>OX463845.1:17065402-17242347 GCA_949825065.1 Odontocerum albicorne
GGAACATAAAGTTGATTTTTTTTTAATATAATATATTTATTTAATCAAAGTATGTACCATTGCTATCTATGCACTTTTGCCATCTCATAGGTAGTTCATCGATCCCTTTACTAAAAAAACCATTCGGACGGGAATCAATAAAATCTTTGAAGTCGGTTTGGACTGCCCCATCGGAGTTGAATTTTTTCCCTTGCAAGAAGTTATCCAAATTTCGAAAAAAATAGTAATCTGTTGGGGCAAGGTCCGGAGAGTACGGTGGATGTCTTAGACATTCCAATTGAAGCTCTTCTAATTTGGTAGCCGTCTGTTGTGCAGTGTGTGGTCTAGCGTTATCATGAAGCAGCAGTGGCCTAGAGCGATTAACCAGCCTCGGTTGTTTAGCAGCTAGCTTTTCCATCATGGTTTGCAGTTGCTGACAATAGACATCTGCCGTAATCGTTTGGCCAGATTTAAGAAAGCTGTAGTGAACGACACCAGCACTCGTCCACCAAACGCTCACAAGTAACTTTTTTGGAGTCAATTTTCGCTTGGGGCATGGTTTGGCTGGTTCGGCAGGGTTCAGCCATTGCGATGAGCGCTTCCGATTATCATACATGATCCACTTTTCATCACAGGTTTTCATCACAGATTCAAAATCCCTTCATTATTGTGCCGGTTGAGTAATGCAACGCAGCAGTCAACGCGCGTTTGTTGATTTGCTTCACTCAATTCGTGAGGTACCCACCTTTCAAGCTTTTTCACCTTCCCAATTTGCTTCAAGTGGATTAAAACAGTTTTATCACTAACACCGCAGCCTGCAGCTTACTCGGACGTGGTTTGCGATGGATCCGCTTCCACAATAGCCTTCAATTCTTCATTATCAACTTTGGTCTCCGGCCGTCCACGGGGCTTTTTCTGCAGGTCGAAATTTCCAGAACGAAAACGTTGTAACCAAAAACGCACTGTGTTTTCTTTTGCGGCACCGTCGCCATACACATCATTAATCCTTCGAGCCGTTTCTGCAGCACTGGTGCCACGGTGGAACTCGTACTCGTAAATAACGCGATATTTCAAGTTTTCCATTTTGTAAACTGAGTGACGCAAAGAAAAAAAACAATTGAGGAAAAAACAAATGAATTATAATTTTCGAAACAAAAATACTTGAGTAAATAGCTGTATAAATTTTAATTTGAAATTCCTAACCAAAGAGAAGATATTTGAGATCAAAGTTGCCAGTACGGCAAAATGCCAATTTCATATGTAAGGACCTAATATATATTAGGTATTAAAAATCAAATTAATTTATTTGCATAGCAATAATATAAAGTAAATGAGAGTGATGCGTGAATCTACAAATTGAATCTTAATATTAAAAATGTTAGAAGAATCAACCATTCTCACTCAATATAAACTGCTTTATGTTCCTAATATTTATATTTTTCTGTTCAACAGCAAAATTATCTCTTCTTAAATAATAAATACATTATTTACCATTGTTATTTTACAACTTCTGCTCATATCAAGAAGTAAAAGGTGTCGAATAATATTTGAACAGTAAAAATATTCTTCAACAATATTTTCAGTTTATTTCAATGGGATAATAACAATTTAACCGTAACTATGACACCACCTTATGGTACATACGGACATCAGTACAGCCGATTTTATATTGTTTCATAAAATTTAAAAAAATCTGGGAAGAAATAAATATTGGATAAAACCAATAAAGCTCGAAAAAATTTGTTCAGTGGTCCGTCAATTGATAGGCTCACTAATTAAATTGTCCGACGGTTTTCCCAAAAACTTTCCAGTCCTGGTTTCATGCTTGATAAAGCGTATTTCCTTTGATTTGTCTACCTTTTTACCATACGAAGTATTTTATAAATTTTATTTTAAAATCTATTGGCAGATCCGAAAAAAACAATATCGATAAAATAACTTCAATAAATATCATCATGCTGCTTTTTTGTTAGAGTAGGCAAAATGACAGAGCACCAAACTATTATATCATGATCATACAGCTTCATATACAACTCCTTCGTTTTCCATTACTTCTAATCTTTCTTTTTAAGCCTTCATCTTATATTACTCCGACTCACATTCACGCTGTAATATTTTTATATACGGCTTTATTTTTTTTTCTCTTTGATATTATGATATGTGAAATAATAATTAAAAAAAATTTTTTTTAATATTTTTTTGGAAAAGGAAGATAAGTTTTATCTAAAAAATACTCTTATTTATGGAATTTAAAATTAGTATATTCTGTACAAAAAATATAAATAAATTTTCTGTAAAAAAAAAAACAAATGTATTTTAATCAAATAATTTTGATATAAATTAACAGTTTTTTTTTTTCATTTTTAATTTAAGCGGATCATTGAGGTAGACTAATGATACTTAAATTTTATATTTTGGTTTCATTTTGCTCCTATATACCTGATAGATGTAAAAAAAATAAAACGGGAAATTTATACTTGGCCTTAACGCACATTCAATAATACCGCCATTTTAAAAATTGGAAACGATCGTAGGCATACTAAACGGCAGGGGGAGAAAACTTTTCGTTCTTTTATTTTAATCAAGACCCTTCATCTAAGCCCCACAAGTAAAGCAAAAAAAGTTTCTTTACATTCGCATAAATTCGATAAGGCTTCATCCTCTTTATGTCGTGCATTTTCCTGTCACGGTTGAATGCCTTAACAAGACGGCACCCCCTAAATCTCATATTCTCCTGATAAAAATTCGGGGTGTTTTAGCAACCCCTGTGAATAATGGGGAAAACTTAAAAGAAGAAATGGCATCTAAATGGAAATTAGAAAAAAGTACTAATTTTAAGTTGAAACGTCAAAGTCTGTTTATGACGTTTCGCTTTCGACTTTATTATAAAAGGTCGACAGTTGATTAATAAAAAAGTAAAAACTTTTTAAATAAACAAATTATAAAATATTGATAATATAGATAATAATTTAAGAAATAATATTTTAGGATTAAATTTTCGAATTTCCGATTTTTACCGGATACATAAAAATATGAAGAAAAAAGAACGACAAGACGAAATTAGAGTTACTCCACTTTTCATTTTAGGAAAGCATTTCAGAAAATGTACTAAAATTAATTCTCCCTGCGGCAAGTTTTTTTTTGTTAAATATTGGAACTAAATTACAATTTGATGATATTTTCAACGAGACCGATATTCGGAACTCGAAAAAAGTTTTTTTTTATCAAATGTTTCGACTTTAACTTTGTGAAACTCTATATTAAGAGTAATAAATAATAAATTTCTTTGTTATTCCACTTATTATATTAATCCCCGCTACACGTGTTTTTATCTCATATCCCAAGATTCTCTCCAGACTGTTCATTCCGCCTAAAGAGGGCTTCGGGACGGGAGGTAAAAACATATGTGGCGGGGATTCATAAAATAAGGGAAATATCAAAGTAATGTGTTAATAAATAGTTTAATTTATAACTGTACTACTATTTTATAATTGGATTTTCAAGGTGTTCAATA
This sequence comes from Odontocerum albicorne, assembly GCA_949825065.1. Classification (NCBI taxonomy): domain Eukaryota; kingdom Metazoa; phylum Arthropoda; class Insecta; order Trichoptera; family Odontoceridae; genus Odontocerum; species Odontocerum albicorne. Next base: position 17,068,896 of record OX463845.1, read on the forward strand.
TTTTTATTATATAAGCTAGCTAAACAAAATTTTAAGCGTAATTAAAAAAATACTTCTATTGAGCGAAACAGGTCTATCACTTTCTTTAAGTTTACTATAAAGATTATTTCCATTTCAATGAAAATGATTTTTCATTTAAATTATTATTAAATCGTAACAATTAAAATGTATACTGTCTTTAACAAATAAAATTCATCAACATTTTAGACCATTAAAACAAGTTGTTATTTTCGTTTTTCCTTCTTTTCAAGTTAAACTTGTGGTAATCATTATCTAACATGACTTTCTAGAGATGTTGACTCCCAGCTGTCCTTCCATATTTTTTGAGGTCTTGCTGGAGGACGAGTGCCGGCAGGATAGTTCATGTATTGCAATGTATAGAATTCTTGTGTTATACATTCTATTTACATGACCTCACGAGTGTCTTTCGCGGTTTCTACTCCATCTCACAATATAATCTATTTCATACATTTCTCAGATACAGTTTCGCTTTGTTCAACATTATAATATTATTTCTAAGAAGCTAAAATATTTGGACAAATATTAGAGGATGAAACACGTTCAATAGATTATTTATTTCAGCACCTTCAAAAGTTACAATAATTATTTTCTTCCTGGAACTAAAGTACAAAATAAATCAAATAATAAATTAATATTTGATGATTTAAAAAAAAAGTTGCCTCACAATTTTTCGATCATGTTAATATCTTGGTTCAGATTATCTAAAAAACACCATTTAAGTCCAATTAATCCAGAACACAAATTTTAGCAACTTTTATCATTATTAATATGTTATAAATAACTTTTTGAGAAGCTGAAACATTTTTTTAACCTGGCGAGCGAACCAACCAGAATTTTTTTTAAATGGGCCTGAAGGGAAAACCAGACTGGAATTCCATTTTATTTAATCTCGGGATCGAACCCGCAACCTCCGGATCGGCCGATAAGCGTCTTACCACCAGACCACGGAGGTTGTTTATCTTGCAATAAAAAAAACATAATTTGCGTACTATTTTGAAAAATTTCCCTTTCTTTCAGAACCATGCGTGCTCTTCAATCGGGTGATGAGAGACTCCTTTGTTTACCAATACACCACAAATAATTTTACTCATCCTTAGCAATCCATTCGGTGCGACTATGGAACGACTTCCAAGAATTATCAGATGTGTACCATACTTAATCTCTTTGAAGAGAGAAAAGAAAAATATTAGATTACTAACAATACCCTTCTATCCTAATTTTCCTTTTTCTCCTTTCCTTATCATTGAATGAATTTCTTTCATTATTGTTCAAATGATAAGTATTTATTTTTACTTAAATTTAAATCAATATTACCTTTATTTGTAACATCCGTCTTGGATCAAAACATCTTTACGTGTCTTAAATAAGCAGGTTCGTTCGAAGAATTCTCTTATAGCTTTAAAATAGCCGTCAGATATACTGTACATAACCATACGTACTCGAAAAAAGAAAATATAAATAAATCCTTTGAAAATTTAAGCATTGGCTGCTGTATTTTAGATGTATAAGTATTTTTAGGGGTTTTAAAAAAGGGAATTTCATATATTAAATCGACCAGACAACAGATTTGTTGCCTGAAAGTTACAAAAACTATTTAGTTTTTTTAATAGAAATATGACAAAACCCTTTATAAAAACATGAGAACGTTTTCCTCTTACATTTGGTTTAGACAGTTTCATTAGACCGTAAAATTACTTGCAATTTTATTTCTTTGCTTTTCCTTAATAAAAATATAGCGGGAAACTTTGTATAAAAGACTTTTCATTTTTATTCCCTAAGTAATGAAAAGGCTTCTAATGAAACAATGGTGGATCTCCCGCTTACCAAAAATGAAACAATCAAAAAAATATACTAGAACTGGTACACAATACCTGAAAAAAAAACTTTTTTAAATTAGAAACTGTGACAAAAACACCAGAGTTTTTAATTTTTAAGACTTCCCTTTTTGTGCTGTTTATTGAAATATTTTCCGTAATTTACTTTTAATGAGTTTTATTGAAAATTATATGACCCTACTTGACAGGAATATTTTCATTTACATAATTATTGACACAACGAGTCGAATATTTTTTAATTAAAATTTGTCACAAATTAAATTGTAAGTTATATAAGATATTACGTCCTTACATCCATCATCAGACGTAGGTGACTCTTAATTCCAGATATTTCGAAGCGAAGATAATTTTTTTTTTCTCTATAATCGCTTACATTTTACAATACTTGCTATTATAGCTTGTATAAAGCTGTAAGGCCACGAAAAAGTGACCGAAATAATTTACTTCATTACATTTGATGGTATTAAGAAGTCTTTTTTTCTCGGTAAATTGATTCCAATACCATATCGTTCCTTATTTGCTCTGTGAGTGATACCTTCAACATCTCGAAAACTTCCAGTTAAACCATAGCGGTTGCCGATAAGGTCAATGTCTCGCAAGTAACAACTCTAATGCGGATAACTAACATAAACTAGACTTGATAAAAATATATTTCAATACTATAAAACAATGACTATTAATAGTGAGTTATTAAATGTGTTTACCAACCGGAGCATTTCCAGAGAAGCAAAGCTGGCGTCTCATAATGAAATATTGGTCCTAGCATTAGACATGCTAGTTAAACCTGAGCGTTATGAAATTGAGATAAATGCGACATAAAAAAGAACTTTGAAAAAAAATACAGTGCTGAAGATGAATAAATATTTAAATTATTTAACAACGACGATTAAAATTTTGTTCAATTTCATTGTTTTAGGAGGTTATCTTACAGTTTTTTTTTGTGTTTCTTAATGTGCATACTGTGTTAAAAATCATTTAAATCCATAAAGAGTTCGAAATGGTCAATTATACAGCAACGCTCACTAGCCATGGATAATTTCACAAATTAAGCACATATGTTAAGTATATTTATATCCAAATTCGCTGAATATCTTCACGTATTAGAAATGTTCTTGAAATTTAAGATATTAAACTGTTTCCAACAAAAAAATGGCTTCCTGATTCAAATGCACAAAGGATGTGTCCTCTGATGCTTTTTTTATTAGTTTAGTATTCAAAACCCCTCAACTATTTAGCAGCACCCATTCATTGTATAATTCACTCAATGAAACACATACATATTCTTAATTTAAAATAAAAAATCTATTTTTATTCAAATCATTTGAGATGTTCAATTGGACAAAATACTAGATAAATTGAAAATTTTCAATTGTATTCAACTAAAAATAATGTTTTCTTTCAAATTCACGTTTAGAAATTTGTCTGTATGTTAAAAAAGTTGAATTTATTCAGTGTTCAAACTTTTCAATTATTTAACAGCGCTCACTAACCGCGGATAATTTCACTAAATGGGGTATTTTTAATTGCCTCCAATTACGTATAAAATCTGCTCATTTGCACATGACCATTATCCATCATATTAATCGATCCCGCTCCCGTGCTGTGGGGGGGGGGGGAACAGGATTGGGGAGAAATGGGAATGAGTTCAGGGGTTGTAGGGAGAATCGGTGTTAGGGTGGGAGAAGGTAGTTTTATGGATTTGTGGGTGGTAAAAATTAAATAAGGGGTATGATGCAGGGGATCGGGACAAACACAAATAAGAGTGTGCAAGAGTGCCTTACCTCGACCAGCAGGAGAGGAGGAGAGCGTGAAATAAGAATGAAAAAGAAATTTCGTGTTTAATTTTTAACAGAGACGTCGTGCAGAGAAGTGAGATTAGAATTTTATTTTGTTGAATATATTGAATTTATTTTTAAAGATGGTTTGGTATATTTTTGTGAAGAATAGATTTTCGCATAATTTAAATACATTGCATGACTACTTAAGCGTATTTTCCGCTTTTTTCTTAGATACATCTCCAAAACGAAAATTTCCCATCGTCACTATCGCTATTCTGTCAGCGGACGTTCTTAACAAGTATATTATATGTTACTATAACAAAACTAATGTCTCAAATTATTCAGTCAGAAAGACATCTTTCTTCCAACACTGCCTTACCTTTTTGCGAGTATCTTGTCTATATTGTAAAATACTTTCATTACATACTGTACAACCTGATATATTTAAAACTTTGTAAAAATCTCTTACAACTAACCACAAATATGTCAGTTTCCTTAAAGAATTAAAAAAGTGACTGGAACTATTAAAAAAATCTGCTTCCAATGGGAATCAAATCCGCAAGCTCCTTACTGAAAGATAAGCGCCCTATCAACAAGGCTGAAGATCATCCCTCTCCTGCAATATGACTTGAAGTATTTCATATTTATTATCTAAGTAATAGGTACCTCTACAGAATGTAGTACCGAATGAACATTCGCAATCGCAATTTGAGGTTAAAAAATTTAGTACAGTGTAGATATCATATTTTGACGAAGCAATTTCATGCTTTCTCAATCCTGTTTAAGATCTCTCGACAATGGTCCCAATTGTTGTTTGTATTGTAATTTGTAAATAATCTGCTGAATTTATTGTGAAGTGGCAATCTCTTCCGACCAACGAGAAAAATGTTTAAGAGACTATAAGTGTGGGATGAAAAACATCTGATCTCCTCGCGACCAGGCTCGCTCTCTATTGGTGGGGTTGTATCACGACCGTAGGAATGTTATGAAATGAGCCCAGAACTTTTGATTGCTTATTCTTATCTTGAGACATATATGCAATTTCAGAGTATGTTTGTACTCGTATATCTACATAATATGTTACTATCAATCAACCTATATTTGTTTATGTGAAAACCAAACTGGAACCCTATTTAAAATTAATTTGGTTCCATCGAGAATCGAACCCGTTACCTTCGGGCTGGAAGACAGATGTTTAACCAACTAGATACCGGTAGTCATCATTCAACTAGCATTTAAATATTTTTGGTCATTCGAAACATGTTACTAGCCTATTATTTAGGATTGTTGAAAACTTTTACATCTTTTTTTTTAAGAATAGATTTGACCGAAGTCATAGGTATCCTTAATACCTGTGTTGTTCGAGGGGAGTAGCACCTTCCGCACAGATGTCCAGCGCGTTACCGCGCGGCTATGCACCTCATAACTATAGTATTCATAATATATACTTTAAGTAATATAATATTTATTTTCAGACCTACATATATTACTACATACCGTTTTACCTCCATTATCCATTGAAGAATGTCCACGTTACCAGCCAAAATTACTTATGTGATTACTTTAAAATATTTTAGAAAAATTAATATTAAAAGTTATTTTACAAATGTATTTCATACATAAGTTTTCGAAGGTAAACAAAGCCACCGAGTCAAGAAAAGCTTTCAAATCTCTCGGACTTTTTTGTGGAATTATTTTTCTTCACATCACATACCAAGGATATAACATACGATGTAATGAAAAATAAAGTATTTTTTTACGAAAATGTCAATAATAAATTTGTCGAGTAGTTGATAGTCTCCAAATTAGGCTTTAGATCATTGTATTTTATTACAATTGCATTAATATTGTATTGCATTACAACCTGGTGGGCATATTACAACATGGTAATATCTTTCAACCAGCCAGAAAGATGTTTAAAATGCCTTAAAATATAATCTGGTTTCCAACGACATACGAACCCGCAAATTCTGGGTCGAACGAAAACAGGCGTCGAACTAACTAGGCTACATACGTCATCAATCATATCATCATTACCACAAAATTATACGAGTATTCTAGCCTTGACAGACTGAATTTTATCTTATTTTTTCCCCACTTTTTAGTATTTTTTCCGTCTCAACTCCAATCCATTTTTATCTTCTTAGAAGTTTATATTGTTCTTCTTCTTTATCGCGAGCTCAATACTGGGTGGCATTATCCTCTGCTATGTCTCGAACTTAGTTGGCCATCTGTCTCCATCCCTCTCGGCCCTGTGGTATGTTGAATGCAGCGTTTAAAGGAAATCTTGTTAACTCATTTATTTGGTCCGCCCATCTCACAGTACACCGACCTCTTACTCACCTCTCCTAAACTATCGTTGTGATTACCAGCTTCTCCGACTTTCTGTATTCTTTTTGACAAGATTTCCAAAGTGCGTTAGAATCCTTTTCCAGCACATTGTCTAAAATCTTTCGATGATCACCAATTCTTGAATGAAATAGACGTTTGTACGTCTTGCGGTCCATTGGATATGGAACACTCGCTTCCAACACCACATTTAGAAGGCATTATGTTTCTTTCCTTCTTTATCATCATTAATTTCCTTTCCATACAAACTATAAAGAATTTCTAGAGATGTATAGATGGGTTAATTCATATATTTGTCAGACTTGTCATAGCGGATTTGATCATTCCATTCGTCTTTAGAGCTCTGTTTTACATCATCCACTCTTCAAAATAAGAGCACATAAGTAGACTTATTCGTCTCCCTTAACGTATCACTTCTTGTTAAAGTTTCGAATATGTCCACGATAAGGATTTTTGTAAAAAAAATAAAGCCGTCAACTAGTCCTAGTTGACGGCTTTATTTTTCAACTCTATGAAAGAGCTTTATCGTATACCATATGTTATGGACTACTTCTTCATCTAACTAGAGTAACTAATAACTCGGGGAAAATGTGTTAAGTATTTAAGTTAATTACTGGGATCTGGCACAAACAGGAAAAAAATCTAGAGCCACTTTTATTTATTGTTAGATTTACGATCACATTTTGATAGGTACCTACGAGTACTTAATGATTGTTTTGCTGTAAAGTACGACTATATTGAAAATCTTAACTTCTAGCTGCTAAAATAATATTTTCCAAAAAAATCACGTTAGCTAGGTGCTTAATGACCTCCGTGGCTTAGTTGGTGGGACGTTTGACTTCCACCCAAGGGTTTTGGATTTGATGTCCGATGAAACAAAAAAAATACTAGGCTGGTTAAAAATTTCGATAATCTGCAAGTACCTTCTTCAGTATTTATATACCCGATCAATGAGATTGAAGACAATATTTGGCTACCAGCTAAGCTCTTCAATGTGTCCAAACCATCAGTTCTATTTTAAAGGGTAGCCAAATGAATCAATGATAAGCTTCATAATAATTTTACGAAAGTTTGCAAAATGGACCATATTCTTAAAATAACAGGAGTATAGAAATAATTTAGAAAAACTCTGAGTATGAATGAATGAGTAAATGAATAAAGTATTCATTAGGAAAACAATTATTTAATAAGCACGTGGATTGTCCCCATTTATTCATCATGAGCCTATTCCCTACTCCACCACCTCTAGTACACTACAGGCCGCCATAATGCAACCCCCATTACGGCAGGGGGTGGGTGCGGGATGGAGCGGTAACTAGGGGGAGGAGAAATGAAAAATGGCCGCTGACACCCCCAACCCCCCCTACAGCCTGACACTCGCCCACCCTCCATAATGCCGACACTGGGTTTGTTATTTTGCAAGGGGGAGGGAGGTGCGCTGCTGCACGATAGAGGAGGGTTTAAATATGCTAAAAATATTGGATGTGGGAGGGGAGAGGGTGGGAGATAGTGCGTCCTCTTTTTATCATTCCCCTATCTTTACCTTGAAACACGGAACCTCTTCGATAGTAATTTTGCCTTTCGTTTTAATTTAAGTAGCATTTTGTTTCTAATTTGCAAGCGTAGGTTCGTACAAAAAGTGCAACGTTAATGGAAACAAATTCTTCTTACTTCTAATTATCTGACGTATTAAATTACAAGGTACAGCATTTTTTTGTAACAAGGATTCTGAAAATTTAATGAGTTGAAATTAAGTATTAATTAAGTATGCTTGAGGAACAATGAGTATAAAATAAATAATTGTAGAATTATCAAAGTATTCCTACGATTTTCGTTTACCTCACACCATGGAAAATATTAAATTTTTGTATTCTGAATGCGATTTTCTGTTTGAATAGAATAGTAAGATATTATTTTAGAAGTAATACATTAAAAATATGATTGATTGCAACAAGTGTGTAATGCAACTCAAATCATTTGAAAAATACGAGAAAAAAATAAACTTAAATAAAGAAGCAATCTTTATTTTTAAATAAAACAAATAAGTCTTCGGCTTAAACTTTCATTAGTATATCATACAGTATGTTATAGTTAATTTCTAGCCAACTAGAAAAATGTTTGAACAAGCCTTAAGTGAAAACCTTTTTAAAAAAACGAGACCCCCCCCCTCGGGCTACGAACAGGCGACTAACCACCTAGGTTTTGTTATGTGGCATAAAAAAGGTAACATTATTACCATTTATTGAAAAAAATATTTTTGAGAATGAGAAAAATTATAAAAAAACATTTATCAGTGTGTGCTTTTTTATACCAATAAATAAAAAAATATACTCTTTGTAGCCTGGTGCCTTACCAACCAGATTACGAAGACTGTATAAGGTGATTGTAATATATTATAAAGTCAGAAAAAATAATGAGTTTATTGTTTAAATATACTTGAGAAACAAGATGTACATGTTGGTCAATCAATATGGGTATTTTTGGTTTCATGGATTCAGAATGCAAATTTCCGTTTAAACTAAATTATTGTATTTTATTTTCACAGCACTTATAGAACTGTAGTGTCGTATTATACTTTTGTTGTATACAGTGCAACCTGATGGGCTTGTTTTCATGTGGCAATATCTTCCAACTAACCAAAAATAATTTAATATAGCCATTAGTAAAAAAACAAACGGTAGACTATTTATAAAAAAAAGGTACTAACGGGAACTGAACCTATAACCCCCGGGTTGAAATATAGGTAAGCGTCTAACCAATTAAAGCGTTACTGGTATTATTTAATTAAGTTTTACATTTGACAGACGTAGTATACCTAAGTAGCAATTTATTTAAAGAGGAGCATATATAAGAACCTATTAGTTCAATTTCATTTTAAAATCACTTTTTTTTTAATTTTCAATTACAAAAGGAATTGAACGAAACAGTTCAGGACGTTGTAAGGATACTGATTTTATACGATAACTGCCTAATATAATATTGTGAATAAAATAATACTTTTTCAATTATGTCTTAAACGTAAATAAGAATGGTGCATATCTAAATAAAAATATCTTCATGAACGAAATGTGCTAAACATAATGATGAAATAAATTTATTTAAAAAAAAAACATCTAAAAATTATAACCAAAATTATTTTTTCGGAACATTTAAATGTTTAAAAAACTTAAGAAATAAATCAAGCTAGTTAAGAGGCAGTAAAAGTAGACAAAGGAAACTTGAATCCAAATATCTATCATTACCATAAAATTATTATTTCAACGCAACATCATCCCCTTTATCTAGTTAGTGGGGATCCTTTCATCTCCCAAGTCTTCATCCTAAACTTCACTTAGTATATTCTTTCTTAGGGTTCTTTTCCCCTACTTTTTCCATTCATAATTGAATATCTTTCGAGCAAATTTCGCACAAGTTATATTTGGCGACACAAACGACTTACCCTTGCGAAAAGAGAAATACTTCTTGAATACAAATTTATTCTCGTTTTATTCTCTACTTGAATGATTGTAAATTATTAGAATTAAATCTTTGTTATTTTTCCGACTTTTTTCTTCATTGGTTTTTTACCGAAAAATTTGGCCTATTTCTCATTAGTCCAATGAATTTTCTATTTGGAATCTTGTTCAATGCGTGGAATTAGGAATCGGGATATACGAAATATTTTTTGAGGTGTTTGAAGCTATAACATTTATCTAGAAATATACGTTTTGCACAATTGTCACATGAGAAAAATTAACTCGTGTAATTGATAAAAAAACATATTTATTGTTATCACAATATTTATTTTGTTTGTCTCAGAATATCTAGGTATTCAGAGCATAAGCATTGTATATAGTCACTATCCAAAATATCTAGGTATTCAGAGTATAAACATTGTATAAAGTCACTATCCAAAATATCTAGGTATTCAGAGCATAAGCATTGTATATAGTCACTATCCAAAATATCTAGGTATTCAGAGTATAAGCATTGTATATAGTCACTATCCAAAATATCTAGGTATTCAGAGCATAAGCATTGTATATAGTCACTATCCAAAATATTTCGATATTCAGAGTATAAGCATTGTATAAAGTCACTATCCAAAATATCTAGGTATTCAGAGCATAAGCATTGTATATAGTCACTATCCAAAATATCTAGGTATTCGGAGCATTAGCATTGTATACAGTCACTATCCAAAGTATCTAGGTATTCAGAGCATAAGCATTGTACTATATATAGTCATTATCCAAAATATCTAGATATTCAGAGCATAAGCATTGTATATAGTCACTCTCCAAAAAAAAATTAATAATTAATTACATAATATATTGTATTGCATTATACTTTCGTTCATACAGTAGAGAACGGTGAATTTATTGTCACGTGGTAATTTCGTCAAACAAGCCAGAAATATGTTGAATGAGCCCTAAGTGAAAACCAGACGGATATCCTTCTTTATAAAAAAATAAAATCCGGACACTAGCGGGAATGGAACTCGCAACCCCCAAGTCCTACAAACTAGGCCACGGAGGTCATTGTGTTGAAATGAATAATTTTCTTTTGAAAAAAAAGTACATCATAATCGAATGTAAGTATTAACAAAGTATCATCCAAAATTGAAACATGTTGATAGAGTTGGTTGTTCTGCAGTCTTATTGTGAATACGGGAAAGGGACTTAATTTCATAAATAACTATAACATAGATAACTAAATGATTTATAAAAATAATAACCATATTATGATAACCTTCGTGGACTAGTTAGCCTAATTTTTATTTTCAAATAGGTGCCTTCGGATTCTGCTACCTATGACAGAAAAGAGGTCCTTTTTTAATTAAAAATGTTCATCGTTCTTTAAATGTGTGCGATTATGTAAGGCGCGATAAAATAGTTACCTCAGTTGTATTGTATTGCAGATAAATATAAATAAATCGACAGTGAATTGCCTCTCTAGATACTCGAAACCTAAAGACGCATTAATTGGACCAAATATAATGTTTTCTTCTGGCTTCACTTTCAATGTATCCGCATTACCAGTGCTTATATAAAGAGGATAATAGCTTATGGGATAAGTAAAGATCCTTTGCGGTTTACATTTTTTTATTTAGGGTAATAAATTACCATCAAACTCCGAAAAAACTACTTGTTTTATTGTATACTTAAAATGACTTAAAAGCAATGGCAAAAATGCACTAAACTATTAATAAGCACTAAGCGCTTCAACCGTTCACAATAATATGCATTCATTGCGTTTGGAATGAATTAAACAACGAAAAATTTGTCCTTACGACATTTACGAAATACGAAACTACTTGTCGTACAATATGCTATAAATGTAAGAAATATAAATAACTTTAGTGAATACGTATCGACTCCATTCTAAAAAAACGTTGTCAGTAACATGAAGGCGTTTTAAAGGTAAAAAATAAAATATTTATTCATGTGATTAATTTCAATTTTTAATGTTAAATGAACTTTATTGAAAAACAATATAGTTATTGCATAAATATATATTATGTGAAACTCACAATTGTTACCACCTCTTAAATGATATTAACACAGATGCATACGTGATAACATAAAAACAAATTGAAACACATCGAAATATTAATAAAAAAAATAAAAGAATGAAATTCTTGTACGAAATCAGATAATGTCAGAAATAAAAAATAAAATGATCCTTTCCTTTTAACGATGTTAAAAAAATTCAAACATGTAATTAAATAGCTCACAGATTTTTTACATTTCGATTAAAAAGAAAACGCATGAACAAGATGAAGCAATTACAAATTAATTTTCAACTAACCTAATGCTAGATAATAATAAAACACTTGAGAACAATAATTGAAAAGGGATTATGAAAAAAAAAGCAATAATAAAACGGATGATCAATTGACTGTTGAAAAGTGTCAAGAAAAAAAATCTCACCCCTAGGATATAAAAAAAAAATGGGGTACTTACCCCAGCACTTATCCACTTTTTTAGAATATAAAAAATCATACAAACAAACCCGTAAATAAAAAGTGTGCCTCGGTTTTGTTACCGTTCACCGAAGCAATTGATCCGGCGGTAAAATTCGAGTGGCATACGTGCCAACACCTTTTTTGCTATTGATAAATTGATAATTATATGTATTGATCGATCATTGAATGGGGTGTGTTACCTTTCATATAGTGGTTAATGGAGATAGGTACCTGTAGCTTACATATTTAAACCGCAAATGATTACGGACAAAAGTTTCTTTCTATATAATTTTGAGTTTTTTATTCACTGAGTACGTTATGTGGTTAACTTGTGTAAAACATGTTTACAGAAGTATTTTTTGAAACGTATTTTTATGTAACATTTATTATTAACATCTTTTGGTATATAATGGCAAGAGATACTTAAAAATAATCCAATAGTAGTCGTTACAAGTATTTGATAAAAAAAAGTTAATTGCATAATTTATATATTTGCTAAAAATTCAAAGGCATATTTTATCTACTTTTGAAACATCGAAGGAAACATACTCACTCTATATGTGCTTGTATGGCTTACAATTTTACTAAACCGAATAAAACCATATTATATAATATATCATGGGGTTTCTGACACACATTAGTAAGTGCAAAATTTCGAAAAATGAAGTTTTATAGTATTTTAACTGGTAAAACGTTTTTCACCCAAGCAAAAAATATGTAAGTGCCTACATATTAGAAGGAGTTTAATATTATAAATGTTAATATCTAGTTACCAATTTGTTCTAAAAACCCGACGATGCATTTATTAAAGTTTGCTTGTTATGTTTACATATAAAGGTTAACAATACGCTTATTCGATATTTTAAATCGATCAAAAAAGTCTTTTGTGTGTATTTCTACAAGCGGCCGTGGTTTTTCATAGTTTTTCATCCAAAGGAATGCTGATATTAATACTTGATCATGAATGTTGCCCTAAAAAATCTTTATGGGCATTCGGAGCTAAAAAATCTTTACGGGAATTATGGAGCGCAAAAATTATATAATTAAAAGCAAACCTTTTTCATTTTTGGTGACTCGAAAATTAAAAACAAGATATTAAAATATACACCGAAGTATGGTAATAACATTTCCGTGAAAATATTTCTTAAAATTCCATCAAAATACCAGAAGTAAAAAAACAGTTGTGCCAAATATAATAAATTCTAAGAAAAATAAAAAAATTAACAATTTTTATGACAAAAAAGTAATGGAAAAAATCACAAAGATTCCTGAAATAATAAAATAAAATAGTTTAAAATTCTAAACATTTTTGTGCAAACATTTTTAATAAAAAAATTAATACGTAATTAAAACACCGTCACTTTGTATTACCGTTTCGTAGTTAAAACGTCAAACAAATCTTCAAAACAGACTAAAAATTATTTGGTTTGGGAATACTCTTTTATACCTGTAAATTATGTTTACTTTATTGAAATTAATAATTAAGAATCGTTTTTATTTAATATTATTTGAACAGTTTGTAATTTGAACAGTTGAAAATAAAATGAAACATAAAAGTTATTAATATTGATCCACTAACTTTTAGCGTAGTTATCGGTTTATCGAAGCGAGCACACGAAATTTTACTATAAAATTTCAACAAGAATTGTCAATCAGTATATTTCAATTATTATTATTTAAATTTTTAAAATAGTATTATATTTGAATATATTTATGGCCAACTACTCAATAAAAACATAACCTTCAGAATTAATTATCGTTAAAAGAGTACATATTAAAATTACTGAAAATTTTATTAAAAATATATTATTTATAATAACTTTTTATGTCACTTTGACAAACACAAATATTTGTTTTTGATTTATATTTAGAATACATTAATAATTTATTACCACGACACGTGTGTCTACCTCCTATCCCGAGGCTTTCTTCAAGCAAAGTGATCCCAGTATGTTACGAGAACAATGCTTTGGTCCATTTTTTTTCTTTACTTTTGATATCTGGAACGTAAGTTACACTTAGATATACTATTTATATATCATACATAAAATAAATAATTGTATGCCAATCAATTCAATTTTGTCAACCATCATAAAATATTAATTTTTATTTTATTATATTTCTAAAACACGATCTAAATCTTTAGTTATATACCGCAACACCCGGTCAACTTAATCAATCTAGGGTCCAAATTATACTGAGGTCCCATTCAACATTTTATTTAATGTTAGATATAACAAACCGGCTCCCAAGTACGACTTAACCAGGGATAACATAAAAGATTCAGTAAAAAGTATTATATGATCCAGCTTGTAATCGTTTGGACAATGAAATTAGTAGTTATTGAACAAAGGCGCGGAACATTACGTTTTTTGCCTTTATTTTTGTGGTGACCACACATTTTAAGCATTTATAGATAACAAACGACGACCCTTGGTTTAAGCTAGCGGAAATAATGAAAGACGTTTTAGGAACAAATGTTGTAAAATATTATTAAGGAAACTGGGTGCTTATTTCACTAACAGGACCTAACCAAGAAGTTGTATAGTACGCTGTTTATATCCAACTCGCTTCCTACAGGCCAGGCCCAGACATTATATACGAGTACAATCCACGTACGCAAGACTATCATACTAACACAAGACATCACAATAACTTAGACAGTATTTCGGCCCTTCGTTTAATGATATTAATAATAAGGAAAAAATATTTTTTATTACGTACCTATTTAAAATGCAATACATAAAATGTGTGGAATATATAAAAGTGGAAACATAAAGTATTTCTTGTTGAACAAATAGTTTTTATTTAATCTGGCCCTTTAAATTGTTTTCACCTTCGTTGATATCCTATAAAGTCAACAGTATTCTTGAATATGGTCACTAAACGATGCTAAATAAATTAAATTATATGGAATATTAAGTATGATTCGTAAAGTTACGGCGCGATACCTAATATCACATTACTTTATATTGATAACAAAGTCACATCGAACCCCGCGCATAAAATTTTCACCGACCCAATTTAAATTAATCGATTATTTTCAATACAATAAATAAGGCAGAGTATTGTTACAGGGATTTTGCAGTTACTGGTCCTGTGGAATGGGATGGTCTGCTTCTAAGTGCTAGAGATATGGGTGACATGTATAGCTTCAGAAAGCACTTAATGACAACCCTTTTTGGTGATTACCATATACACACCTACACTATACTTGAAGCCGAATGTGAAACTATCCTTTATTGGAAGATCTATAAAGGTTTCATCGACTTTTTATAATTTCTGCGGTTTTTTTACCAAATATTGTTTTCTGAAAATGTGATGATGCGGAAAAATATATAATCTTATGACCGCAGTCACCAATTATCCATACACTCAATTTATATATTTATTTTGTAATATTTTTAATATGTCAATAATAGTTGAATTGATTTCCGAATAAGAGCTTTTTTGAGGAGAATCTGCTCACCAAACAGCGCTATATAAATTGTCCGTTTATTATGATTATTATTATATTATGAAATTGCATCCAACGTCCCAATTTTCAGGTACCAAACTCTAGTCACCGTAAGACGGGAATAAATAAACCCAACCGGCCGTTGTCCGGGTACACCGTGTCACAATGACCTTTAGTACAATACTAGGTACTTTTATTAGGTTCCCAGGTACGTTCATTATGCAAAGAATTTCTTTTAGAGCGTCCCAGCCAGGGCGCTATCGTGAACCCTTTTGTGGTAGCGGACAGCGAGCAAAAAATACTTTTGCATCTACACCTTTGGCTCTTGCAAAAATGGCTCATTGTCGTTATTCGATTTGCATTTAATTAAATACAATGTATTCACAACAAAAGGATAGTTCCTAGTTCTGCTAAGGATGCTTTGTACATGTTATTTTAAGATCATGGGAGTAGTGTTGTGAACTTTTATGACTAGATTTTTAAGAATTAAATTATTTTGTGTATTTTTTTATCTTTATACAAATTTGTTTGTTGTATATATTTTGTAAGTCCTCTTCCAAAATATTTTTCGAATAAATGCATATTAGATATCTTGCAAAGTTCTAAAAAGTCTTTCAGAATGATATGCGAGAAAATATTGATAACAAAAATTGATTAAATATTTCTAAACAAAGTATCACATTACACACTTCCACAGAACTTCTGTGGAAGTGCATATGAAAATGTATTTAAAAGTCGGATATGAATAACTAGTGTATATCCTCAGACATAAACATAATATGGCACATAAGTTACATAATAATTTGTTGCCAAATTATAACCGAAAAGATGTTATTTACAATAAGATTGTACATAATTACATGATTTTCTGCTTCTAAAAACCAAAATAACTAAACATCAAAACAACTTACATTACTGAGGTTTACAAATGTCAAACAAAATTCTAAAATCTATTAAAGAGAATGTGAACATTCGTTGTCTATGTATTTTATAACTTTAGAATATATTTAAGTATTGTTAAACGAAAAAATGGAATGTATCATTCTTTTTTCAGTGCGGTTAATTCGCTCGTTAAATCAAGTCCAATGATCATAACTGATCTGTAAAGAGCATAGCAGATAAGAAGAAAGAAGGAAATTTATAAAAATGTAAATTTAAGATCTCGGATATAAAATAATGGGTGTAAATTAATTGCGTTAAATAATATTATATATTTTTAAAACTACTCGTAAATAAATATGCAAATACGAAAGAGAAAAATTTAAATAAATCAACTTATTCCAAGTGGGGTGTCTATAACGTTTTCTTAAGGCAAACAAACACCTTCACAGTTCAACAAAAGGAAGTGTTACACAATTTCTTTGAATATTGAATAAATTTTTATGAGAAAAAAAATAATAAACGGCAATATTGAAACTATTAATCGTGAGCATGACTATAAGAAATTAAATATCGGTAAACTGTTTGCACGCTTTATAATAATTACATTAATATATTTTATAAATTTATTTATAATTTTTTCCTCTATCATATTGTATTGTATTACACTGTCGTATACAGTACAACCTGGTGGGCTTATTACCATGTAGCAATATTTTCCAACCAACCAGAAACATGTTAAAGAGGCTTTAAGTGAATACTCGACTGGAATCCTTTTTAAAAAAATCCGGGTTCCAACGGGAATCGAATCCACAACCTCCGGGCTGGGAGGCAGGTGTCTTACCAACTAGGCCATGGAGGACATCATAGTGAAATAAAATATTTTTGAATATTTTTTTAATAAAATACAATTTTTTTTTATATCTACGATGAATCTCCGTATCCAAGTAGTTAGAAAACTTGAATTTTCAAAAGAAAAAAAGGGTTTTAGTCTAGTTTTTACATTGGACTATAATTTTAGCCTATTTCTAGTTGGTCGCATGAAATTGGCATATAAAGATGAGCTCACCAGATTATAATGTGTACATTAAAAGTGCAATTCAATAAAATATTTACAATATATTGTACCTCAATGACTCAACAGATTAACTAACAGTTAACTTTATACACAAAGGTGTTAAGTTTGATTCCCGATCTACTTAAAAACAGGGTGTTGGTGTGGTTTTGGTGTATTAGCATGCTTACACTTTTCATTTCAATTTTTACTTTTACGTTACGAAACAGCGTTATATAAGTTCGTTGAGCTTTATTTGCTTTACCGCTAAACTGCAACTTAACGAATGATTTTTAAAGTATTACAGGGGCAGATAAGAATGACTGAATCTTAAGTTATATACTCTTATTTATTTCAGTGTTTTGATTCCTTAGGTTTAAAATAAACCAGACAACGGGGCAAATAAGTAACTTCTTGACTTAGAAAAAATACATACATACCGTATTCCTTTTGAGTAGGCAGATATCACAGATTCCCATACATTTATTTCCACGCACACAGCTTTCCACTCATCCACACCCTTACATCTCGTCTTACATGCTCTTCTAGAATATTTCCTATATTTTTTTACATTTCCCTCCGTTAAAATTTCTCCAGCTATCTCCTTGCATTATTTTTTCGCTGTGCAATAATTCTACGCATATATATTTGTTGGGCAAGTCTTTCACAACTCATCCTTTATTAATATCATTATTATATTACACTTTATTTATATAACATACAACTCGGTGAATTTATTACCATGTAGCAATATCTCTCAATAAACTGGTTTAATATTTAAACAAGCCTTAAGTGGAAACAAAAGTGGAATCCTTTTTAAAAAATCTAGGTACCAAAAGGAAACAAACCCACGTACCCTGGGTAAGAAAACAGGCATATTACCAACACAGCCACGAAGATCGTCCACAGTTCGACCACATAAAAAGAAATTGATTTTTAAATTAACGAGAGAAAAGTCATGATAAAATGTTTTTTTTTCACCAAGTCAGATAATGCACCATATAAAACTATATTAAGTAGTAATATTTTTGTCAATTTACAGTTTTTGTGGCAATTTTGATAGTGTTTTATAATGACATGTGAATATATCATATTTGCCATGACCTGCAATATAGATATTTTGGGTTGTTAACAATGAATGGCCAAATACTTACGAAATATGTTTCGTATGTCTGAAATCAACGATAAGCGAAGAAGAGATGGACCGAGGATAAAGTGGATGGAGAAAATTGAAGATATTTTAACTGAGTGAAAAGTAAGAATGATAAGAAACAGGAGATGTATGCGTAACAGGCGAAGCGAGAGCTGTATGCATGAATTAAAAGCCGTGGAGATATGTTATACCTCATGAGCCTACCCCAAAAGTACAAGACGTGTTGGTACATATGTACACGTATGTGTGTATTCAATAAATTTATCTTTCAAAGTTAATCTTTGAATATTAACGTTTGCAATTATTATAGTTTTGCACTCACAGTGCGAAATAAGAAATATTTGTCCGTTTTGATACTGAATTTATAAAATTGCTCATTTTGATACCGAATTTTCAGACTTTATCCATTTTTATACCGAATTCCCACACTTGATCTTGAAATTTTAAAATATCCTTTATCTTAAATCTTATTCTCCCCTTCCAGAAAAACCAGTTACCTACCGCTTTCACAGTTCCATTATATGATATAATCAAGCAATTGCTTAATGCATCCAAAACTAGCCCACTTTTATATTATCATGAATACCGGTCTTATTCAAGAAGGATATTCGCTCTTGAAAATATCTCACTGTGTCAGATGTTGTGAAACGTTTTTATCATGTTTAAACAATGTTTCTAACATTTTTTTTAAACTTAGCTTTATATAAAATCTATTGTGTATTTATATAAATTTGTCTGGCCAACTATCCTCAAGGACGCTTAACAAGTGTTACGTAAATGAAAAATATTAAAAAAAATATTTTTGGTTTGGTTCATTCACATTGTTTCCTTTTTGGATAAAACCACATGTAAAATTAACACCGAACGCGCAATACCAACAATTTTTACACTAAGCTTGAAGTTTAGTATAGAAAATGTAAATGAACATTTTTATTTACAAAAAATAATTAAATAGGAGAAAATTACGTATTTTCATAATTTTTTGCTATATCTCACCACTCTCCCTTCCTCGTGAATGGAATGCTTAACCACTATTTTTTACTTCACCACTAATCTTACTACTAAGATGGACAGACTATTGGATAGTTAAGAATAAAACTGGAAAAGTTTTTTCACCATTAAATGTATTTTAATATTATCTTCATATGGAACTAAAACCATTTGTTGGGAACCTCAATATTGGACGAAAAGAGGCTGGTCTGATAAATTTGCCAGTCTCGTTATGGCATTACCGGTTTTGGTAAATCGGTCAAGTTCAAGAACGAATGTTTTTGCGAGTCGATTCAACTGGAGCTGTCTTCGATAGTTGCATAACGAACGTTGTTACTACACTCGGTCAAGTTCAAAAACTTGTGCAAATATATATTAAGATAGTTAATGCTTGAAATTATTGTTTCAAGTTATCCCCATTAGTTTTATTAACCGGCATCATTATTTGGTGGTAATGATTATTATAAATGTTTGAATATCAGAGATAGGTGCGCCGTTGACAAGGGTCTAGTGAATCATAGACATGTTAATCATTATTTATATCCTGGAGTCAACCACACTATGTTATCTTGGGAAACGTTATTTACACCCTGGAGTCAACCACACTATGTTATCTTGGGAAACGTTATTTACATCCTGGAGTCAACCACACAATGTTATCTTGGGAAACGTTATTTACATCCTGGAGTCAACCATACTATGTTATCTTGGGAAACGTTATTTACATCCTGGAGTCAACCATACTACGTTATCTTGGGAAACATTATTTACATCCTAGAGTCAACCACACTATGTTATCTTATAAAAAGTTATTTACATCCTGGAGTCAACCACACTATGTTATCTTGTGAAATGTTATTTACATCCTGGAGTCAACCACACTATGTTATCTTGTGAAATGTTATTTACATCCTGGAGTCAACCACACTATGTTATCTTGGGAAACGTTATTTACATCCTGGAGTCAACCACACTTTGTTATCTTGTGAAACGTTATCTACACACAAATTAACAAAAGCACTCAGTACAACATTTTGCACTCGTTACTTGTACCATCAGCTAGAGCGAGTCCGGGCGTCTGGCTGCCTTTGAGATATAATGCTACAGGCGCATGGCCAGGGTCTATTGGTCAGATCACATCCGAAACGACGAGGTATTGATCGTGGTTGGAGAAACAAGGCAACTCCTAAATAGGGTTGCCCAACAACGATCCAGTTGGATAGGCCATAACATCAGGCACCCAGGCCTGCTCCTTACCATCGTCGAGGGAATGATTGAGGGCAATAACCATAGAGGTGGCCCTAGATATAGCTACATGGACCGGGTGATCCGGGATGCGCGCTGTGGCAGCTACCAGGAGATGAAGAGACTGGCGGATGACAGATATGAGTGGAGGGATCGAGTGCTTGGTTCAGACCAATCCTAGGATTGTAACCTAGAAAAACAAATGTATTAATTATGCATATTATGTTTTTAAGTGTAGGCACTTCACCCACACTAGGATGAGTTGTGCTATAATATGTTATTGCATACAAACAATGAGGACAGAATACCAGACTTTTCTCTCTCGACACTTACCCTTCGCCTCTTCTCCATTCATACAACTTACCTTACAACTCCTACGATTTCTCTGACTCTTCACATTTCCTTGTTCCAAAATAGCATTATCTTCCTCTGGTACGCCTTCTACTATATATTTGTTTTATTGGTATTTCGTCATTCGTTCATTCTACATGCCCGAATCCCCTTAGAATGAACTTCTTCATTTTGTTGTTTATAGTTAAGGCATTAACATTGTGGAGGTTTAAAGACATTGTAATTTATTTTTATCAAACACAAAAAAAAAAAAGTGGAATGAACAGTGTTTGATAAAAATAAATTACAAATCTTCTTCATTTTACTCAACAACTCGGCCTTAAGTTTATATTCATCTCTAATCCCTTCATTCCACATTCTGTCATATAACATATTGACAGTCTTTGTAGTATTCTCAGTGTATGCATTTTCCATAAAAATATTTAGCTCCTTTCAGTACTTTTCCACGTTCTCATTTCAACCTCATACATCAATTTTGGTACTTAAATACTGTAGTTAATAAATATTGTCATCTTAGCAGAGTTTGATACTGTCCAGTTCAATTCGTATATTATTATAGAATAAAATTATATTTCTTCCATATTAAATATAACGGGAAAAATAAGGTTTTCAATAGATCATTCAGGAAGTTTTGAAATGAAAGTTAAAAACGTTTCTGTACACGATAAGTCATCAAGGTGCCGTAAGGGTGGCTCAGTTTCACTAAACGTCAATAATTCATCAATATACAATAACTAAAACATCATAAAAATAAATGTTTTAATATAGTGAAGTAAACGCCAAAATAAGTTGTAAAAATGTAAAGATTAATGAAAATACAATTTTTTTATGAGTTACATAATTTTAAATTGAGATTGTTCAAACGAAAAGGCAAATCATCGAGAACAAGTACATATATAACATCGAGAACAAGTACATATGCTAATAAATCGTGTCGAGGTGGTCTCGTTCCTTAATCACAAATTCCATATACGAGTATATGTTATGTCCTTAATACTGAAAAATTCCCAATCTGTATTTACATTATTACAAACACTAAATCCGAAGCTATCATATACACAATTCCAATCGCGTCATAATCTCACATCCAAATCAATATCCAATTTTTTTCCTTATTTTCATTATACATATATAGATTTAAATCCTATCGCGTGTTTATATTATATTTTATCGTCAATTATCTCACCGCTAAAAACTGATCACACGAGCTATTAAAGTACCATAAATAAAGTTTTGTTTTAAGGGACATAATTATTTTAAAATCATTTTCAATTAACTTGAACCGAATAAGGTTAAGTTATTTTTAACATGTCTCGAAGTTACGAGAGCTCCTCACCGTCGCCAAAAGCTATTTTATACCTCGTTACACAGGCAGATGGAGCTGTAATTCAATTTTGGAAATTGATTAGCTTGTGCGAATCTCAGTATTTTAATCTACATTTATTATATGATATTTAGCCTATGGCCAGAATTTTTCTGGAATAGATGCATATTATTAATTATTTAATAATCAATATACAAATTTTACACATTTCATTTTGTTTAACTTCAGTGTAAAAATAAATGTATGATCCGACTAGTGTATGTTGTAATGTTGTCACTTAATTTCAGCGACACTAACAGTTGACTTGAGATTTTTTTTTATATTTTCGGGATTAACAGCAATTAAAGCAATTGGTTCGCAGATATTTGTAATTGTTAAACTCTAAAACATGAGCCGTTATATTTTCTGTCATACATTAATTTAGAAACTTAATTGCAAATTATATAAATGGCAAGTTTATTGCCAGATGACCATCTCTTTCAACCAACCAGATAAGAATTACGCAAAATAGCGCCAAATACTGGATAGACTAGAAAAATGGGAAAGAACAAGAAAATGGGAAAATGGTGAGACACATTTTGTCATTGAAGAGATATGTTATCTTTTTTAAGTCAAAGGTTGCCAACGAGGGTGAGAGTTTTTACGGCAGCTGGTAACTGATTCTAGAGTCGTTTGAGGTGCAGCTGAACTGTGAGATGAAAAGAGTAATTAAATGTCTACCTTGTTTTCAATTTTTTTACCAACTGGGTCACTAATGTCACCATATTATAAATACCTTACTAAATTTTAAAATAATATAATTTCATGTGCATAACTATATATTATTACATCACCACCTTTACATCCCACGATGGGATTTGGCTACCTAGAGGAAACTCTTCCATTTATCATTTTTAGCAGCATTCCTCCTCCAATACCCAGTGAGCGACAAGTTGTCTATCACATCATTCAGTCATCTCAGCATTGGTCTCCTAACTTTCCTACGCCCCATCTAATCGCTGAGCGAAGCCACTCTTACGGAGCCAGTATCTTACATGTGGTGCATAAGATCAAGTCTCGCAATTTTTATAACTTTTGATTTCCTAGCTTCCCCGTAGGTACAAGGTGTAGAGTTCTTTGTATAATAATATCTATTTGTCCGTAAATTGGACCACATGTTCTACAAAAAATCTTCCCTTCAAATGTATCCAGAAATTCTACTTAATTATATTATAATCTTATTATTTAGTATTGTACTCTTCATCTCCGCATTTGTGATATGTTGAAGAGTGTGATCGGAAGACATTATTGTTTTCGATATCTTTAAGCAAGTCTTGGGGTTCAAGACAATCAGAGAATGTGATTGATTATTTTGGAAGCTTTAGCAAATACCTTGTATTTTCCTCACTACATACATGTATACGTCTAACTGTTTTAACTAGACTGACAAACTTTTTTATCGATCCGTTAGGAGTTGAACCCGAAACTTCCATGTGAAAGTAAACGTTCTTTAACTTGGTCACGAAAGTTGTCAAAAAGAAAATAAATTACGTGTAATATAGATAGTGAAAAAAGACTAATAAAAATATATACAGTGCATACTTGAGAGGAAGGCGTAGTGGAGAAACACCAAAGAAGACATGATTGGATCAAGTGAATATTATTATGAAAAAATAAAAATAAGAAGTTAGAGAAATCATAGAAATTATAGGAAAATGTATATGGATTTGGAAGAAGAGAAATATTTGTGTCGAGGTAGGAAGTTTGGCACTCTGTTTACCCCTGCAAGACATAAGTTAAATCAGCTGTAGCAATTTTTTTACTTGGTTAGTTAATTGATTGTATTACTCTACTTTATGTGTTAGTTAATTTACAAGTAGTTAAGTATAAAGGATAACATTTATAACGGTATAAAATATTATATATCACAAAAAATGTAACAACTTAAAGCTTTCTCATAAAAAGTTCTTCGTTTATTTAGCATCTTGTTCATTGTTTTAAATTTCCATTTCCTTGCATTTTTCCTGAAGTGCCAACGGAACACCCCCAATCCTCATGTAACGGGGCACTCTCCTCAAAGCAAAGGGGTTTTAAAATTGCTGGTGTTCACAAAAACGTGAAACAATATGTGCAGCGTAAGGAATCTCTTTAAATATGTATAAGGGTATGAAAAGGGTTGGTTTCGTAGCTCCTAACAACCCGAGCATTTCCCCATTCAACCTTTTTGGAGGGTATTCACCTCAAAAGAGAAAACATTCCGTTTAAGACTTTTGTTTTGGTGAAGTAAAATATTTGAATTCGACTGAGATAGTTTATATAAACTAGTCATAAAAAATATTGCCTGAAATAAGTATTTCATGAAATAGTTATCAAATCAGTGTGCAGAATGGGCAAAGACCATAACTTAACATAAGAAATAAATTAGTAAGACAACAGACTTCCAGTCAAAGGGTTGCGGGCTTGATTTTCGTAGGTAACGATTTTTTTAAAAAGGGGTTTAGTCTAGTTTTTACTTAATACTACTTTGATGAATTCTTCGTTAGTTGGAAAGATTGCCTGATGGCAAAAAAAACTGGCAGGTTCTACTGTAAAAATGCAACACAATTAAAAAAAGTTTTTTTAAATGCAAAGATAATTTTTTTGTAAAAGTTATATACGAGATAAATTGCATATACGATAAATTGCATATCTCGTATATAAAAGTTATATGCGAGATAAATGCAAAGATAAATTTTTTGTAAAAGTTATATACTCGTATTTTTTTTTCACAAACATAAAAATTAAAATTATTTGAACAGTCAACATCGGGAAATGTTTTTTTTTCGTTCTAGTTACCGTCGGCAGATTAAAAGCGCTTAAAAGAATAGGTATTTTTTAAAGCGAAATATAAATTTTATCAAGTCATTTGTATTTTCTGAACACTTAATTAATATTTTTCAGGTTGTGTTATGTGAATAATTATTTATATTATACATTAAAAAGCTATTCTTATTATTATATTATAATTGCATACAATGAAAAATTAGTTTAAGAAAAATAAATAAAAAAATAGTTTGTTTTTTAAGAGGGCATCTTGAATTTGGCATTATATATTAAATGAGGTAATAGAGGGGATCAACGCGTCAAAAGGTTAAGGAAAATAAAAGCAATGCCCAACGGTGTTAAAATGTTTAATTAAATAAGTCAAAGCTAAAATTTTAATAAAAACCTGTCATGTAAATCATTGGGCCATTTTTAATGTACTATATTATATGCAGAATCGTTTTTTGGGTGTTACTTCACCTCAAAAAGTACTTCAATCACACAAAACAGCTATAAAAACGATTTTTTTTCAATACCTAATCACTCAGTAACCCAATCAACCAGAAATATGTTAAGTGAACACCAGAAAGATGTTAAGTGAAAATCAGAGTGGCCTTCAGTGAAAACCAGGCTCAAACCCTTTTAAAAATGTGCACCGACAGGAATTGAACCCGCAGCCCCCGGGTTAAAAGATAAGTGTTATACCAACTAGGCAATCCCTACACATACTCGTATAGTAAAAAAAATTATCTATTAAAGATAGATATCTTATTGTATATCTATTGTACGAGTAGCTAGATAGATAGATATCTTATAATACTTGTATGTGTAGGAATGGAACGAATATATTGGTAAGAATGACAATAAATTGAATGATTTAAAAAATAATATTTGAATACAAGCTTTTCTATAAAAGTATTTCGACTAACTTGTACAATCTTCAAAGGAATAAAAAAAAGGTATTTTTAAAAAACTATAATTCACTTCGTTATCTTGAATTTTTTCTCCCTTGTGTCACTTATAATTTACATTTTAGTCTTTACTCAAAGACATAAACACTTTATGAAATGTCTTCCATTAAATTCATTTAGCAAGGGGAAAATAACTTAAATAGGCAAAGACTATAAAAGAACGTAAAATGTGTTTTATTAAAAAGTCTCTCCTTTATGAGAGTCTCCATACAAGTTCTTTAAGGGAAAAATAGACAGTCGACTCAGGGGAGAAAGCTGATAACCGTACCAAATTAAAAGTCTATCATAATTTGTATGTTGAACTAGGCGACACATCGCAAGACAAAGGAGGGAAATTTGTGAAATGAGGTTCTACCCTCCTACGTGCAAATTGAAAAAAAAATATCGTGCTCGAGTGGAAGATGCCACCCTAGAGGGTTCTCAGAAAAAAATGTGGGGGACCTTTTTTATATCAGAAAGTGAAAGAAAAAATCATGCTGGGAGGGGAATTTCTAATCTAACCCTAAGGAAAAAATCAACGAGGCACACGAAAAAATGGCAGCAAAAGTTTTAGGCGCCCTCCTCTGCGAAAAAAGACGTAATAAAGTTGGCAGGGTGTCAGCCACCCCAGAAGGAGCGTAATACCGAAAAAATTCACCCGATTTCCCGTTGTGTAAGATCGTGGCGTTAAAAAATAGAAAAACTTGTACGTTAATATAAAGGCACCAAATAAAAAATGTCGTCATCTTTTTAAGGGTTTTTTTAAGCTATAATGAACACCGGAGCGCCTATTCGTTAATTTGCAAGCTGCTTCATTTGCTTTATGGTCATACCAGGACAGAGCGCACGATCGAATGGCCACACCTCCCTCGGGTTGTAGAATCAATTTTTCCTCTAGAAAAAACGCCCTAATGTTGAATCTGTCCAATATCAAAGTGACGTAAGTACATTTAATTTCTATACGGTTGTTAGGTTATTACAGCTCTGAGGTACTTCGCAGTTAGATCGTTTTGCAGCGATATGAAAAAATGCTCCCCCCTACAGGCGCCGGGGGAAGGAGAAGGAAGCGTCACGTGATTGGCTGGTCCGACTGCGAGGGGTAAGAAGGAAATTGCGGAAAGCGAACGGCGATATAGTGATGCAAAATTGCTCGCGAGAACGTTTCTGCTTTTTCGAAACGGTTAATATTTAAATTTTACGTTATTTTATTGAGATTTAACTTTATTTGGACAAATATAATTTAGATAGGTATTATAGAATATAAAATGTCAAATACGCAATTTGTATTGGACATTTCGCTTCTCAAAGAAGTTGTTAACGTTTTAAATGTTTACGATTGTAACTATAAATACTTTCTCACACATTTATTTGGTGACGAGTATTAAATTATCTAGTCATTAATCATTAAATTTAAAGAATTATTAATGTTACAAATGAATTCGACCATAAGTGTTTTTGCCATTAAATCAATAATGAAATTTTTCAACAAATTCAGCTGTTTCCTTTATATATGTTGTTATAAACAAATTCAGCTGTTTCTCTTGTATATGTTGTTATAACTCAACCCATATTTACCTGATGAATACTCGTAAGATAGTATTGGATTTAATAAAAACCTACTATAAGGATTTTGTAAGACAGTTGTGGACGTTATATAGCAACTATAATACATGAAAACGTTGCCAATGTTATACATACAAGTAAAAGTGTTTTATGCTAATTGTAAAGTTGAATATTAAACGCCCATATTTTTTTTGTTTCTGATATTTGCACCGTAGTTGTTTTTTTGCAACATCCAAATAAAATGAATCCCCATAGTCAATAATTGGTAAAATTAAATAATGTACATATAAAATTTTGATTTTAGCGGTCAAATACTTCCGCAACACTTTAAAAGTGAAAAGCTAATAAAGCTTCTGCTACCTTAGTAATTCAGTTATTCTCAACATGAGAGTAGTATCAAATGTGATTTCAAGGTTCGTATCCAACATTTTACAGATTTAAGTGGATTATTGAAAAAAGAGCAGCATTATTACTTTTTGGAAGAAATCGAGTCAACCAATACATATGTTATCATCTGAGACTTCATTGGATTTATAAGCAAGTCAGTCTATTTGGAAATTAACTGGATGTCAACAATAAATATGCTAAGCTGGATATTTTTGCAAATAGTATATGTAAAGGTGATAAGATCATTATAGAGCTAATGTTAATGAGTATAGATATAAAAAATAACAGTGAACATCTTAAGAAACATCTGGAGAGAGTTTAGTACGAGTATATCAAATTTTTTATTGAAACAAACATATTTTTCGATAATTTCTCACGCCAGATCTGGCAGTGTAATAAAATAGAATTCCTCGAATAAAACATGAGGTTTCTCAACATACTATAGACCTTCAATTACATTAAACTCCTTGTGATTTTAAACTAAAAGCAATCATTTGCCCAAAAACCCGAGTAAATATTCCAAATTCATGTTGAAAAAGAAGCCCACGATTTCCGATTTGAGAAAAAAAATAACTGTAATTTCATTTTGATGAATCTGCAGGAAATAAATAACAAATTTTTTATTTTATAAAAAAAATAGATAAAAAACTATTTTAAAAGAATAATAAAAGCTAAATCAATTTATGTCAGATTTTGGTTTGAACTTTTTCCTTGTCCATAATGTATATTAAAAAAACTTATTTAACAAACTTTGACAGGAGCTGTATCAAAATTAACCATCGTCATCTTCTCTAGGTTCCTTTATCCCTCATAAAGTCAATCCAAGTTCAAAATTGAAAAAATAAAAATAATAGAAATGTATTATTTTTCGTGATTTCTTAGCATATTTTTTATCACTAAAATGTTTTCAACAAACAGTTGTTGAATTATTTTACAAAAAAAATAATACCAAAAATATTATATCTGTTACATCAGCGCGAGCATTCCCCTACCTTGTGAAATGCAAATGTTTGTAGTCTGATTTTAATCCCTCTCCCAGAATTGATCATGGCTCTGCAATTAAACGGTGATTCGCCGGCTTTTGGATCTGGTCGATTGTGAACATTACTAATGCATCCTGTTTTATATTTCATAAACAATTAATAATCCTTATTGAAAGAATATATATAACAATAAAACAAAAATAAATAAAAAATATATTTTAGTTTAAGAGACAGGGAAATAGTGAAATAAACTGTGTACATCGCTAAACACCCGATAATGTTCTCCTCCATTGTGTTCTTCCCTTCCTCTCTTTCGAGTCGGGAACGCAATCTCCAGCGCAGATCTTGATTCCTGATAATTCTTCAACTTCTACTCTATTCACTCACAACTTCATTTTACATATTCGTTTTACCTGTCTCTTCTACGTGAGCCTTGATTTATTTTAATAAGGAATTTTTGAGTCTGGCCATTCTTACTCTATGACAGAAATTAAAATGATTATAAAGTGCGGGCAAGATAGCCTGATATAACAGAGCTCTAAACTTTTTATCCAAGCACACAACTTTCGTCTCCTTCACATCCGTATATCTCGTCATGCACAATCTTATATTGTTTATACTTCTCTCTCACATTGTTTCAAAATATTTCCACTTGATCCAACTACATTTTCCTCGGTATACTTATTCCACTCTTACCTTGCACTTCAGACTTGTATACTCGTTAAGTCATTCATTCGCTCTACATGTCCAAGCTATCTTAATGCTCGTTTTTTCATTTTACTTAAAACATCCACTTTTTAACCAACCTTTCTTCTTGACCAATCCATCTCAATTCTAAGTTCTTAATGTTACATTTTTACTCAAGTACGCGATCTGTCCAATGGGAAAGGTGACTGATTGTATTTTCACATAACCACCAGCGCCATTTGTAAATGAATAAATTAGTTAACTTGCGACACGTTTCGAGTATTATATATTGCGTAAAAATTTCAAACCGCTGACATCGCTGGTTCATTTGTAATATAACAATTGACAGTACCTTCTGAGTCTCAGTCGGAAAAGGAACAATGGAGCAACGTGACAAGATAAAATTTTGTTGTATTGGGTAAAAGTGCCACAGAAACTTTTTAGATGATTCAAAATGTTTATGAGAGTGAAGTAATGAGTCGTAAGAACGTTTTCAAGCGATATTCAAGATTTCTTGATGGTAGAGAGAGCATTGAAGATGATCGACCTGGACCACCCTTGACAGTTCGAATTGAAGAAAATGTTCAAAAAAGTTTGCAGAGTGGAGCACTGCAGAGACATGGAAAGAGCGGCTGATGTGGATCCAGACTTCATGTCAAGCATTGTAACAGGTGATGAAACATGGTGATTTTAGCATGAGCCACTTACAAAGCATCATAGCTCGGAAAGGAAGAATCCACAACCTCTCAAACCGAAAAAAGTACAGAAGACAGTTCACCGTTTTCTTTGATTCCAAAGGAATTATACATAAGGAATTCACGCCAGAAGGTCAAATGATGAACGCCGATGTGTACTTGGGTGTTTTGAATCATTTATGGACCAGGGTTCTTCGAGTTCGACCCGAATACCGGAAACGAGGGGCATGGTCATTGTTGCCTGACAATTCACCGGCGCACAAAAGCAAAATTGTATTTGATTTCTTGCCAAAAAAATATCATGTTGCTCGATCACTCCCCCCCGTATTTGTCTAATTTGGCTCCGTGCAACTTTTTGCTATTCCCGAAACTGAAATTGGCGATGAAAGGAAAGCGTTTTGACACGATTTCAGACATCAAGAAGGCTTCGACGGTGACTTTGGAGGCAATTCCAAAGAACAAGTTTCAGGAGTGCTTCAGAAAATTTTACAACCGCTTCCAGTATTGTATTGACTCACAAGGAGTGTATTTTGAATAAAAGGTAATGTAAACTAAAAAAAAACAATGCTTGTATTTCATTTCCCGTCAGTCACCTTTCGCATTGGACAGATAGTATATACTTCCAATAAATATTGATTATGTAGATAATTTTTTTTTATCTAGAGGGATTGTGGAATAAACTTGTGTACTCTGATTATTATTGATCTTCTGCACCCCTTTGAAGTGGTTTCTATACTTCATAATACATTCTTCCCCGAGCAAAATTCATTTTTGAAAGAAACACACTTCTGTGTATTTTAGTGGATAAGCCATCAAAATCTTACGCCTCCCCCCCCCCCCCCCCTTCATTAGAAAGGCTTTGTAAAAAGGGTATTTTGTAATTTAATAAAACTTGCCTTCCCAAAATTTTCCCATTTTTCTTATCCCTTGTTGAGCATTACGTCATTGTTTAAAATTAAACACATAAGAAATCTACGAACTCGCGGGAATTTTCTTTTAATATACATATTTTGTTTTTTTTTTTACCTCGACGACCCAATAATTGTAAAATACAGTTTGCTTCTGATAATTGTGTTGGGGATAAGTCGGTGACCGTGGTCTTTTGGTAAACACTTAATCTAAGTTAGTGGGCGCCCCAGATTCGATTACTGGTAAATTTTCTTCCAAACTAGTTTTATCGTTTGATCATGTTACACTTGATTTTATATTTATCTGTAGCTCATAAGCTTTTTACCATAAATTCTTGTGTTGCTGTTTAGCAATCTATTGATCTGGGTTTGATCTATCACAATTATAAAGTTTAGATATAATTATAAATAAATATTTTTCACAAAATGGTGGCCTTCAATTGATTCCTAACGTTGCACAAACCACTACATCTTGAATACTTTGAGGTCGACAAAGATCGATCCAATTAAACTACACAAAACAGAAGTACTTAATTACCCTTTCAGTCTTAAATCTGATATAACAGTCTTAAATCTGATGTATGTTTTGTACCTCTGTAAGATTGTATTTATTTATCTTTTAATTATATAACACAATTGGCATTTGATTACAAACTTTCTTTTAAAAATGATTACTTATATTGGTTTAATTAAAAGTTTATTAGTCAACAAAATTTATCGAAAAATATCAAAAAAAAAAGTGAAAACAATAAAAGTTTATTTAAACCAATAAAAGTCTTGACAAATGGCCAGCTTTATGGATACGAGTGATGCCAGGGTTCATTACCCAAAAATGTTTTTACTGAAGAGTAATAATTTTCAACAATTTATTTTTAACAAACATTTAATGACTGTCAAGTTTTTACGGCATGCACTTTAATTCCCCTTTCTTAAATATATATTTATATCGTTAATAAACCAATACCTTATATATAACTCATTGTTTTCCAAATGAAGGAAACAAGATCGATTCTTGACAAGGACAGGCATTATAGTGTACGTGGTCACATGTATTATTATTATTGCAGTGCTCTTTTGAGAAAAGTATAATATGTATTAAAGAAAAAGGTCATATACATATTTTTATTTATATAACTCAAAAACAAATACATAATTTTATACTTGAGAGACGTGTTTCATGGTAACATATTACGATATCTGTCTTCCCAACATAAATAAATTTATAATAAGTTTATTGACAGCGCTATAGTATATGATATAAACATATATCCCGATATTACGCTTTGGAAACAAAATATTACAATGAAAAATAAAATGTATTTGAGAGAAAAATAATCAAAGGCTCATCTCACAACATCCTACCAATCGAGATAGAGCCCCACCACATAAGAGGGCCGTGAGGACGTCAGATATTCTTCAGTCTACACCCTTGTACACAAAAATTAAAATACTATGAATTAACAGTTGATACAGAAGCTAAATGCCGGACTTTGATCAGACTCCTTGTTTTTAGAAGTGGACAAAAATTCTAAAGTTAAAAATTTAAAAGTTTTGTTAACAGACCTTTTTCTGAAAAACAAAGTTTTAAGAATTGGAATGTTTTATATAGAATACAGAAAAGTAGAACACTTGACCATATTCATTTTATTTTCGGATAAATAATCGTTAAGTAAATTAAATAAACTGTTAACTTTTTACTTGTTCTGTGTACCATTGAAACTCGTTGAAAGAAGTGTCAAAATTTCGAATTGATTTTAATAATCGACCATTAGATTGCATGAAGTAATTTTTGGTAATCAAATATAAATTCAAAACGCAAATCCACAATATTTGAGTATGCTGAAAAAATGTAATTCTCACTCTTTTGTATAACGATGTTTATAAGTGTGCATTCTTTCCCTTCTATATGTAGTATTTTTGGAGTAAAATTGATTACAAATTAGGGATTTACTGGGAATATATAATAGATGAACATCGCTTCGCTCACTATAAATACAAAACATATACAAAAGCTTGGTTAAAAATACAAACGCACTCACTTCAAATTCTGGAAAAATAAAATGACTAGATTTTTAAAGCACAGAGAAACAAACTGGAAAGCATTTTTTTCCTAAGAGTTGTCGAATCACACGAGCGACTGTGGCTAGGATCTATAGGAGTTAAGTGGGTTTTTCTATCTAGTACCCGCAGAAGAAATTGATGTATTTATTATATTTTAACTATCAAATGATTTATGTCTTCTTTTTATCTTACAATCTGTATTTTATCATTTTATTTTCCTTACATAAAAATGTTATGTAAAATCTTTCAACCAACACTGAAAACGAAATAGTAAAACAATTTTCTGCTTAATTAGAAGATATTGTCATTAACATTAAACCCTTCAAATTATACGTTTTACAATATTTAAATAAACAGACCATGCAAAACCTATGAAACTGTTTTAATATATTTTGCATATATGGGATTGATATATGTACGAGGATATGGTTTTCATATTTCAATTAAGCCTAAAAACATGGTTCCTTTTCACATATATACATTCACACATAGTGTTATCCAACATAGTATAATAGATATAAAAAAACCTCGCGCACATTATCTCCTGTACTCTCGCAGCAATAGGCCCACCGCTGTCGGATGAAATAATTTAAATATAAATGTCTGCAACGTAAGAGTACAGGTATATTTATTACGAGGACAGGTGCCGTTTGTTCACATTTGCAACCATACTGAACGCTGAGCGTTCTGCAATAAATATCACCAACAATTTTTGTAACCCGCTTTATTTTAATTCAGAGTATGTGTACCCGTACTATATATGAAGCATGTTGCAGGCATTTAATGATAATAATAATAATAATAAGAGCACCTTAGGATGGTATTGGAACGTAGGACAAGTAAATGAAGATTGACCAACGAAACAAACAATATATAGTGCAAATGTGAGAGGGAGTCGTGGTACAAAAAAAACCAAGGAAAGTTTGGTCAAATCAAGTGTATAATATTTTGAAGAGAGGTAAAATGCCTAAAATATATTCCAACTTGTGTGCAGAATGATCTAATTCAAAACAGGACATTATTTTACAAAATAAATAGGATTCTAAAACATTTCAAAAGTAGTATAACAAAGAATAAATTCCACTTTTTGTGCAGAATTGTGCAATTGTTAACAGGTCATTATTTTACAAAAGAGAGAGATACCAAAGCATTCCAAAGGTATTGTAACAAAAAAAAAATAAGAATTTAACATCTAAAAAACTAAATTTATCATAATATATAAGTACAAAATGAAATTAATTACCACGACTTCCGGATCGCGTCTGTAAAACGCTTATCTTCCACTCGGGGGTTTCGAATTCAATTCCTGATGTTACAAAAAAGGTACCAGTCTGGTTAAAGAGTTCGTCTTATAACAATAATCGCACGCTCTAGACTTGTGATAATATTGTTACCTGTTCACAAAAGATAGAATTCCCAACGAGAACGGTAGAAAACTGTGAGTTAATTATCTAATTCAATGGTTCTTAACTCGATGAATCTATTACCGTGGACCGAAGACAATTTTTTCTTCCGTCTATGCTCTTCAACATATTGAGGGGTAATACATGAATGAATTAAAAAATATTTGTTTTCAATGAGTTAAAACAATTGCAAGTTGGAATATCGGTTTCCTCCTATTTTCCCTTTTTCTTAGTAATAGTATTGTAGTTTTTTACACAATATTATTTTGGGTTGAAGCAGTAATTTCTTACGCCAATGTTTATTATGTTTATTCGAAGCAGTAATTTCTTGCGCCAATGTTAAAACATTGGCGATGAGACTCGTAGTAAAATTTTTTTTTTTTTTTTCATTTTATTTATCAAACGTAAATTCTTATTTATGGACTTGCTTAGGTACTTTTTTATATAATATTTCAGAAAACAAAAAGTAGCTCTATATAGATTTATATGGATTTTGTTTTATCGATTTAAACCACTAAATTCACATTTGCGATCTTATATTTTTGCATATACAGGTTGAGGTATGATTATTTGATATTTCAAATAATATTTTACTGTAGAAAAATATAATTGAAGAAGTCAGTGAAAATTATAAAATATAATTAAAATATACGTGTATGAAAAAAAAACTTTTAACGCACAGTGAGGAGTAAGTATGTGCTGCTGACGGATTTCTTCCATTAAAATGTAATGCAGAGTCTCCGTTGATACATTAGCGAAACCACTTTTAAATTGTCGCTTACTTAAGGGGAAAATATTTAAATTCGGTGTAACGAGGTAAACGGTAATAAAATTTAACTAAAAGGTGTACCTACACTGGAAGGTATGGGGTAAAATAATTAATGAAGCATGGCCATTTCTAAAAAAAATACTACGTTTAACATACATATATCTTATCGATATTTAAAATTAAGAGAAAGGTACATCATTATTACAATCACGCCATGTCCCTATTGGGATAGACAGATAGAACAGATCTCCACTTCATTTTTTTCTGGCATACTTCTTTCGTTTCTGCCACGTCCAAATGATGGGCATGCAAACTCTCCTATTCAAAAGGTTTTCTCTTTTCTCTCTTTCAGAATTTGATTCCTTTTGGTCATGCCACGCTTATCTATAAATAAATATCGGTTTATTGATAGCAACATAGTATGTACATATTTAAATACATTCCAAAATCACATATACTCGTATATCTCAACATAAATAGTAGAAAATATATTCAGAAGAGAAGCTATCAAAAGGTCTGGGCTCATCTCATAACATCCCCCGGCGTCTATCATCTGGGTCTTTCCAACTTCTTGCATCTT
Organism: Odontocerum albicorne; assembly: GCA_949825065.1. NCBI lineage: Eukaryota > Metazoa > Arthropoda > Insecta > Trichoptera > Odontoceridae > Odontocerum > Odontocerum albicorne. The sequence goes on from OX463845.1 coordinate 17,105,046, forward strand.
CTATACAACTTTTACAAGGATTATTTTAGCAAATATTTCATCATTCATTATTTCTACGTGGCCGAACCATCTCAATTTTTCTTTATTTATCTTAAGAACTTGAAATTGTTTTCCTCTCATAGGCTTAACTATGACCAAAAAATAACTCAACAAAATAACACCAAAATCATTAATATTGAAACATAATGACCAAACAATATAAGCAATTCAGATAGTACGAGTACATTGATTTTCATAGAGACATTAGCTATCCGAAAATATTAAAAATGTTAACAATCCAGCTTCATAACTTTCAAGATTCAACAAACCACTTCGGAAAATCCATAAAACCAACAAAGAGCGTAAAAAATTTGATTAACGTTTGATAATAATTATAGAGTAGACCGAAACGTCTTGTCTGATATTCTGAAATTGGGAAACCATGCAGTAAAATAATTGGAAAAAAATAGGAGTTATTTTTACTGATAAAATAAAATTTACCACATCGAAGTGAAATGCCATTTTCGTTGCCCCCGATGCGGAAATATCTTCTTAATTTTGGTCCAATAGCATCACCCTGACACAAATCAAGGACCTGCTTGATGTATTCTTCTTTCCCCTTACGCAACAGAGGAGAGATTTCAAAAATCCATCTTAATTTGCCTTCTTCTTTAAACCTCCTTTTCTTCGTCGTTTTCATGGTAAATTAATCTTCCATCATAAACCTCCGCTAATGAGGGGTGATGGGGTGCTGTTATATTACACATCCCTGCTATTCAATTATTTCTTTCTCCATTAGTACACTTGATTTTGTATTTATTTTCAATATAGATTTATAAATTTAAGATCTCGTTGGTTTTTTTTATTTTGCTTTCCCTTTAATTTTTCTTCTACATTTGAAATAGTATATTTTTTCTATTTATTGCTCCACTAAGAAAACTGAGTACCTATATAGCAGTATCTCATATTTTGCTCTCGCGTTATAACATCCTAAACTATCCTGCCGCCCCTTAATATCTCATAGAAAATGTTCAGCACCTCTCTGATCATCGACTTATGCAGCGGTCAAAGAAATACTACGTTTTAGCATCTCCGAATCATCGTTCTTCCTTCATGTCGTCCGACTCAGGAACATGTTACCAGCTGTTGTGAAATTCTCATCCCCGTTGGCTAGCTACAAACAGCGGTTTAATAAATATTAAATCTCTCTTCAATGACGGTACGTGTTTCTCCATATCTCCTATTTTCTTTTTATTTCACATTCTCCTTTCGCAGTCTTTGTTATAATTTGAAAAACTTTTGTTCTACTGTTTTATTTCTATACGTGTTTATTGGCTTTTATTTTTTTAACATTTTAATCCAACAATTGTCACGAATCTGTGTAACTCTTGTATAATTCGTTTAAAGAGATTGCTGTAAGAATAACTAGCCATTTATATACTTACAATAAAGTATCTGAGTTAATTGATAAACATGTCCATAGTGATAATGTTTTCTCTTCTTAATGGTCTGTAATAATTCGTTTTAACATATTTCATCCATATCAAAAAGACAGCTATAGACTTTATTGACCCATGAAAAATCAACAGTCCTCTAAAGCAGTGGTCCCAAACTTTTTGAGAGCTGAGCCACATACGAATATTAAAAGTAATGGACGGGCCTGATTGAACATGAAAATTTATTTTTCTATACACGTGCATAAATAAAGCAACAAATATTAAATTAAAAAATCATATACTATGCGTATCCAGAAAGTAAGTGTACTGAGGCTCTCACGACCGGATGGATTTTATTTTCGACATGTTGGCTACACTTCCGTGTAGCCTGACCCTTCCCCTCCGCAACGAGACCGGTTTGAGGTCAGTACGTTAAGAAGTGTCGACGCGACAACACGTTTCGTGAAAAATGTCAATCCAATCTCCCGCCAAGTGCGAAATACGCGGCGTCATCCGTTATCTCGTTTGGAAGGGAAAACCTCCGGTTGAGGTTTATAATGAGGTGAAAACTGCATATGGTGATAAAGCTATGAATCGTACGATTGTGTACAAGTGGTGTCGCGAGTTTAAAAACGGTCACGTCACACCTCTTCACCCTCCGCCAAAAAGTTCAAAACCACAATTTCAGCCAAGAAAATCATGGCATCCGTGTTTTGGGGCTGTAAAGGCATAATTTTAATTGAATATATGCCTCAAGGGAGACCATCAACTCTGCAAGATACTGTGAGACCCTAAAAAAAATTGCGGAGGGCGATTCAGAACAAGAGGAGAGGCATGCTGACAAAGGGAGTCTGCCTGGGTGGAAAAAGGCACATGGGTGGAAAAAGGTTTTCAACCGACGAGGAGGTAAAGGAGGAGGGGGAGAAGTGGACGGAGGGGTTGGCGGGAAACTACTTCGAGGAAGGCATCAAAAAGTTGATACCCCGCTTCACCACCTGCATTGAGAGGAATGGCGACAATGTCGAAAAATAGCTTGCACATGTACTACGGTAACCACGTAATTTTTTTGTTTAAATAAAATAAATTGTAACCTACAAAAATTCAGTACACTTATTTTCTGGATATGCCTCGTATATATGTATTTTTATTGAACTAAAAACAGTAATAATTACTATATATTTATTTATACATGTTAAGTGATAACTGGAAGTCATTTACAACATAACATTATATTTGTGTGATAGGGCATTCTTTCTGATTGTGGTTTCATATAGGTAATTTAAGTGCTTTGCAGTTATATAGTTTATTACTCTAGGATATTTTGTATTTATGCGAACTCGAATTTCTGAATTTTAATGTGAATATTATTTACAATTTTGATTATCTAATTTGACCCCACACGGTTTAAATAAATACATACAATAAATAACAAGTGACATAGGTAGAATAACAGTTTAACATTTATTAAAACAAAAACAAGACAATTATGAGGGAAAAAGTGAAATATTCGTTATTATTAAAAAGAAGTTAAGAATTGATTTTCATCAAAGCTTTCGGCACGTGAATCGTAGTTTGGGGACCACTGTTATAAATATCACAATTTAAATATTTTTCACGCTTACAAAAGTACAGAAAATACGTATCGCAATACATTCCGTTTACCCAACATGGGATTACACACCTTGTTACGTGGGATTACACACCTTGTTACAAAAAATATATTGCATTTCAAAGAATAAACTTGAATAATTATCTAGGTACACAAAAAAGACCCCCAAAAAATTAATATGGCCGGAAGCTAAGTCTAAAGTGGACACCAGCTGAAAGCAAACTCGTTTCGTAATTTTGCTCTCGTTATGATCTACTGACTACTTCCGAAGCAATTTCTTCTTATCAACACATATTTCGTCATTTCTTTAACGTTTTAATATTTTTAATTATTTTTATCTCTTCGCGTAACTGCCACGCTTTAAAATAAGAATCCACTTAAAATAATCTACACTACCAAAACAGATAGGTCAAAAAAGAATTTTAATTGATACAAATTAGTACATATACCAATTACTTATGGAAAAAAATACAAATGATTTTTGTATATTTGCGTATAGCTCATTATTAAGTCATGGTCCGAAAATAGTTTGCCCCCCCCCCCGAATTGGTGATTGGGAAATGTTAAAAAGCGTGGCCAAGAGGCAATATATTCTTCGGGCCCAGAAATCGAGCCATCGGGCTTAAAAACACTGGAGTAGGTATGGAGCTCTGTTCGTCATTGCATGTGTTGGTAACATTTCCACACGTGTAGATACAACAACTCTCGCACACATACTGGTACATGCGAGTATTATTACTCCCTTTTACAAGACTAGGAACTTTATTTTTGATGGCATCGGGAATCAAACCCAAACCCCCCGAGAGGAAGTCAAACACTAAACAACTAGATCTAGGAGGTCGTTAAAATCTTATAAAGTATAGCTATGTAACTTTTTGTGCAATTTTAAGCAATGAAATTTTATGCTTGACTTTTTAAATTACATTTTGACATACTTTCCTTATCTTGGCCAATAATTTATTTAAAGATTGTTGACATTTAGGAAAATAAGTTTGAAGCATATTTTATATCTTTAAATCAAATATATTTATGTCAGAATATTTAAATTTTCAATAGAATTTTATTGAAAAGGAAAATATAAGTATTGTTATCGTGATACTATTGTTCGATTTTGTAAAAGTATTTTTCAAATATTTTCAACATGACTATAACAATAGATTGGAAGAGATTGCCATAATAAACTCGCCAGGTTAAAAAAAAAAACAATAATTTTGAATATTATAATTTTCACTCGATCAATATTGTGTTATATAATGATATTGAAAATTGGGTTATATTTTAAGCACTAACCACTTAATTTACGTAAGCTCTTTTAAGATTTGTTTTCGTAATGACTTTCAAATAAATGTTTCTTAGAATTTGAAATCGACGGCACTTCTAATGAGTATTACTTTGATTTATCATATTGTCTATCGTAAGCACTTTTGAAAATAACAATCACAAAAATTTCATGTGTTTTATTTGTTACGTTTTTATATTTTTATTTAGTAAATAGACGACCTCCATGGCCTAGTTTATAAGACACCTAGCTTCCAGCAGGTAGGTTGCGAGTTCAAGTCGATTCCGTCAGTTTTTAAGTTTTTCAGTCAGGCTTTCACTTCAAGTCTGGTTAATATATTTCTGATCTGTTGGAAAAGATTGCAGATGGCACTAAACCACATTGTGATGCTAGATACAACTAAGGTGTAATGAAATACAATTAGTAATATTTTATTTTACTTAAATGGAAAGAATAATAAACAGAGTAGGAATTGTTGATTGAAATTATTATCTCTACATTAAAAGAACGGGCGGCCATTTTCTCTACCAGGAAAATTCGAATTAAACATTTGTTTTCAATATCTAGTAGCATAACGCATTTTTAGAAGATCGATAGTTTAGAGAGTTCTTGCATTTTACATATGTAATAAAGCTATACCTAAAACCCATGTAGTCAGAATACCCAATGGTGCCGGAAATGTCACCCATTGAGTGTCGCATTTTCTCAAGTTGAAGAATTGCGTTTTTACAAAGCCTTAAATGTGGCTAGCGGATAAATGGGCAGCCACACACTGAACTAGGGTGAACGGATAAGATTAAATATGACAAAATGTTACAAGTATGTTAGAAGAGTTCTTGATACATTCGCTTTTTTCATAAAACTACTTTAAAATGAACTACTGCTATTACTAAAGTTAAACTTCTCGATTTCTCAGACTTTCGACATTTCCTTCTTTGAACATTTCGTTTATTGGATCCAACCACACATTCTTTAATATACCTCGCCTTTCACCCACATTTGAAAAGTATATATGTATTTTAGACTTTCTTAAGTAATTCTTTCTACATGTCCAAACCATCTGAGAGCGTTTTTTTATTCATTTTACTAAATACTATTATATACATCAGTCTTAAATTCACACTCATTCCTAGTCACTTCAATCCGTATTCTTTCATACATTGTTACCTCATGTAAACTTCACAGGGAATGTATATGTATATATAGCATTTAATAGGTACATTTCAGTCGATTTTTATATTTGCATACTATCTTAGCATATTTCGAATGTTCAGTTCGAATTTATGTATTTTTTTCTCCTTTATTTTGAAAAGAAAGTGGAGACTACTCGTACAATTTAATACAATTTTTAAACGTTATGATTGTTTCAGTTGATCTTTTTTCTGAAACCCTATGAAATCTAAAGATAAATCTCGCCCAAGTATACCATCTGCGGTTTTCCTCCCGTGCATTTGCTCATGAGTCAGCGATATTTCTGCCTCTAATGGCCCCACCGCAATATTAGCGAAACTTATTTTTATTCATCATTAGCCACATCGTTCTGTTGCCTAATTAAGCCGCTAATTGAAAATCCCCTGGTTATTTTCAGGTCGTTTAATTCTTCTCCACGTTTCAACCCTCCTCAATACTTTTATACGAGCCCCGTTTTTTAAACATTAATTTATATAATCAGATCATTTAAAGACAAATACTTTACCTTTTTTCATTTTTAAATTCATAATACATTACATTATTTCCATGTTGGGATAGACAAAGAGGACAGAGCACTAAACTTTGCTATAACACTTCCGTACAGCTACTTTTGTTTGTCTTACTCCATACATTTTCTTCTTTCTAAATTCCGTACACTTAGTCCAACCATACTTTCCTCAAGCATCCTCAAAATAAATTTGTTTAGACAACTTTTCGTCCCTCGTCCATTCAACATGTCCAAAGCATCTCAAAGTGCGCTTTTTCATTCTATTTAACACTCATCTTTAATAATTACAATTCATATTTGTCATACATCGATACTCCACATTGTCATACATCGATACACTACACTGTTTATTTTTCCATATTTTAATTTTATATTCCATAAGTATTTATATATGGTGCCTGGTACTTGATGTGACATATTGAATGAGATAAAAACAGGGTGAATAAATTTTTTTTAAGTAACAATATATGATATAATAACATATTATTCTTAACAATTATAAAGTTGAAATATTGAAAAAAAAAAGTTTGAACTAAGCTTAATAACGACCTATTCTAAAATGATTGTTTGGTCAACTTATAATACAGCGGTTCATTTATTCATTTATATGGTACCTTTAACGCATTCGAATTAGCATGACCGGGATACAACACTGTTTTCAGCCCTGTTAACCAAGACCTCAGTTTTAAAATTCACTGAAGTAGTCACGGAACTCGCAGTTTATTGAGTGCTCTGGCTGTTCCAGAAGATTCAAGAGTACTCGCACAGTAGTGTTACCTGACTCGGACCCTTAAATAATATAGCGGTGAGAGCACTTTTGATGAAATCCAACATAAATTTGCAATCGAATTTATTAATGTTACATACTGATATGTACAGAAACTGAGATGCGAAATCATCTTTATTTGGAGTTATATACAAATATAATGTTCAATTCACACAATGGTTGGGAATTAACATAATGTTCAAACAAATAGTAAACTTTTTCATTATTTATATGTTGTAGTACTGTCTACTGCCGCCTTCTCTCGGCCGCCAACAGCCAACTTAGACGGTCGCCCATAACAGCGCTCTCCGACGCTCTCACCACCTAAGAGTAAACGGAGCCCGTTACCGTCACATCAGCCGGGGTTTTGGCTCGCTCGACGCACGCTAGCGTTGACGAGAGTTTTCCCTTGAGCTGCTTCAAAGTGCTTGTGTTGTGTCAGCAGTGTTTGTGTCTCCAACGCATCATCAACATCACCAGCCCGAAAGGACATCAATCACCCCAGCCCTAGACCTCACTAGGACTCCATCACACTAAGGAGGGAAAAAGAAGGCCCCCCGACACCGCAGTTCCAGCCTTCACCGGTGCTCGAGTGTCACGCCCGACGACGTTCACCGACGTCTCCTCATCGGGTGAGTGAACGGACTCTTCTCTTCCCTCCCCTCCCCTCTATACGAGTTATATTTATATTATTTATCTATATACTTTAATAATTTATATAATTTCCTCTTAAAATGCATTCCACTAGCGCCGACGCCGTACACTGGCGCATACGCAAAAAAGGTTCTCAGCGAAAAATTACGCGGGTCCTCCCAGTAAAAGACCCCCCGGTCTCCCAAAATGCCCCTACGTCTCTGGAGGAATTTACCTCCCAAATTCGAAACAAAAAGTCCCTCGCGCAAGCCATGAGCTACCTCTCGACCCTCCTCACACGAGGTACAATTCAATTTGTGGGCGACAAGACGGAAGTCGACAAAGTCGTCTCCCCGCTCTCCGTCCCACCAACGCTGGCGACCACCCCCGCCCAGCCCAAGTTATCATCGGGAAAGCCTAGCCCCCCGTCGGCCCCTCCCGCCAAAATAAACACGGACGGTGTACCCACCACCCCCGTCCCCAAAATTAGAATCACCTCAGCTTCTCGCCCCTCTTCAACTGTCCAGCCGGATGATTCCGACATGGACTGGCAGACGGTATCAAACCGTCGAAAGAGGTCACCTGACAGCCCTCCAAAAGAGCTTTCAGCTCCTAACATTGCCACCGCCAAAAAGCAGAGGCTACCTAGCCCACCGGGCTCAGTTTCTCCAGCCACATCGGCTCCCGCTCAAGCCGCTCCCTTCCCGACAAAATCGGAACGCATCCCGCCTATTATTCTGCGGGATGCGGAAAAATACTCGGAGCTTCGGAAGAAGCTCCACGCTGCCAATATGCCCTTCACATCGAAGGCTTTGAGCAGCGGTGACCTCCGTATACAGACGAAGTCTGTCGACGCATATCGTCTGCTAGCAACGGAATCAAGCCGTCTCAAGGTACCGTACTATACGTACCAACTAGACAGCGAGAGACCCCTCCTCGTTGTCCTTCGCGGCGTCCACACCTCCTTCGGAGTCGAGGAGATAATCGCCGAACTGAAATCCCTCGACTACCCGGTCCTGAACGTCTTCAGGATGAAGGACCGGAGGCGGAAAGTCCTGCCTTTGGTGATTGTCAAACTCACCAAATCCTCTGAAGGACGCCGAATTTACAACGAACTCCACAGCATCTTCGATATGAAGATCTCCGTGGAGGAGTTGCGAAAAAATACATCCGCAGGGCAGTGTCACCGCTGCCAAAAGTTTTTCCATAGCGCTGGCAGCTGTCACGCCCCTCCCGTGTGTGTTAAATGCGCACGCAACCACAGAACGTCCGACTGCAAAAAGCCGGACGACTCCCCCGCGAGATGCGCCAACTGTGGCGGCGACCACCCGGCCAACTACAGAGCCTGTCCCTCACACCCTCTTAGCAGAAATGCCAAACAGGCCTACCCCTCCGCGCCACCGCCAGCCAGAGAAGCCCCCAGGAGGTCCCCTCCTCTAGCGAAACCAGTGTCGAATGTCGCGTCCCCCGCGATCTCATACGCGAGCATTACGAAAAATGCCCGCCCCCAGCTCTCCGCCCAACCGCCCCCCCAAGTAACACCCCCCAATCTGCGCTATCCATCGCAGGCCGACATATCCGCGGTATTGAGGAACCTCGACGAGGCCATGAATATGGCCCGCGAAGTCTTCAACGCCCTCGCAATGTGTGTGCCCCACAATGGCTAGAGTCAGCAGACCCTGCCATCTAACCGTCGCGTTTTGGAATGCAAACGGCACTTGCAAAACCAACAAGCAAGAAATCGAGGACTTCATCGTCGAGCACAACCTAGATGTGATGATGATTAATGAATCCTTCTTAAAACCCAGCCACCGATACTCACTTCGTAATTATTATGTTTACCGTAATGACCGCCTCACAGGCAGAGGAGGCGGCACAGCTATCATAATAAAGGCGAGTCTCGATCACTGCCTTTCCGCATCTCCCCCCACGGACAACATGGAGAGCACCAGCGTTGTGGTTCAAACCCTCAACCACGGTCCTCTCAAGCTCGTGTCCGTGTATCTCCGACCGACATTACCATTTCTCGAGTCAGACTTGGACTCACTCTTCGCGGACAATCTTCCCACTATAGTAGCGGGAAATCTCAACGCCAAACATCCGCTCTGGCACAGCCGAGTCAAAAACGCTCACGGCCGCACGCTAGCCGAGATCTCCTCCCGCAAAAATTACTTTGTGGACGCCCCCGCCACTCCGACTAGATACTCCCAAAGAGACAACGACTCTGCAGACGTCTTAGATATCATCATCAAAAATGACATCCCGTTTTATAGCGACTTGCTAGTTCTAGAGCAGTTGCAGTCAGACCACTACCCGGTTTTATTAACACTCACCGACAACAACCCTCTTCAGGACCCGTTACCTTTCAGGAAGCATATCACCTCCTGGGATGATTTCGCGGCCACTCTCGAATCTAACATCAGAGTGCCGACCTCTCTTCCTGACGCCGAGGCCATTGATGAGGCGATGAGTTATCTCACCGACAACATCAAATCGGCCCTCGAGTCAGCTTCTAAACTGAGACCTCCTCAAAAACCGGATCCCCCGCTCCCCGTCGATATTAAATCGAAAATCGCGGAGAAGAACAAGATCAGGAAGCTATGGCAAAACACCGCCAACCCCACGTACAAAACATTGTACAATCGTCTGGTGAAACAGATCAAATTCGACCTTCAGCGCCATCGTAACGATCGCTGGGGCGAATTTATCGAATCACTCGAAGTCGAGGAACACAAAAAGTGGAGGCTGACTCGTTCTCTCCGTAAAACCCCTCAACGGCCCTCCCCTCTGCAGGGCCCGAACGGCACAGTTTTCTCGGCGCGAGATCGCGCCGAAATCTTTGCGGGCTCGCTCGCCCTCACTTTTACCCCAAACTCAGACCTCGTCAACCCGTCGCACTCCGCCTCAGTTGACAGAACGGTCCGACGAATTATCGCCTCACGACCTCCCCCAACTTCGGATTTCTTCACCCCGAAAGAAGTCCACAAAATAATTCACGACCTCCATAATAAGAGAGCTCCCGGTCCAGATTCAATAAACACTTCACCCTAAAGAAACTGCCGAATAAAGCCGTCTGCGCCATTTCAGCAATCTTCAATGCCTGCTACAGGCATAGATTCTTCCCTACCGCTCTCAAATGCGCAGACGTTATAATGATTCCGAAACCGGGTAAAAAACTCACACTTCCCGAAAATCACCGCCCGATCAGCTTACTGCCTACCCTAGGTAAAGTGCTCGAACGACTTATCCTCGATCGCCTAACAAGCGAGATAACCTCGCTTAACATTATTCCACACACGCAACACGGTTTTCAACCGCAACACTCGACCTCCCATCAACTTCTTCGCGTCGTAGAACATATAGTGACTGGTTATAATAAAAAACACCAAACAACCCTCCTGTCGCTGGACGTGGCGAAAGCCTTCGACACGGTCTGGCACAACGGACTGCTCTTCAAACTGCACAAGGCCGGAATCTCTCTCCGCCTCGTGCAAATCATAGCTTCATTTTTAAGAGACCGCACCTTCTCCGTCAAGGTGAGCGGTATAAATTCCTCTCACCACCCCATTCAAGCGGGGGTTCCGCAAGGAGCCCTCCTCTCTCCCACTCTCTACAATATATACACCAGCGACATACCCTCTCTCAAGGACCGCCGATCTATCACGGCTCAATATGCAGACGATACGGCTTTTCTCTCGACTTCGAGACACCCTTGCGATTCCCACTCTCGCATCCAAAACTTCATCCCAAGATTAGAACGCTGGTGTAGGAACTGGAAGGTAAAAATAAACCCTTCCAAGAGCGCAGCAGTCCGTTTTTCTCGAAGATGCCCCGACTCCATCCGACCACTCAAACTTTTCGGCCAGAGCGTTCCGTGGTGCGACGAGGTGAAATACCTCGGCGTCACCCTCGACGCGAAGCTGTCCTGGAAAAAACACACCACCAACATAGCCGGGAGGGCGTACGGCACTCTGAAAGCCCTCACATCACTCTTGGGCAGACACAGTAGGATGTCCCCTCGTATCAAGTTAAACTTATACAAGGCCATCATACGTCCCCAGATGACGTACGCCATCCCGGTGTGGGGCCACGCGGCCGAAACCCACATGCGTAAACTCCAGGTGTTGCAAAACAAGGCAATGCGCATCATTATGGATGCGCCCTACTTTGTCAGCAACAAACGGCTTCATGAAGATTTAGATCTCCCCACCATCCGAGAATACGCGATCTCTCTGGCCGAGAGGTTCTACAGTTCTCTCCCGAGCCACCCGAACCCCCTAATCAGTTCACTGTCGGACTACGACGCGAACGCGAATATCATTCACCCCAGGCCGAAGCAGATTCTTCGCACAACCCCCCGACCGCCTATTCGCAACGGTAGGCGCCGTATTATGCCTAGTGCGCATATATAACACGTAGTTTATTTTACTCCCATATTTATCTATTTACTATTTATTTTAAAGTCACAGTGTTCTCCCCCTCCCCCCACCTATCTTCGTAATATATTTTATTTTAATACATATATATCTACGTATATATCTCTATCCTTTCTTTTCTGTATAATTATTTATGAACGCTCGTGACACATAAATATAAGTATATTAATATGTACCCGATATTTGTATTTGTCACCTTAATATATGTATCAACTTCTATCCTTTCCTCTCTAATTATATAAAAACTTTCCACTCCACCCCCCAAATATCAACCAAACAAGTCCGTTCAATACATTCGATGAAGGAGTAAGGTGTCCATAAATCGGACCGACACTCCGAGTAAAACCCCAACTAGACTGCCGCCTTCAATAAGACTAGTTACAACTTAGTTTATTTATTGTTGATGCCGTGTGTATTATTTATCCATGGCACAGTGTACTTTAAAGCTATATTTAAACACTAACGAGTGAAAGCTTCAATCAATACAAAATTAATAAACAGTAAATGAACAAATAGAATCACATAAAACTAACTACCCATAAGTATGCAAGTACAAATATCAATACTCGTACAAAAATACAATCAACCCATTACATGACCGTCTAAAGGCAGGCAACTTACATTGTACTAAGCCGGGCGTCACTCTTAATATTTACGCGAAAAGAAAAATACAGATGCATACAAACAAAATAAAATAAATCCACATATACATTATTTAAGCGCAATCAAAATTTAATACCATCCTCACAATAATTATATTCTGTCAAGGTGTGATTTTATTGACTCAAATCGTTCCCAAAGAATTGAACATTAATTTATTTTATCTCCATTTTCATTCGATGATTTCTTAGTTGACTGCTTATACCACATCCACGAAATATTCAATTTTACTGAGTGCCGCCCGTCCCTCCATATTCCAGAATTCATCCTTTATACTTAATTACTTTATTACGTATTTTGACGGCGTCGTAATTGCGTTAAAAAATGCGTAATCCACATCAGAATTCCATAAAACTCAGAGTATTAACTTAAAGTCGTCGTAAATATATTTCAACATTCCGCCGAAAGCGTCGTCATTTAGCGACGCAAATCTGCATTTGATGTCATTTTAAGACCAATCTCAGAGGAGGAAAAAAATAAAATTACACACATTGAGGCGACAGATCCAATTTAAAATCCAATCTTCATTTTCGTAACTCTCAAGAAGAAGTTAGATGCCGACAGGGAATCTTGAAGATGGAAATGAAAATGTGATGTAAATTTTTAATGGGGTAGCAAAAAATAGAGATGCCGTTTTATAACTTACTAGATTTCATCACTTGTGCAACAAATTTAATATACTATTCAACTCATTTAAATATTGATACAAAGTTTTTAATAAAACTAGTTAAAACTTTGTTTCTGTGTAGACAGTAAAGTACAAACTCATTTCTTCGCGTCCTATTCAAAGGCTTTAACTAAATATTGTACATATAAAGCGAGATAGTCACAAGTCGAAATCACTTACAATAGTTTCTAGATAGTATGTTTTAAAATTTACGAATATGAAAAAAAAAATCTAAATTATAGTTATATAATTACACACTTTCGATAGTGGTAATAAAAATACACACTTTTATTAAATAATACTATTTTTTGAAAAAAAAACATTTTGATTTTTTTTAACTTATGATTTTAAATATTGTTATTTAACCAAACATAAAATAACTCAAATGTAAGTCATACGAGAGGAAAAATTATATGGGTGATATGAGTGGATTTAAAAATAAGGATAAAGGGTTTTATCAGAAGAAAGAATAGTTCGCTCAAGATGGAAGAAATATTTCGAGTGAGAGTGGTGATAGTAGAAATAACGATGAGTCTGATATAAATGAGAATAACGAGTGTTAGAAAAATGTGAATGAGATTAGTCTAGTAGAAGTACGGATAGCTGTTTTAGTCTAAAGACATGGAAAAAGGGAAAGCTTCAGGTTGTCATGAAGTGAGCACATAAATTACAGTATGTAGGGGTGAGCGAATCCAATTTTTGGGAATTAAATATTGGAGGAGTGCAGTGATAGTTCCATTATATGGTAGGAAACAAAAAAATAGTAGGAAGTTACAGAACCCTTAGTTTAATGAATGTAATAAGAAAAACTGTTCGTAAAAAATCTGAAAGAAAGAGTGAGAAAAATACTGAAAAAGAAGTTTAGGGGGGTCAGGGTGCCTTTTCTAGTGGAAAGGGTTGCGTGGATCAACTTTTCTTTTTATGTATGATTGTGGAAAAATATATTGCACAAAATAAAAAAGGTATACTGTGCGATTGTGAAGTTGGAAAAAGTATATTCCCACGTTATAAGAGGCAAGCTATGGAAAATATTTAATATATATGGTTTGAATATAAATTAATACGCGGTATTGCATTATCATATACCGAGGCATGTATTATAGTGAACGGTGCCTTGAATGAGTGGTTTTATATTTCAAAAGAGGCAAAGCAAGGATGTGTAATGTCACCCTGATTGTTTAAAATTTACATAGATTCGGGTTTCAAGAAAAAACAGAGGTCAATTGATGGCATGCCAATATCGAATAAGAATGTATGCAGATTGCTGTATGCTGATGATAAGTGTTAACGGAGGAGGAGGATAAATTCCAGTCTGATAATAAATTGTATGAAAAATGTGAAAAGAAAGTTCTGAGAATAGTTACTTTACGGGTGGCATCGTATGGCAGAATTCGGAATGAACTGATTGGGAATGAATGAGAACCGATACCGATGCCGATGTGTTAAGTACGATGAACAGTACTCAGTGATTATTTGGATATGTGCAACAAATGAATGAAGAAATATTAACAAAACAAATATACATTGCAAGTTTGAGTACAAGGCGTCGTAGATGAAGACCAAAGAAAGTATTGTAGGATCAATTGAATTATATTTTTAAAACACGAAATGTAAAAAGTCTGAGAAATTGTAGTAGTTGTATGATCTGAAAGAGGTGTATGGAAATGGTATATGGATCAGAAAGAGGGGAAATATATGTGCCGAGATTTGAAGGTCTGGCGCTCTGTCCTCTGTGATTTCCCCAACAGCAAAGTTGATTGATGGTATGTATTTATGTTAGAGATTCGGTCTATGTCATATATTTGAGTTTAACTGCTAATATCGCGATACGTTATACGCACTGAAATATAAGGACTTGTAATTTTTTTAGTTGGCGTAAAAGCACTAAATATTTTGTGCCATTATACAAAATAAAAAACTCGATGATTACGTATTTTACTCATTTTATATTTAAATCAACGAAAACGATGTCAACTCATTTAAATTAACGAAAACTATGTTAAACTTTTTTTCCAGAATGTTTTAAAGATTTTATGAAAAGTTAAAGAACTCTCATAAAACATATATTTTGAAATATTAATAAATTTTCTGTTTCAGACATTAACTTCATTAGCTAGTTTTTATTTCGGACGCTTAGAAGTTATGTTGAGATAATTACTTTGACGCTTTTAGTTTTAAAACCTTTAGTAAGTTACGAAAGCTTTAATTTCTCGTAAATAGAAAAACTTGTGAATATAAACTCAATTTTGAAGTTTAAGAAAATGAATAACTCACTTTCGCCCAAAGCTTGGACGATATACTCGTATCATATGTACTATTTACACAACGATATTTAAAACACAGTGTATTTATTGGATAAAAACTACGTATAAAAACTAATACATAAATAATCCAAATATGTATTTATATATTAGAAGATGGTCAATTATAAATCAAAACCAATACTTCCCTCGACTACCTATATTACATAAATGCTCCTTAGGTTCATTCTTAATTATTTTCATATCCATTTATTTTTTACTCAATACCATGTACGGACTTAAAAAATAACAAATCTATAAAGTGATTTGCTTTCATATTTCTAAGTCTGAATTCGCGCCCATTTTGTGGGAACATTCTCTCAACATTCTTTCAAATGACTCGTTTTACTGACAATCTCAGCCCCAATTGTCCCAGAAGAGTGATTCAACATTAATGCCCAATTTCGTAACAAAAGAACAGAGAGACTTATTCCTTCGGATTCAGAGTCCCCATTGTTACCACAGAACGTTTTGTCTGATTGGTTTCTGGGGTTTTGTACAATTCTCTTTTTTGATATCCTCTTCAATTACAATCCAGTGAATGATAAACCTCTTGAGGATTTCAAAATTGAGAAAAAAAATCTAATTTTGTTACTTTTTTTGTAAACAATTTAAGTGTAAAGTAAGTGTATAAAAAATTTACTTTGCTGAGGAAATGTGATCTAGTGCACTTTTTTTATTCATTTTCTTTTCTTGCCGAGTTCATGTGGTCGACGGTTGTAAACAATATTTTAGAAAGAGATAATTTCAGATTCAGGAACTAAAACCTTTAAACACTATTCTTAGGTGTTTTGATAACAATATTGAACCTAGTTCGATACCTTCACAAACGTCATGGTTTATACTCCAATCACATAAGGTTTTTTAGATCAAAATGTGTAAATACTATTTTTATGGCTCTCGTTGATGCTATCGCTGTATTAACGTGGTTTTGAATAAAAAAATATTGGTTGTGAGATCTTCAACTTAAATGTGTTTGCAAATTCGATATTATTAAAAAAAATACATTATATAACACATTATATTTGTCCCACCTCTAAGACAAACTTCCTGCCCCAAAAAAATGGAGAAATATTGTTAAAATCATTAAAAATTTAGGGTTCATACATATTAAGTGAAATTACCCAAACAGTTGATTATGGTAACCAAATAAGATAGTACAATACATAAGTGGTTTAATCCTATGTTGGATAGTATTCGTGCATAAATTGTAGAACATTTTAAAGAAAATCAATAATTTATACCAGACAATTAAGTTTGAAAGTGCCGGGAATACCAAACAATATTCGTTAATAATTATAAATCAGATATGAAGTTGGAACAATGAAGATTGAAAAGTGAAATCCAATACCTGATAAATTTCCATTTGACATTTGATGAATTGACATTTTACAGTAAAATACCTCATAAAAACTTTAGTAATAATAAAAAAAAACTAAAATGTACAACTTTAAAAAGGTTTCAAACAATAAACGAATTATCCACCGTCACAATCGTCCAATCTTTGGGCGTTTTAAATAATGTAGACAAGATGTAATTTAAAGATGTATAAAGATATCATATAATCTCTGAATGGATCCAGCCCACCCCTTTCCATCGCAATGGGGATTTTCTTTTCATTTTCCTCCATGTAAACCAAAGTTGGCCTTTAAACTTTTATTATTATAATTTCAACGGCGAAGCCTCATTAAAATTCTAGAATATTCTCGCGTAGTTTAAGCAGGGGGCGTCAATTTTTTTACGCAGAAGTTATTAAAAAATACTTTATTAATGATTGGCGCTATACAAATTGAATATTACAATAAAAGATTTCGTGTTATTCTAAATGTTTATGTTTGCCTTTAACCACGCCATTCTACTCGTACTTTCAAAAGAAAATAAACGTTAACATGAAGTATGCTGATGCCAATGACTATTTTGACTTCAGATCATATACAACTTCTATGGCAAAATATCAAATAAAAATATATCGATTTTTGTGTAATGGATAAATTTCTACAATAAACTGTATTTTAATATTTTTTGAGTTTCTATGAAAGTTTAACATTCAACTTTTGAAATGATTTAAAAGTAAAAAAAGTAACCTTTAGCTACAAAATATTCACGTGACGTATTTGCCTAAAATACATTGATGTAAAGGTCCATACATTAAGAACAGAATGAATCAGTAAAAGTTTTACAGCTCTATATCAGACATCCCAACCCAGTCATAAAAGCTCTAGGAAACTACAACGTGAACACCAAATTTAGGCACCCACGACCGAAATCTATTCCCCGTTCCCCCCCAACTGTAAACGTCCCCGCCACTCTGAACGCACCCCCCCCCCCAACTGCAAATTACTCCGTCATTCTGAACGCCCCTCGTACTCTACACCGACACCTCCACCGGCAGACTAAATATCATAGCAGTCAGAAGCTATCCTATGAAGGAGTAAGGCGTCCTACCATTGGACCGAGACTCCGAACGAGATATTCATCACTTGGTTTAGTAAAACACACACGAAGAAAATAAACTAATAAAAGCAAAAAAATATTGAAAAGATAACATTTATATCTTCGAAATTATGAATAAAATTGAAGTAAAAAATTTAACAAAAAAATTGCTCTTGAATCATGTGATTTACATAGTTTAAATTTATGATATATTACCACATACTTGAGTATATTTTTGAGTTTATTTTTTTTTGTTATAATCAATGTCAAAATAGGAATACTCGTATGTAGTGATAGCTAAAATGATACATTTTTCGGCAATATTAAAATTTACTATTATTCTTGTTTTGTTCTGTTTTTATTTTAGATTGGAGCAGAAAATTTAAAAAGCCCTCTTCCATCTGGTCTGTCCAACGCCATTACCCTTGTCACAATGTACGCACAGGTCCTCTGTTTGTTTACATTATCTTCTATATCTTCTACGTCGTCTTCATACTGATCTTCAGCCACTTGGGTACGACTCAAATATATTTTCGCGAACCTATGATTAAATGTCCGAGTAATTGCAACTGAGATTTCTTAAGCATAATCAGTTTTCTTTTGAGTCGAAAACTCAATGCAGAAGAACGTGGCCCACACTGTAATTGAACGTTGTGTACATTCTCCTCTAGTTTTCTGCTGTCTGAAGAACCCACGATGAATGCAGGTTCATAGCACTTTTCACCTGGTGGTTCCAGCGCATGGGCGGTCTAGCATATCTACCTCGGCTCCTGCGACTCGTCATATTTCCAGTGACCATAAGTATCTCCATGTCTTCCTTGCACAAAATATGACCGAACTGAAGAATGCGACAAATTGCATAATCTTGAAAGGCTCTGTGATATGTTAAGTGTTCTTTCAAAATGAAGGCGTTGGTTCATCGTTCCATCAATGTTATTAGTAATGCTTCTTAATTAAAGGAAGACTTGATGTGAGATTTTCAAATTCTTAAACAAATCAGAAAAAAAATACAAAAAAAAAACACTTATTTTAATATCAAGTTGAAAACAGCTGGAAAAAAGTTCCTTACGCCTGCTTTATTATAAACTGACAAAGAAAACCTAATTCAGGGCGAGAATGTCGGAGGGAGACGGGAACAGCGATGTGAAGTGAGATGTAAATTTAAATCAAAGTGGGGTGAAAATTATTAAAAATATATCCCGGCCTTCTTTTCAATAACGTAAGAATTGGTGCAATTTTTATTTCAACACGACGAACATTTTCTTTCGTTATTTTACGTATTTTTTAATCAAAATCGCTGCAGGAATCAGTAATTTTATCGATCGAAAATATTGTAATGTGTTTTGCTTTTTTAGCACTCAGACAGCATTTTCAGTGCCAATGATCCGATGGAGGACTTTTAAACCAATAATTAAGTTTTAATCAGAGTAAACAATATCACAATGAAACTAAACGCTTTTATGGTGATCTTGATTTATTTAATTTATTATATTTTACGATGTTTATTTTAATTCAAAAGCGTAATTGTAATTTATAAAATGTATATAGGTATATTTCTTTCCATTTTGTATACCATATATGTACATAAATGTTTTTTTTTTCGTTAAAATTGTGCGTTCCAAGTTATGAGATTTTTAATGTGTTTTTTTTTTCTTTTTTGTTATTTGATGTGTGTTTGGAAGTTTGTTTGATTGCTTTTTTCATCATTTGATTGTTTCCTTTTTTTTTATTTTTTGAATATTTTTTTTTAAATTGCGGCCGTTAAAAATTAATAAAAAGTTAATCTAAACATTACAATCAAAATTTAGAAAACTTTTAAATTAAAAAAACTGAAAAAATTGTCCCTTATTTGGTTATTATTTTCAATAAATCAGTCCGTCCTATATACTCGTATATAAAGATGATTTTCGGGTTATGAATTAAAATTATCAAATATTTGACAACAAAAAAAGTATTTTTTTTTAATGATTAAAATAAGTTAATGCTTGTGATGAAGGGTTACATTCCTCCCCTCTACGTATTTAACTCAATGTCGTGTATTGTATAGCAAAAACGATTTTTATCATTGCATCCATACACGGACGTTAATATCATGTGGAGAGAAGACCCAACCTACATTTAATCTGTTCTTAAACATTGAAGAAAACATCACTCCACTTTTTAGAAGTTTGAATGAAACAATTTTCTAACAAGTTTAAATATTGTATAAAATACCCAATTAACTGCCTTTATATTTTTGTACAGTTTGGATTAAAGAATGCTTATTCGGTACTATAAATAAACCAAAAATATGTTACTTCATTCATATGAAATAAATGTACTATTTTCGTTATTCAATATATGTACTTCATGTTTAATTAAATATATAGTTTTATGGAAGAAAATGAAACTGAAGAATAAATACGAGAAGATATATTTAAATAAATATTAATGTCTCATTTTGCCCCTGTGTACCCTTATTTTCATCTGTAGATAATCACTGGAAGCCACCCCTGAGCCTGAAAAGAATATCACCATGGCAACCAGAGGGGCGCATCATAGGCAGGGGGAGGCTGGGAGAAAAGGCGATCTCTCGTTAGGTATTTTTATAATATAAATATTTTGCGAGTATAGTCCCTGTCGTATTGTAGCCTGTTGTCTTAGACAGGAACAATATTAATGTGTCTGTCTACTTTTTTTTATTGTACAAAGGTTCTGAAAACATCATTTAGATTTATCTCTTCATTTTTACTATCCATATAATGATTTTACTATTAACAAATGATCTCGTGGCCTAGTTGTTAAGACGCTTGCCTTTCCACCGTGGATTCAGGTTAGGTTCTTAATGAGTTCCGATTTGACTAAAAGTTTGCTCACAAGGCTTACTATTATATCTCGTGTAGTAATATTATGAACACATACGACGACAAATAGCTCGTTATGTGACTACTCCAATGGTTCTAAACATGAATACTATAATTATAGAGGAATCTAAAACAATCGATCAAGCCGAATTATGGCATCTTATTAACCGATATGGGCTGACGACATTATCCCTGTCACCGGTGGAAAATGGACGAGAAAAGCCCAAGACAGGGAAACGTGGAAGGTTTTAGAAGAGGCCTACATCCAGCAGTGGAGAGACGGCTCAAGAAGAAGAAGAAGATTAACCGATATTAAGGAAGCTCTATCGACTTTACTTCAATTGAAATTTAAAAAATCTAATGAAATCCCTCCAATGCCATAGTACATGGACTTTAGAAAAAATAATCTAAATACTAAAATACTGCTCACCAGTTCTACAGTAGGATGACGTATAGGAGGAGATGGTCTTTTTTAAAGACAGTTTTTTTAATGTACTCGTATATAAAACAGGCGATAAAAATTTTAAGCGAATAGTAAAACACAGCGTTAATCAAATTTATTTGAACTTATATGTTATATACCTACCTACCTGTATTGTATTACACTTTCGTTCTGCGAGTTTATTTCCCTATAGCAATATCTTCCTACCACCCAAAAATATGCAAAAGGGCTTTATGTTAAAATCAGACTATAAGACTTTTAAAAAAACGTACGAAATGGAACCAACAACTCTCAGGTTGGAAGAAAAAGTGTCTTAATGCCAAAGAGTTATTTTTTAATTATTAAGCCAGTTAAATGGTCAAAACAATTAGTTAGTGCAAATGTGAGTGGAAGGTATGCTAGAGGAAGACCAAGGAAAGTATGGTTGGATCAAATGAATAATATTTTTAAAGAAGAAAACGTAGAAAGTTAGAGAAATTGTCGGTTTTGTATCAGGTGTATGTACATGAAAGCGGTGAAGGGTGTATCTTGAGATAGGAAAGTCTGGCGTTTTGTACTCTCTACCTTCCCTGACAGGGATATGGTATAATGGTATGTATACATATGTTAAATAGGTTTTTCTTTCATTGTTTGATTCCGTCTTAAAAAAACGTTCCTAACGTATACACACTAAACGGCCGAGTATTTCATCAAGTATCTCAGAATATGCAAAATGTGAGTTAGGTCATTTTAGTATGTATACGTCAATTGTATATAGAAAGTTTAGGATTTGCACGGTATAATTTAATTGTCCGGATAGACATACAAAATGAGACACTACCACATCAAATCAAACGAAAATTTATGTAAATTACTGCATTTTTCATTTTCACTCGGTACACCCTAATTTATTTTAAACTGAGCGCAGAATGTATTTAAAAGGATATAGTATAATTTTTAGTCAATCGTGTATTCGAAATCCCAAAACTTCATATAAAAAAGCTGTTCATTTTTATGGATTAGTAAATAAAGTTCGGATGTACTAATTCTCATTTAAGTATTCAATTCAGTGAAATAAAAAACCAAATATTTGGTTATTCAATTTGAAGCTACAAACCGAAACATTTTATCATATACTTCCCTCGAAGTCTGAACTGTAGGCACATACAAACGGGCATGTATTGCTAGGGGGAATACTTGGTAGATTTTTTGCACTGGGGTTGTTATCAGGGGGAGTATTTTTATAAGGGAGGGAGGACAGACGAGGTATAACCGGGAGCCATTGCGGGGGTGGGGCTGTAGTTCAAAAAACTGGAGGCATTTTGGGGGCGGTGGCTCGGATCCGAGGGGGAGTTGAGTACTTAATGACTTATTGAAGTCACGTTATAATTATTATGATTTTGTTTTGTTTATTTATTTTGTTTCCCAACCTATATTTAGATAAAAATACTAAGTCAGAAGAAAAATGCTGATTTATACACGGTTATGAAACCTAGCCACATGGCAATAAGACAACCAGGTTGTACTGTATACAACGAAAGTGTATTATAATACCTTTCATTTAAGATGCTTCGAAACATTTTAGGACAAACCAAAAACATTAACAAATTCCTTTCAGAATAAACTGATAATTAATTAGAAGTCCTCATAGAGAACGAAACCATCATTCACTTCTAAAAGCCTCAGGGATCTTGTTGGCCTGAACACAAAATGAAGCATACAAGAACATTCAAATTGATGACTCAATTAGTACCATGACTGAGAAAGCCAACAGGCAGGCAGATCGAGGAAATATGAATGGAGCAGTTGAAAAGAAATACCGCTAAACAGTTAATAATATAACAATAAATTAATAATTAAAATACATTCTGAAAATTCAACTAGAGAATGCTTCATATTGAATGAATTCAGTTCGTTATTGCACACTTTTTAACTCCGTACGTGCGAGTATTGTTACCCCCCCCCCCCCTCCCGAGCGTTAGTAAGTTAGTAAACCCTCTTAACAGACCCGGAGACACCTAGGAAAAAAGGAGGAAAAAAGGAGGAAAAAAATATCTTGTGTAAAAAGTAAAGATTTATTGTTAAGGTTGGACTATGAATTCGGGCCCTGGATATGAGATACCAAAATACAAACAGTTTTGTTACTTCGCAAAGTATAAAGAGGGAGTGGTTCCGACGGGGGTAGAAGCCTCACAGTAATGGCAGCCCGCCGGAGGAGGGACGATGGGGGTATAATAGAGTAAACGAATTTTTTATTTGATCAAATAGAAGGGCACCGAATTATTATTTGAAAATGGATTTACGACGTCGTCTCGTCAGAGAGTGTATGAAGAGCTGTGTTTGCTCCCGTAATGTAGGCAAATACACACTCCTCCGCCCCGCCCCCGTCCCCACTCCCTCCTTCAATCCCGACCTATCGCCCCAACCAATGGAATGAAATTTTCAAGTTTTTTTTAAACATGGTCGTTACATTAAAAATCTCTTGATTGCCTTTGCATGGGAAGGTGCATGTCGTGCGGGTACTGTGTAAAGATTGTATCTACCAAAAGAGAGATATTTCGGGTTTTAATTCGATACGACTATTTCTAAAGCCCCCTAGCTCTCTTTTTTTGACTCATTCATTTTTATTACTTGGTTATATTAAAAGCATAAGATATTATTTTGAAATCAGCGCCCACCGTAGCTGAAATAAATAATATCGTGTGTCTCCCGGTGGTTTCGGATTCGATTCCCGTTAGTTACACAATTTAAAAAAAGGATTCAGGCTGGTTTTCCCTTCAGGTCTTGTTAACACTTTTCTAGTTGCTATGAAGAGATTGTCATATGACAATATATCCACCAGGTTGTACTGAAAAAAAAAACTAAAATACTATTAAATACAAGCAATTTACCTATTGTGTATTCAGAAAAGGCACTGTCAAACTTTCATATCATGACATACTAATTTTGCCTTTTCCTTATCTATACAGCTGCTTCATTTCATTATCTTGGTCCAACGATACTTTTCCTTATCTATACAGCTGCTTCATTTCATTATCTTGGTCCAACGATACTTTTCCTTATCTATACAGCTGCTTCATTTCATTATCTTGGTCCAACGATACTTTTCCTTATCTATACAGCTGCTTCATTTCATTATCTTGGTCCAACGATACTTTTCCTTATCTATACAGCTGCTTCATTTCATTATCTTGGTCCAACGATACTTTTCTCAGTTTTCCTCTATCACGATTCCCACTCATGGTTGTGTTGTTAATTTTTTTAACACGCGTGCTTTACAATATGGTAAATATTATTTCGAAAATGATTTGTGACTTTTAAATCATGTAAAGCAGTCATTAGCCTTATATCGTGATCTTGCAAATTTTATTCCAACATTACATAAAAAAAAACAATAATTTTCAGTTCACAATACGGTATATTTATCGTTAAGTGGTAATCTCCTTCAGTTAATCATGATTTTTTTTGTCAGATTTGTTTTCAGTAAAATATAAAATAAACTGTTGATTTTTGCAGAAAAAAATATTAAAATAGTAAAGGAGAAATCATTACAAGGCAATAAGCCTAACAGATTAAAAATATATGTACGTATTTTTTTTTGTAATTTAGCTCTGTATATGATATACAGTACAATACTATATATTATAAAGCAGTTTATTCTCACCAACCGAAATGCTTTAAAACTTCTTGTTAAAAGTCAAACTGAAATTTTTATTCAGAAATCGACCCCGAAACCTCCTGGTGGAAGACAACTAACTGAATAAATGTAAATATAAAAAGGTATGCGACAGGGATGTATCCTTTCCCTTCTACTATTATTTTTGAACTCAGAGAAATATAGCCACTCGTCGTCATTTTTTTCTTTAAAGTGAGTAAGCCTTTGCACACCAGCAAACTAACCAGCCTAACCGCTTTACTGGATCCGATGGCACACTCAAGTGAGACAATCAGAGTACACCGGCATGCTTTTATACCTCAATATTTTATACCTCAATACCGGCATGTTTTTATGCTTCATTCAACTCGTCTTCCATATCTTATTGTCTCCCAAAACATGTTTATTTTATAGTTAAAATCATTCTATACAACTGAAGTAACTCAAATAACTCAAAATATGAATGTTGGTAGAATTTGTTAGTGTTTACGTCGAATTTTAATATGGTAAGTAACTATAGTATAAAATATAATACATTAAAAATGTTCCTATTTTCATTTAGTATTTGGAAAAGGATCATTAAAAAAGTGCATTAATAAAACAATGTTGCCAAACAATGAAGTTATTAATCTATATATTGATTGTCAATTAAATATCAAAACAATCCGTTTTTTCCTTATTGTTTATTGAAAATACGTTTGTGAAACTTTTATCACATATTTATTTATTTAACACGTCATTGCAAATACAATCTGGTGGGCTTATTGCCACCATCTCTTCCAACCAACTAGACAAAAGTAAATCAAGCAAGTTACATGGTCGCAAAAAACATTCAAAAGATAATTCATATTTTTGAAATTTATGTATTGAGTGTAACATAAGTTATGTCCGTTTTTTCCAAATTAAGAGAACAAGAAGACACAACGAAAAAAATTACAACAAATTAGTCAATAATGTATTCTTCTTCATTATTTACAACTTCTTGCCAACGTTCTACAAGTTTTTCAATGTCTGTGCGATAAAAACCATCCGGTCTTGACTCGAGGAATTCGTCCAACCATGTCCGCAATTCGACATCATTATTGAAGGAAATGGCGCGCAAATTGTTCGAAAGCGGCCGAAAAAGGTGGAAATCCGACGGTGCGAGATCTGGAAAATATGGATGGTGCGGCAGAACTTCCCAACCAAGCGTTTGAATGGTATTTTTTGTAATGTTGGCGATATGAGGGCGGGCGTTATCGTGTTGGAGAATATTGCCAATCCGGCTTTTTTTGTTGAATTGCAGTGTTGAGCCGCTGCATTTGCAAAATGTATAGCTCTGCGTTGACTGTCTGATTGCGTTCAAGTATCTCGTAGTGGATGACGCCTTGCCAATCCCACCAGATGCAAATCATCGTCTTGCGCGGATGCAAACCTTGTTTCGCTCTGCGCGTTGCTTGTTGACCATAACTCACCCATTCTTTCCGTTTCTTCATATTCACATAAAGGCATCATTTTTCATCACCAGTAATGATGCGGTAAAAGAAGCTATGCTTGTGGCCATGCGTAGCTCAATGACGCGCAAGCAAACCAGCAGAAATTGTCGAACGTTGATTTTTGTTGTTTTCACTCAAAACATGTGGAACCCAAGCGCCGAACTTTTGGACTTTTTCCATTAATTTAAGATGGCGGCGTACAGTCATGTGACTACAATTCATCTGCTCAGCAAATTCTACGGTGGTTTACAGGGGGTCTTCATAAATAATATGGTTTAAGCGGTCCTCATCGAAGTCCACTGGTCGTCCGGAACGCTCCATGTCTTTCAGGTCGAAATTTTACCGTCTTTGAAACGCAAAAACCATCGACGAGCTGTTCTTTCATTCAAAGCATCTTTACCGTACACTTCGCAAATATCGCGAGCAGCTTTGGCAGCTTTATTCTCTCGATTGAACGCGAACAGAAGGAGGTGTCGAAAATGCTCACTTTCGTCTACTTGACATTCCATTTTGAAGGCTTGTAATCAAATAAAATAATATATGTAACGTAAAAGCAAACACAATATCTTGCAGAGCAGAAAATTTTATTTCGAATGACGTATAACCTTTACCATTTTGTTTTACTTTTGGTGCTCATTTTTAAATTTGGAAAAAAAACGGACACAACTTATGTTAACACCTAATATATAAACATATTAAAGTAAAAGTGAGATATCATCAATCAAAGGAAAAAGAATGGATGGAAAGGGAAGAAAAATCAGGAATGAAACACGTTATATTACTAACTAGAAATTTAGACTGTTTCAGTCGCTTCTTAAAACATGCCAAGGACGGAGCGAGTCTAACATTGGTGTGTAATTGATTCCAGTCTCACTGCATGGACATTAAAGGATGACGTAAAAAGGAAGAATGGTGAACTGGGAAGTTTTTTTTCCTTTTATATACAAATGTAAAAGAAAATAAATAATAAACATACAGTTTATTCTTCTTTTTGCATTTTTATATACATTCAAAATTTTTCTGACTTTCAAGCATTTTTTCCAATCAACCAGTTTATAATTATTATCGTTTGGTTTTCACGATCGTGTCTTAAATATAGTAAATAAAAAACCATAGAAATAAGGGTAACAAAAATTGAAATAAAGGATAAATTTGGAGGAAAATAGAGATTAAGATGAGTATTGTTTAGGATTTAGTAATGAGGAATATTGAGAAAAAGGAATGCTTTGTTATTTTTTTTAATATAAATAAGAATGATACACACCTGATTCAGCCAAGGAAGATCTTTAAAGCAGGGCCAAGCAAATCGTAAAAAAAGGTGTGTAAAATTAAAATGATGTAATGCGTTTGTATGTAAAGAATTTTGCTGTCACCAAATCGGAGGAACAGTCCATACTATAAAAAATTTGACGCATATATGGTACTAAGAAAACCTTGGATTGTTAGGAGAAATATTAATTCCCTAAAAATGTTACAATAAGATACAGCAAATATCGAAAATTTATTTTTTCGAATATACAGTGTCCCAAAAGTCACATGAGGATTTAAAAAACTTATAATTTCGACTTTTTTTTTCATTCATAAATAGTTCAGTTGAACCACTTTCCAGGGGGATTTTTCAAGGGTAATTTTCATGAACAATTTCCTTATATTAATGTAAGTGCATAAAAAAGATATAAGAATTATGTAAAATCGGACATGTTATGAGATATTGAAATTCCTAGATGACTTTTGGGACATCCTGAACGTTCACTAGACCTTAAGTATTATAAAAACAAAATTAATGAAACAGAGGACCACATTAATTTTTTTTAGAAAACAATCCAAAATCAAAACGGCAGCACACTGACAGAAAAATTTGCCCATAAATTCTGACATCTAATATCAGTTATTACTCGTATTTCAATATGTCATAAAACGTCACACATACACCCAAAGTCGAAGGTAATGAAAAATATTGCAAAGGATGATCGTATTAACTTTTAATAAGTCTGAGTGTGTTTATCCAAGCTAGATGTTTGGGGTGCAAACTCATTTCAATATAACTTAGTTTGGCACCTTTCATATTTGGACGTCCTGTAAAACCCCTGTCAAATTAAAAAGAAACATGAAAGTTTTTCAAAAAGTAAAAAAAAATGCTTATTTAAATCATTTGTTGCTCTTAATTTTTTGGCTAAAGCAATCTCTCACATATCAATGATCATTATTTTAGTTTTTTGTACATACATACACACACCTTACATTGCGATATAACTCATAAAGAGAAGATTGTTCAGCAAGCCGATCGATCACTTATCTCTCCGATTTCCATTTAATTCTATGAAATTGATTTACCCTTAATACCATTTGTATTTTATTTGAAATATCAAACTCAACCCTTGGTGGACAAAATATCAATCCTGTTTATTAGTATTTTATAGATAAATTCCTTTAAAAATTATTTCACATAAGCTCTAATTACGCGTCGATAACTTTCCAAATAACATTTATTATTAGTTCTGGATTCATCTCAAAACGCAGATGAATCCGAAAATTCCTAATATGTTAGTTGGAAGCTAGAATTCCCTGATTGTTGAACGAGTATTATCTCTATCTCACATTTTTTTTAAATAACCTGTTTGTACACATACAAATAACAGGAAAAATAGCGAACCCATTGTTAATTGACAATATTTCGTTTAGTGTGTCTGAAAATTATTTTAGCCAATTGAGGTTTTTGGTGCTGAATTCACAATCCAAATTATGAAAACTATAACAAATCACATACGGAATTTTCTGATCTTACAAAAAAGTTTTTTGACCGATTCTCTAGCTATTTTCGATTCGATTTCGGCCGATTCTCTAGCTATCTTTTTAATAAACGTCCATCAATAAAACTATTATACGACAACGCATGCCAAGTATGTATTATTTCATTGATGAATGAAATATTCGGAAGTACCGAAAAAAATCCACATGATATATGAAATAAAATGTTGACAAAGCGTAATATTTTCAGATTATATTTTTGTCAAACTGGATATTACTTTTCTCACCAACCCTAGTTAATCTGCTACCACAAATAATAGTGCAATTTTCGTAGCAAATCCAAACATCCCTCCTCTCTCAGAGTCCCACCCCCTCGTCCATTCTGGCATTTATTATTTTGACCTTTCAACATTCACCCCTTTTCCCAGTGACCGTTAACTACTTATTATATTTTTTGCGTACTTAAATAGTCGGTCCACTGTTTAACATAACCTATTCTTCTAAGTTATTTGTCCAGGCCATATCCGGGGTTCAATTGTTGTCCTTTATCCCCTGACCCGCTTTATTTCAATGGCCTTTAATTTGGGTTAACATCAAACAACATTTTTTTGCAATTTTAATCTGTTTTGCATAACAATAAATGAGTAAATTTGCGTGCATCTTTAGATTTAGTATGTTTTTTTTACAATTCATTGCCTCGATACCTTCGAGATGTGGTATCGAAATATATGTGTATACTTCTTTTATGAAAATATTAATAAAATTTTGTCTTATAACGTATCTTGAAATTAAGTCGTTTAACTCCTTTAATATCAACACCTTTTGTAAGGTACTACAACACTTATAGTTAATTAGTCGGCGCTTTCAATAGCAATTACAAAAAATATATAGTTAATCAGTCAGTGCTTTCAACAGCGATTAATTGAACAAATTTCGTATTAAGTGTTAAAATCGAATGACCGGTGAATAAAGATTAGCTGCAGAGAATAGAGTGAATAGTGAGTTTTAAAACGTGTTTATCGACCGGAGCATTTCATGCCCCCAAAATAAGGATATATTAGCAAAACTTAAACTTGGTAAAAAAAAGTGATGAAGTAAGATAAATACGATAGAAATGAGAACATTGTGTAGAATGTGTAGAAAAACAACGCATGATAGAATAACGAATTGAGACATTGGGAACAAATGCTAATGTAAGAAGATGCAGTCCTTAATATATAGAAAGGAACATTGAGATGGTTCGGCCACGTAGAAAGATTCAATAATGAAAGCTTTACAAAAATACTCTATAGAAGGAATGCGAAGTTTCAGAAAACGTAAAAGTAGCATAGAAGGAATGTGAAGTTTCAGAAAACATAGAAAAACATAGCACAACCAAATGTATCAAATTTTAAAAGAATGAAAACAATTATAATAAAATAGTACGCATGAGGAGCTATATGGATGTTGATGTATAACATTGTATATAGTATAACCTGGTGGGCTTATTGTCATGTATCAATCTGTTACAATCATTAAAAATACATTCAAAAGGTTTAAAGTGAAAACCTGACAGGAAGTTTTTTTTTAAATTTGGGTTTTTTCTCGGGGATCAAACCCGCAACCCCGGATTATAAAATAAGTATTTTACCAACTAGGCCATGGAAGTCGTCAATATTTCATTAGTCAACCAGTCGTCAATCTTTATTGTATAAATATCGATGTACGCAAAATAAAATGATTCAATAGAATAAATGTAACAAAAGTACTCGTAGATACATGCCAACATTCCTTCACGATATTAAGAGTGTTGCCACAACCCTGATTGCAAGGGCTACCGAGGGTCACCCTCTCTTAATGGCACCCACTTCCAATTTATTACCCGTGCATATTATTATTATTATTCCGAACTGGCCATTGTTCCGCGGACCCCGTGTCCCAAAAGGGTTAAATGTGTGTCAGGGGTGTAAACAGCTGGGCCAGCTCCTACAAATGAAACATTCCTCTATACATACTAGCACATCCAACCCTCCAAGCTCTGGTCCACATCAACTCATCATCTATATCTGACCCTTTTATTCCAAATCGGTAGTTTCGGTACATACGAGTATGTTAACGTTCATTTGCGAATTTCCGTTAATCAGCGGATTCCCTAGGTAATGTGCGCATTACCTTTACTTTTTAGTTATAGTTGAAAAATAAAAATGGGTTCGGAACTTGAACTAAATAGTGAGTTAAATAATTATATGAAGCTTTTCTTATTTTCCAAAAACGCTTACTTTTATAACGTTTTGTAAGATATTAGGTGTTAACATAAGTTGTGTCCGTTTTTTTCCAAATTAAAAAATGAGCACCAAAAGTAAAACAAAATAGTAAAGGTTATATGTCATTCTAAAGAAAATTTTCTGCTCTAAAATATATTGTGTTTGCTTTTACGTTACATATATTATTTTATTTGATTACAAGCCTTCAAAATGGAATCTCAAGTAGACGAAAGTGAGCATTTTCGACACCTCCTTCTGTTCGCGTTTAATCGTAGGAATAAAGCTGCCAAAACTGCTCGCGATATTTGCGAAGTGTACGGTGAAGATGCTATGAATGGAAGAACAGCTCGTCGATGATTTTTGCGTTTCAAAGACGGTAATTTCGAACTGAAAGACATGGAGCTTTCCGGATGACCAGTAGACTTCGATGAAGACCGCTTAAACCATATTATTCATGAAGATCCCCTTCAAACATTTTTGATCACCATTTTTTTATTCATCACCATTTTTATCCCCAGTAAGATGCGGTAAAGAAACCTTTGCTTGTGACCATGCGTAGCTCGATGACGCGCGAGCAAACCAGCAGAAATTGTCGAAAGTTGATTTTTGTTGTTTCCACTCAAAACATGTGGAACCCAAGCGCCGAACTTCTAGACTTTCCCCATTGATTTAAGATGGCGGTATACAGTCATGTGACTACAATTCATCTGCTCAGCCAATTCTATGGTGGTTTGAAGGGGATCTTCATGAATAATATGGTTTAAGCGGTCCTCGTCGAAGTCCACTGGTCGTCCGGAACGCTTTTTTTAAATTGAAAAAAAAAACGGACCCAACTTATGTTAACACCCAATACATTTTATATATCATAGAAACGTACAATGAACGATAATAAATTCAAATTTGGTCATTTTCACCACAGACTACAGAAAAAGTACCGTCGGCGCTTGAAATCTAACGAAAGTAGAAATGTTATCAATTTTAGGCATCCTCTTTTACCTATTAATTTAGTGGCCTTTATTAATTCAGTGCGTTTTACATCATTCTTGTAAAGTATCGTTTATTCCAACTGGAGTCCTTTATAAAATCAGTTGTAGTGCACTTTATAACATTTAGTGTCCTGTATAAAATTTAGGGTGCTTGATCACATTTAGTGTCATTAACAACACGTAATACTGTTCACCCATATTTCATTTGAATATTTAAAAAAAATGAGGATAAACATAAAACACGAAATAAAATGCATATATTCTCGTAATTGAAGGTATATCATACTTAGGTGTTATTATTTTAAGAGAGTCTCGCTATTGACTTTTTAGTTCTACTCAGAGAATAAATAAAAAATAGCACTTGTGAGATACGAACATAATCAATTTATTTAAGTACCGCTCGCGGTGCTCGAAAAGCCCTATATCATATATGGTAATATTATTTATTATGATAAATGTCCGTTAAGCTTACC
The DNA here is from genome assembly GCA_949825065.1 of Odontocerum albicorne. Taxonomy (NCBI): domain Eukaryota; kingdom Metazoa; phylum Arthropoda; class Insecta; order Trichoptera; family Odontoceridae; genus Odontocerum; species Odontocerum albicorne. The sequence continues at coordinate 17,137,787 of OX463845.1, forward strand.
ATGGGCCAAAAAGTTTGAGGTTAAAAGCAAACTAGCACCAATATTTTTATTCGTTCCTAGTTTAAATGAAAAGACAATTTCTTAGATATTTTTTAGATCATATAGGATTGAGTGCTATTTTTCAAAACAAACTCACATGATAAAAATATACGGCCTTTCTACTTTCTTACTGACATCTATGCAGGTAATTTCAAACTTATCAATTAAAACCAAAGCGCGTTTGGAAACTAAAACCGTAAACGTTTTATAAATTGCCGCTAGATGCTCCACAGGAAAAATAGTAATTTGTATAAAAAGATAATAAAATCTTTTGTAATCAATTAATAGATGTCATTACTATTAGTGACGAATTTTTATTTAATCACGAGCTTTTAACCCGATTTTGTTTACAAAAATTATAGAAAATACTGACATATCGAAAACATTTTTAAAAATCATTGGTTTTATAAATATTTATAGAATTTATTTTTATAAATTTAAAAATTAAACAATTTAAATCGTAAATATATTAAAATTTTTAAAAAAATATTGTAAAAATATGAGAACTTTTGGAAGGCTGATAAACACAATTTTAGAAAAACTAACCCGAGGCCATGTACGGACATAAGAATACCTTAAAGAAACATTTCATTAGAGAAACGTCTTAAGTGTCACTACAAGATCTTTTCCCTGTAGTATCTCAAAAGTATTAACTGGAGCTTTCCAAAAAGAGTTGACTTCAAACAACCTGTCTAGTAAACAAAATTTGAACGTTTATATGCAAAAAGAGTCCAACTCACAAAGCGTATTTTTTGCTTTATTAGATATAGAAAAATATAAATCATAATAATAGGTATTTAATATTTCATGGAGAAACTAGAAAACAGCAGTGACCAAGTCTCATGGAGCTTATCATTACTCTTAAATCTTCCAGCCCGGAGGTCGCGATGGAACTCTAGATCGATTTAAATGGCGTCTGGAAATGGAGTGAGATTAATAAACTGGCCTTCAACGTCTCTAAATGTAAGTTCATAACTTTTTCAAGAATCTCAGCCCATCGTGTGTGTCGACACTATCAAAGACCTTGACATCATATTCAACAGTAAATATACACTCGGTTATCATATCGAGAGCATGTGTTTATCAGCAAGTGAATGTTCTGGGAATTGTAATAAGAGACTCCAGAGCATTTGATGGTGGTATGTTTTCTAGATATCTCTATAATTCACTGGTTCGCAGTAGATTAGATTATGACTCAATTATTTGCAACCTGAGAGAAATCCACATTTCCCTGATAATTGAGTAAGTTCAAAAGAGATTTCTGCGACACTTTTATTGCATATACTATAGATGTTACCCATAGTTTTATCCCACATTTTTTAATAGGTGTGCTTGGATATTACTCCTTGAGCGTTAGAAGAGATTTGGGCACAAGTTTATGTAGATGCAAATTGTTAACGAGAAAAATAGCAAACCCTTTGTTGATTCTCAGACTTTTGTTCAATGTACCAGACAATTATTTACGCCATGGTGAATAAATATTGTTTTTGGTGCCGTATTCACGAACTGAGCTCTTAAGAGCATCACAACTCGCACACAGAATGACTTTGTTGAACGAATTTTTTGATATCGATATCTCGCACATCTCAGTGGATACATTGAGGAATAAACTCCTAAATGAACGTTGTAGGTAAACCGAGCACCTTCACAGAGAAGCACGAGTAACAATGACCCGATTGTCATTATGCTATATTAAGACTTTTTTTTTTAAATCTAACTATTTAATGTAATTGGGTTAAACGCGTGTTAAATGTTACATAAATAAACAGTGAACCGGCCACGTCGTCACGTAACCAACGAAATATAACATAAACAGATAGTAAACCGGCCACGTTGTCATGTAACCAACGAAAGTCTGAAAGCATACATTTGATTTAATTTTATGACAATAACATAGCCAAAAATTATAATGCGCGGAGAAATCGGTTTACTGCACGGCAACATTTTATAAGAAGCTTTAGGGAACATTGATGAATCATCACCCTTCTAACAAGCTAACACCAAATCGAATGTACCAAGCACATACTTCATAGCTCATCGTCGGGTTTCTGGCACAAACTAGGAAGTACAAAATTTCGGGACATGAGATTTTTTTGAAATTTATGTAAGTACCAAAGTCTATAAATCTCCGGCTTGAAAAAATTAGGCCGTGTATGGACAGATACAATGCTGGCCACGCCCCCCCCCCCCTCTCCCCCTGGTCAAGTTGTGATAAACTTAAAATTTGGTAACTATTACCTAAGTAGCATGTCAACTAAAGTCGATGGAAAACGTGATATTTCGTTATATTCTGAAATGTAAAAAAAAATTTACACGGTTATCAAGTTTCTTTCAAAAAAACTCCGGCAGAAATTTAACGACGTTTAGATGATGTGTACGGAGAATATTTTCAGAATAATCTTGGGTTAAACATTTTCGTTAGGACAAACAATATATTGAAGGTGACTCGCGTCAAAGCAGACCAGCGAAAGCACTTACTCCAGAAATTGACTATATTGAAAATAAAATGTTCGTGTCAATCAATCATCTTTTTTACATCCTTAGGCTGGAAATTTTCGATGCTTACTACGTTCCATTCAATGGTCAAAGTGCATGTCTGATAAAAAATAGAACTGATATTTTGAATGAAAATACTGTTTTCACACCCTTGAAAAATGTATTAATACACAAACTGATAAATTTAATCGTATTAGGTGTTTCAACATTTAAATTTATATATCTCAGAAACAATAAAATGTCAGTTACCAATTTCTGACAAAAATCCGGCAATATGCTCCCCATGAATATTGCATTGCAGGACAATTTACTCAAGCGGAACGAAAAACACCACCTGGATCTGCCCAAATGTGCAGCAGTATGAAACGCCGCCCTCTTGTTTTAGAGCATTAACCAGTATGACATGTATATGTTACGAGTATGCATACAATCACGCCAATTTCTTGTCGGAATATATACAGAAATTTAATGCGATAGGATTCAATATCAATTGCCATACAAATCATTACATCTGAAAACTTATCACCCTGTAATCGAATTGGACGTTATCAAACATAAAGGACCCAACCCACATTTTATCTGTTCTGAGATAATAGAGGAAACATCCAACCACTTTGAATGGAATTGAATTAAACATTTTTTAAACAGAACTTCACTGTGAAATTTAACCCAATTAATTTGCTTGAAAATTTTGGACATAAGATATTTGAATTTAACCAAAAAATGTGGTTTTTGACTTGGCTATTTTTTGCATATATATTGGGTGTTAACATAAGTTGTGTTTGTTTTTTTCCAATTAAAAAATGAGCACCAAAAGTAAAACGAAATGGTAAAGGTTATACGTCATTCGAAAGAAAATGTTCTGTTCTACAAGATATTGTGTTAGCTTTTACGTTACATATATTATTTCATTTGATTACAAGCCTTCAAAATGGAATGTCAAGTAGACGAAAGTGAGCATTTTCGACCCCCTCTTTCTGTTCGCTTTCAATCGAGGGAATAAAGCTGCCAAAGCTGCTCGCGATATGTATTTAGGTCCCAGATTTTTTTAAAAAAGATTCCAGTCTAATTTTCCTAAGGCCTCTTTAAATTCTTTCTAGTTGATTGAAAAAGATTGCCGCATGGCAATAAGTTCACCAGGTTCTACTGTATACAACGAAAGTTTAAAAATAAGTGGGAAATTAATACAACTTATCGTTGGTGCCAACGGAGATGCCTGTAGAAACCAATTTGTAATAAGTACATCCCATCCGAGCGTGTCACACAGTACGTCCTTATATATCTTGCAATGGACACCGTGTTTTCTTCTGCCCTCCATCAGCTGACCAAAGAGAATGTTTCTTGAGGGTCTGGTGTTAGAGATACATATCCAGACCAACGCAGGTGAATATACATACTCATACATTTGACTTCCTTTTCTTATATTTTTGTAACCATGAAATTAGAATTCACAACATTCATTATTCAGATATTTTCCTTCACATCTCTCTTATAAATTACCCATTATACGCATGTTATATGTACACAATCCGACTTTATTCTTTACAAAACTACTATGTCATTAGCTTACAGCAGAACCTTCTTATTCGATGTTTTTATGCTACACATTGCCTTCGTAATATCATATAATTTGAGTCAATTTTATATTGAATAACAAGGGAGGCATAACACATCCATGTACTATATAGTATACAGGACTACAAAGGACAGTGGGTGGCATACAGATGTCGAATGGTAATGTATGCGGATTACTTTATGCTGATGGCATGGTAATGTTGGCGAAGAGGGATGATGAATTGATTAGTTAATTGTACGACAGACACGAAGAGAAAGATCTAAAAATTAATGTTGCGAAAACAAAGTAATGGCGATAAAAAAGTGTGAAAGGAAAAGTAAATGCGATGCATGGGGGGTATAATGAAAGATTCGAGCAAGCTGAGGAATTCAGCTATTTGGGGAGTATTTTCTCAGATGATGGAAGAGTTAAAAGGGGTATTGAACGACGTGTAGCGATAAGAAACAACGTCAATGTGTCACTAAGACATATATACTCGAACCCTATTCAAATTTGCTAAGATTCATAATAGTATTTTACTGTCAACTTTGATGTATGGGAGTGAAACATAGACGTGGAAAAAGACTGATAGGAGCCAAATAAGTGCTATAGAAATGCGTGCATTGAGAAGGATACACAGGGTGACAATGTATGACAGAATACGGAATGAAATGATTAGGGATGAATGAAACTTAAGGTTGATGTTTTGAGTAAAATGAAGAAGAGCACGTTTAGATTTTTGGGAATGTACAACGAATGACAGAAAAAAGACTAATGATACGGATATGTACAGCAAATGTGAGTGAAAGTCGTGTGAGAGGAAGACCAAGGAAAGTGTGATTGGATAAAGTGAATGATGTTTTGATAGAAGGAAACGTAGAAAGTCGTATGGGAAGTAGTATGGATATGAAGTAGGCTAAAGATATGTGTCGTGATAGGAAATTCTGGCGCTCTGTCCTCTGCTTACCCCGATATGGAAATGGCGTGATAGGATGTATGTATCCGTACACTGGGTTGTCGTGAGAAGTGCAGCTACCTCTATGCGAAAATAGGCCACCTCTATCCGTATAATGTAGATACGCTATTTTCGGTTTGCATTTAATTTACTTTTGAAATTAAACTACCTGTATAAACATCAGTTTTAGATGATTATTCTACGAAATATATAGATATCTAAGTATTTTAAATTACTATACCACTTAAAGACAATGTTTAACAGTACATAATTATAAAATAAATCCATTCTTTATTACTGAGTGGATAAATATAGGTAGGTAATATCGTAAATTGGCGTCGTGTACTTCAATCTTTCAAACTTATTTATATTCAAACTGGGGACGAGTCTTAAGTAGGTATCCATATCCTTACATAATACATCAATCAACAATTCCCGGGACTAACCAACAGATGGTGCCTCTAATAATAAATCAAATAATAAATCCATACCATTCTCAGTTAGTACCAGCCTTTAGAAGTTACGTGTCAAACTTTCATGACATTCCGACATTGTGTCATTGAGTTACAGTGGTTTTAGTGACGCTACTTTTGCTATTTTCAAAACAATGGAAAAAAAACGAATTTCGTATGTTGATAAAACATTGCTTTTTAATGGGAAAAAAATACCGTTCAAACTCAGCGATGGCTTGAAAAGTGTTATCCGGGCTCTGCTCCGTCGAAAACAACCATTTTTCGGTGGTATGCTGATTTCAAACACGGTCGTACAGACACAAATGATGCTGAACGCTCTGGTCGTCCAAACGAGGCTGTTACACCAGAAAACATTAAAAAAAAACTCAAAATCGTGATTGAAAATCGCAAAGTAAAGTTTCGTGAGATTCTAGTGTTTACACTATTTTGCATGAACATTTGGTCATGAAAAAGCTTTTTTCGAAATGGGTACCGCGTTTGCTCACAATGGAACAGAAACAACAACGCATCGATGATTCAGAGCGCTGTTTGGCACTGTTTACGCGAAATAAACAGGAGGTTTTGAGTCGGTATGTGACAATGGCTGAAACTTGGATCCACCACTATACTACGGAATCAAATCGGCCGTCAGCTGAGTGGAGAGCAGCCGATGAATGTCGTCATAAACTGAAATTCAACCTCAAATAATTTGAGAATCTTGACTAATTTAGTCCTTATCATACTGTTATATATGTATTTTTAAATAAACATTGTACTTTCCTCTCACGACCCTTATTTCGCCTCTTCTGCATCCATATATCTTCTCATACAGTTCATTCTGTTTCTCTAACGCCTTACCTTTCATTCATATAAAATTTATTTCATCTGGTTAAGCCAAACTTTTCACGGTCATCTACCATGACTTCCACTTATGTATTGTAAATTTGTTAAGTCTTTCGTCGCCCATCCGTTCGACTTGTCCAAACCACCTAAAAGTACATTTTTTTCAACCTACTTAAAACATCAGTTTTTACCTCACATTCATCCTCATTAATAAAATTTCTTATTCTGTCATACATAGACACATCACATATTCTTCTTGACTCCTTTCATGCATTTTAGACGTTTAGGTCAGTATTTTCAAAGCCGCCTCAACTCTTTTCTATACCTTAAAAATTATATATTTTATAACACAGTTCATTGATGGAAGTCTATGTTATCTACAAGCTTCTCTCAAAAAGGATTAAATAATGAAGTACGAGTATTTTGAATACTTATATATAACTTGACGACACTTCTATAAGAGTGTATGTTATGTGATAAGCTACTTTAAAAGAACGATCTAGCCAAATATCCTTCCTTCCGTGGTTGCAGTCCTAAGACTGGTTTGCAGCAATTTGAACTCTTCTCCTCCATTCCCCCCTGTCCTGTGCGGCTCTTTTTAAGTCTGTATATGTTGAGCAGCGCACGTCCACCAACAGGTCCTCCAGGTACTCTCGGCGTGGGCGTCCCCTAGAGTTTGTCCCCTCGGTCATGCCCTCCATTATGGCATGCAAGAGGCCCTCTTGTCGTATTATATGGCCGATCCATCTTGCACGCCTTTCGGACAGGATCCTGAGCAGGTGCCTTCCTCCTTCGATTCGTTGGAGAACCTCTTCATTTGTGATGCGGTCTCTCCAGGAAATTCCTAATAGTCTTCTATAGGACCACATCTCAAAAGCCTCTAGTCTTCGTCTATCTCTTTCGGATAGGCACCATGTCTCGCAGCCGTACATCAAGATACTCCATACATAGGTCTTGATGAGGAGTATTCTCAGTTTAAGGTCTATATTATTTGATTCTATTATTTTCGACCTTTTATTAAATGCAAGTCTAGCCTGATGTATACGGCTGTCGACCTCGCTCTTGGACCGACCGTCCCATGTTATTTTGCTCCCGAGGTAGACAAACTCCTTGGTGTTCTTTAGTGGTTTACCCGACATCACTATTCTCATCTGGTGCTGCGCTCGGCCTACAGTCAGCAGCTTTGTTTTGTCTTTATTTATCTTCATACTGTAGTTATTTTGAAGAATGCTTTCCATAGTTGTTAAGGCCTCTTGTAGTTCCTCTTCACTTTCAGCAACCATAGCAATATCGTCAGCGAACCTTATCATGTCCACCTTTTGCCCGTGTATCTTTACACCTTCTCTGTGACTCACTCTCTCTCTCAAGTCGTCAATCGCGCTCTGTATATAGGCGTTAAAAAGAACAGGTGACAGAGAGCATCCCTGCCTTACCCCTTGTCTTATATTGGCTTTCTTTGTGTCTTCGTCACATCTGATTATAGCGGCCTCATTCTTGTATAGCGCCTGGATTATACGTCTATCTCTGTATTTGATATCAATTCTCTTCAAAATCTCGAAGAGTCTTTTCCATTCTACTTTGTCAAAAGCTTTCTCCAGGTCTATGAATGCGATGTATGTGTTTTGGATATAGCCAAATATATATTTGCCTAATTGTCTCAATAAAGTGGTGTATATTCCGAAAAGTAGGTGTGTGCTAGGGCACAGCCTCTTCCAAAGTGCATGCCATTTACATAGTTTAGACCTGTAACATAGTGTGGCCTGGCCATTGAGGGGGTATTCTACTACTAAATAACTAAATAAAAAAATTACAAAAAATATTTTTGCTGTACATTTTTACGGTTTGTTTATTGATGGTTTGAGAATGTACTAGGTAAGTCCAGAAACTAAGTGTACTGAATTTTTGTAGGTTACATTTTTTTTTATTTAAACAAAAAAATTACGTGGTTACCGTAGTACATATGTAAGCTATTTTACGACATAGTCGCCATTCCTCTCAATGCAGGTGGTGAAGCGGGGTATCAACTTTTTGATGCCTTCCTCGAAGTAGTTTCCCGCCGACCCCTCCGTCCACTTCTCCAAAGCCTCCTTTACCTCCTCGTCGGTTGAAACCCTTTTTCCACCCATGTGCAGCTTCAGGGAGGTAAAGAGATAGTAATCTGAAGGTGCTAGGTCAGGGGAATGCGCGGGATGGTTCAGGACATCCCATTTAAACGAGGCGAGCAGTTCCTTCGTGGCGTTGGCCGTGTGTGGTCTGGCATTGTCGTGCAGCAGGCAGACTCCCTTTGTCAGCATGCCTCTCCTCTTGTTCTGAATCGCCCTCCGCAATTTTTTTAGGGTCTCACAGTATCTTGCAGAGTTGATGGTCTCCCCTTGAGGCATATATTCAATTAAAATTATGCCTTGACAGTCCCAAAACAATTTCGTCAGTCACAATTGAAGGTCTTCCTCTCCTCTGATCATCATGCACAGACGTACGACCGTTTTTAAACTCGCGACACCACTTGTACACACTCGTACGATTCATAGCTTTATCACCATATGCAGTTTTCACCTCATTATAAACCTCAACCGGAGGTTTTCCCTTCCAAACGAGATAACGGATGACGCCCCGTATTTCGCACTTGGCGGGAGATTGGATTTCCATTTTTCACGAAACGTGTTGTCGCGTCGACACTTCTCAACGTACTGACCTCGAACCGGTCTCGTTGCGGAGGGGAAGGGTCAGGCTACACGGAAGTGTAGCCAACATGTCGAAAAATAAAATCCATCCGGTCGTGAGAGCCTCAGTACACTTACTTTCTGGATACGCCTCGTACAATAAAATTTAAATTCAAGATGTTCTCAGCTGTTATATCTTGTCGTAAAAAATGGGGTAAACTGGTCGACATGATTGGAACCTTTTTATAAATTTTAATCAAAAGTTATACACAGTTTCTTAATAAAAAATAAGATCGTTATAGTTGGTACCAAAGTAAAAAAAACGTAAAATGATGGCTGTCTGAATTTTTATTATTATATTGCCCTTTTTTCAAATTTTAAAAAGATAGTCAAAAAATAGTTTTGAATTATTCAAGGTAGGAACGATAGAAAATCATTTACCAATGTTTCATACCAAATTTGACAGAACTTGTGATTTTATGTCGACCAGGTAGAAAAAAGCAGTTTCGAGAAAAATGCGTTTAAAGTTTTGAGATTATTGTCTGGGTCATTTCGGTGCCGCGTAATTGCTGCCTCATTTATAGTTATAACTGAGCATTTTAAAATTTCCTTTTGAGAATATATTCTTAAAGGTCTAAACTTTAAGAATATGCAAAAAAAAAAAACATTTATTAAAATTTTTAGAGTAGAATACTCCCTTAAAGGCTTTGAAAACACTGCTTGTTCAGGGCACCTCAAACAATAAATTTCGTTTATCAGCGTACTGTTTATTCAGAATATTAACCATTATCAAAATTATTCATATTATATTAAAGGTAACTTTTAAGGCAAATAAGAAAACAGTTCAGAAAATTATATTTTATATTTCAGTAAAACTTAGACATATATATAGTAGGTATGTGTAACGTGCCTCAAAAACGACTTAAAATAATAAACGAATAAAATACCAAAAAGTAAAACATCTTCTTCTTCCTCTTCTTTTAGGTATGTTGGCCTGTTATGGTCCTGCATCATCGTTTCCCTCTTGTGACGTTGACTGCCAGCTGTCTTTCCATCTTTTGGGAGGTCGTCCTGGAGGTCTGCTTGCTTGGGGATACTGACCCTGGCCATTCTTACGGCTCTTGATTCCGCCATTCTGGATACATGTTCGTTCCAGAACCTTCTTCTCTGTCATCCCCATCTGACAATATCTTCAACTTCGCACATCCTTCGGATTTCTGTGTTTCATACTCTATCACGAAGGATTTTGCCAGCGATACTCCTGAGTACCTTCATTTCGCTGGTTCGAAGGAGATTTTTGGTTCTGACAGTGTCGGCTCTGGACTCTATGCTGTATGTCATTATGGGGCAGACACAGGTCTTGTATATCCTCATCTTGCTTTGGATGTTCATATACTTGTTTTTCCAGATAGTGTTCTTTAAACATCCAGAAATAGATGCGGCCTTTTGTGATTGTTCAAGTACTTCGCCATAGAGGTCATTATTGCACATTATGCTAGCACCTAAGTATTTAAATTTGGTAACTTGTTCAATTGGGGTGTCGTTGATCGCCACACTGCATCCAACTTGATCTCTGGCTAGAGTCATGCATTTAGTCTTGCTGGTGGATATAGACATGTTGTATTTTTTGGAAGCAGTGTGGAATCGATGTAGCATTTGTTGCAGATCTTCCTCTGATTCGGCTATGATGGTGGCATCGTCAGCATAGCATATGATGTTTAGCAAATTGTCACCCATCTTGTATCACAGGTTAAGGTCGGCAACTTCTTCTATAATTTTATCCATAACCGAGTTAAATAGAAATGGGCTTAAAATATATCCTTGTCTTACTCCGGTTGGTGTTGGAACCTCATTAGAGAGTTCTCCGTCTACGCGAATTATTGTGGAGCTATTTAGGTTTATGTCTCTAATGGTTTTGGCGATGGAGGGTGACACGTTCCTTTCGAGCAAAATGCTTAATACATCTTCCAGTTGGATTATATCAAAGGTCTTAGTCAGATCGATAAAAGCAAGGTAAGCAGTCTTGTAAAAAAGAAAAACAGATTTTATAAATATCATCCTCAAAGATGTCAAGTACGTATTTTAAGGATCAATTTGTGGCCCTAATAGATCACTTTAGTCGTATATTCATAGCATAAAATCGACACAAATTAGAGCATTTATGAACTGAACGGTTTACAATAGCGTACAAGTGCCAACATTGAAATATAAGAGTGAAATGGGGACGTGGAAAATTAATTAAATGATCCTAGTATAATGTGTTCATAAGATAATGTGTTGTGTCGATGTATGGTATAAGTATAAGAAATGTAATTATCATAAAAAGTTGTGAGCTAAAAAATAATGTACTCAGTAGGATGAAAAAGAGCGCGTTTTGGTGGTTTGGACATGTTGAGCGGATAGGTAAAGAAAAACTAAATAAACAGATTTACAATGCTAGCAAGAGTGGGACTCGAGATAGAGGACAATCGAAAAAACTATAGTTGAACTAAATGAATAAAATTTTGAAAGAAGCGAAGGAAGTATTGAACTAAAAACAGATGGAACTATATTAGAAAGTTTAGTGTTCAATCCTGACAGCCTACCCCAACACGATAATGGCGTGATAGTAAATATGTTGTGTATGTAAAGCTAGTAACAATATTTTTTCTCAAAATACACTTGACTCAATCTATTATTAAATTCAAACTCACGAAAACGATGTAAGAAAGGAATTTATAATTTTCAACATTATTATTTGTAAATATTCAAAATTAACCTTTAGATAATTTTCTTCTTATAGTCTTTTTGCTTATTTTTAATATTGAATGATGACCTTAGTTTATATCATACATCGTTAGGTAGCTTCTGACAATTTTTCTACTTGTCATCTTGCTTCTCTCGTTTAATCTTTGGTTAATTTTCTTTTGATTTTTTTTAATCCATTAGGGCTGAGATTTGAATTCACTATCTCGTATTATTTTTACGATTGTTAGTAGTTAATTACTGCAACAGAAAACTGAAACGTAAACAGATTTGACTTTATGATAATAGAAAACATGGGAGAATTCTTATTAGATTCCTCCCAGATAGTTGGATTTACTTTTAGCACTTTTTAAATTTCAACACAGGTTTATCACCAGATTTACGACACTTTCAAGTAAAAATTTATTCAGAAAAAAATATATATACTCGCACATAAATTACATTTTTTGTTGTTTTCTTAGAACAATAAAAACGTCTAAAATTTTCTGAACCACACATATCCAAAATGAATATTAATTTTCCCCCTACACAAAAAAGAACTACTCATTTGTTGGAAAGAAAAATTATACTCTGTGTAGTAAAAAATACCTTATATTGAGGAAAACAATTTACCTACCTTGATACCAACTACCAACTCCATCGCGCCAGGTGGGCAGTTGTAAACAAAATCAGTTTGCCGACCATTGCGCGTGAGAGTGGATGTGTATTGCCGCGTGTTTTGTCTATGACGTGCGGCTACACACGTTTTCAAACAAAAAAAAATCGAAAATGATATAAACAATATGATTATTGTTCAAATACGAAACGAACGAAGTGCTTTTTAATATGTATTAAATTTATCAAATGTTAGTTTAAATTTCAAGATTATTTATCACAAAATAAGTACTAATTACATAAGAGCGCGAAAGTGAGTTTTTCTCGAATGGGTGTTGTTGACATGTGTTTTATCAATTATATTGTGGAACAAGTATTGTAATTAATTTAACATTTTCAGTAAGTCACTTTCTATAATTTGTTAATCAATCCTTTATATTAACAATATTGACTTTTAGAATATGTACCAAAGTAACTCATCTTCTAAAATCATATTATTTCACAGTGGTTTCTATATGAAAAGTTTTTAACGTTTATTTACTTATTGCTTTTGATAATGTACATCATCAGCTCATTTGGGCATTGAATTAATTAGTTTGTTTAAAGCTTGTAAATGTCATTTGACATCTCCGAAATCAATAGTAAATCGATGACATCAGAATCAACTTTTCAATATTAAATGTTTTATGTCCAGTGATTTTAAGTTACCCACTTCATTATTAATTGAAGTTCAAATGACTACTTGAAAATAATAAAATCTAAATATTATTATATGAGAAAAGGAAACAATGTAAATATTATTAGGCGCTGGCATTTACTTCATATAAAGTATTAATTTATATGTTATTATTCTTTATTAACAAGTAACCCTAAAGGATGTCCTATGCAGATTTTTGATGTTTTAAAGTTACACTGTTTTTATTGAATAAATGAATCGATTTATTGCATAAAATTAATTGATTTATTGCTTAAAAAGACTGAAAATTAAACTTTTTCGCTACAAAGACAAAATATTATAAAACCAAAGAAATATTTACATACTAACTTATGTTATAAATAATAGTATAATAATAATATAAAATATAATTGTTTATGGTTAAGTTTCAAAGAGAAACATTATTTGCTCTTATTTATTGAATAAGTATTATTTATGTTGTCGAATTACATTTTTACTAAATGATTTTTGATTTAGAACAAGTGGCAGACCTATTTCGCTCTTTTTCTCAAACTAACAGTTTGATAATGCTGTAACTTTTGTATCGTATTGAATTTGCCTATAATTTTTTTTTTGAATAATTAAGTACCTATTTTGTTTTATTTTTTTATTTGAACACATTCTAGGTGAATTTCACAGGCATGACGAAAAATAGGAGTAAATAATTTAAATGTAGAACATCCAATAATTACTTACTCAAATTTTTATTTGAATTATGAACTTAAAAAACTGAGATAAAACAGTAGTAATGTATAGTAAATTATACAATTTTTATCTCTTCTGTCAGATAATTGTTAAGCTCTTTTGAATGGAACGGATCAAATAATATAATTGGAGATTGTCTAATCTTAGTAATAATTATTTATTTAAAAATGTTAATTTTTTCCCAAATTAAAATCAACCATTTTGTGTTTATAATCAGATCATACATATATTTTGGTTTTAAATAACTTTAAAAAAAACACAAAATGTCATCTATTTTTTGTAACCTTTTTTAATGACCTTGACATTCCAGATTCTTATATAATATGTTACTTTTCACAAAGGTGAGTAGCTCACCTTGTCACCAGTTTGAATAGCTCTTTATTAAATATGCACTATATCTTCGTAGCAGCAGTGGTTTATACATTTAATACTTTATGGAAACCAAATAAGACATTTCAAATTATACAAAAACGAATTTTCATACTTTATTGTATAACACTTTCGTTATGTATAGCACATTCTTTCATGTTTGTACCTTACATATGTGAAAAAAAACTTGTGTATTAAAGATTAACCACCTGATTGGCTAATGAAAGATGGACGCCCCCTCCCTCCCTCCCTTAGCGTTGTTGGCAAAAAAGGGCTTAAATCTAGTTTTTCTTTACAGCCTCTATAACACCTTTCTTGTTGATTGGGAGAGAATTCCACATGACAATAAACCCGTCAGGTTGTACAGTATACGAAGAAAGTGTAACAATACAAAAAACTGGCCGATTTTTATTATCATTTAGAATCGAACCCGAAACCCCAAAATAAGAAACAAGCATTATATCAGTAGACTGTGGATACCAACGATTTTGAGTACTAGAATTAATGTTTGTGCTCATAATCGTTGATATCTGTGAAAAATACTTTTAAAATTCGAATTCACTCAGCAAATAATGTATGTATTCATCAAATTCAGCCAAATATTCCAACGCGCGGGATGATTTACGACAGCAGGTTTGGATCAGAACGATACTTGTTTGATCCAATTGTTTGCAACAGCTGACCTTTAATAAAAACAATAATAAGCAATACAAAACCTTGTAATAAACGAGTCACCTTATGTTTAATAACTTTAAGTGCAGTTTTAAATATTTTAGAGCAATTTTATAAACTTTAAAACATTTAATAACAGTTTTTTTTTGCTTGTTTAATGGAGATCGTCATTACTTGGCAATTAACTAGACATTTTTTCAAAGTAAAATATTTTAATTTTGAAAAAAATATTTTTTTCGTCAGAGCATACGTATTTATATCGCAAAAGACATATTTCGCCTCCTGTTCATTCATACACCATCCCATATAACTTCTACGATTTCTTGGATATTACATTTCCTTCCTTCATAATATCATTCACATAATCCAACACAGTAAAAAATATAAAAAGACAATTTACGAGTATGTACCACCATTTTAAGCACAGACTATCCCCATGGACGCTCGAATACGGGATTTGAAACCACTGTTATAGACAGATTAAAAATATTTTAAAATAAATATGTATAAGTTGAGTGTAAGCGGCATTAGATTATGTATTGGGTGTTGACATAAGTTGTGTCCGTTTTTTTCCAAATTAAAAATGAGCACCAAAAGTAAAACAAAATGGTAAAGGTTATACGTCATTTAAAAGAAAATTTTCTGCTCTACAAAATATTGTGTTTGCTTTTAAGTTACACATATTATTTTATTTGATTACAAGCCGGTGTAAGTGTACGGTGAAGATCCTATGAATGAAAAGACAGCTCGTCGATGGTTTTGCGTTTCAAAGACGGTAATTTCGACTTGAAAGACATGGAGCGTTCCGGACGACCAGTGTACTTCGATGAGGACCGCTTAAACCATATTATTCATGAAGATTCCCTTCAAACCACCTAAGAATTAGCTGAGCAGATGAATTGTCACTTGACTGTATACCGCCATCTTAAATCAATGGGAAAAGTCCAGAAGTTCGGCGCTTGGGTTCCACATGTTTTGAGTGAAAACTTTTGGTGCTCATTTTTAATTTGAAAAAAAACGGACACAACTTATGTTAACACCTAATACTTCCCCACATCTACACATATTTAGTAAAACATATTTATGAGAAAACTGTAGAAAACTTAACAAGGTAAGACGATTTACAAAGAAACCTTGGTGAATCTTCCGGTATGTGATAGTACCACATAAGATTTAAGGTAGCACACTTTCCTTGACCAACCTTGCTTTTCTTGACCTTCCTCGACTAATATTTTTTAAATAATAATTAATGTAAAAAAACTAATAAATTTTATGAGAAAGTACTTTAAGGTTTACGAGTTTCACCATAAAAAATAAAACTTTTTCTGGGTAATCTGAGGCAAGTAATCTTAACTTAATTTAAGAAAACTTTTGGTAGGTTTTGTTTATTTATCATGAATCTAAACTTGATATTATAATCCATAGTATCATCCCACATTAACTTGTAGCAAAATATTTTATGGCATTTAAATCTCATTTTTTTAAACATATTCGAGTATCCGAATATTAACAAGCCATTTCTTAATAAACTGTCAAGATCGACATTTGCAGAGGTAGAGCGATTCAAATGTAAATGTGACCCAAAAATGACATAGACGAAATGTTTTAAATATACGAGTTTGTATGATATGTGCAAACGAAGACTGTTTGCTCAAATGTTTTCCATATGTTTATTTTGACATAATGAATGTATATTGTCTAGAATGTATGTATCCATTTTAATTTTAACAGCAGTAAAATTCTCTTAATATTTAATATAAATAATAAAATAAGGACAATATAAGTGCATTGTACTGTTTAGCGAGCAGACTCTCCTCAAGAATACTATATTTATTCCTCTTTTTCATCAATTTATTCTTATTTTTCGTTCGGTTCACTTCTGATTAATGGTTTTTTAACTCGATCACATGTGATGTTATGACTTCCGTCTAGTAATAACATAAATGTCTTCCGACCCAGGGGGGTGCTCGTTCGACTCCCGGTGGAACCCAAATTTTTTAAAACAGGATTCCAGACTGTATTTTTTCAGTTCTCTCTGGTTCACTTTTCTGGTTGGTTGAAAGAAATTTTCATGTCACAATAAGCTCACAAATTTGTATTTTATTCAATGAATATGTATTACAATACAATAGTAATAATAATTACGTAAGTTATATAACGTTGCCCTCAGCTTCTCGCTAAATTCAACACTGACTTACTTCCTCCAATATTACTTAATGGCTCTATCATACCATTACATAAAACTGTTAAAAACCTAGGAGTGCTAATAGATAACACTCTCTCATGGCGAGATCAAATAAATGAGGTAAGCCGAAGGATCTTCTTCAGCCTTCATTCCCTTAAAGTGTTGCAAAGATTCCTACCAACCAAAACCAAAATTTTACTCGTCCAATATCTGCTCTTTCCGATTGTGGACTATGCGGACGTATGTTACTTGGATGTTACAGAGGAACAGCTGGACAAATTACAGCGTCTTCAAAATGTGTGTCTAAGATTTATTTTCAACCTACGAAAGTACGATCATATAACTTCATACCAGAAGGCATTGAACTGGTTGAATGTTAGAAATAGACGCCAAATTCATATACTGTCTCTATTGTATAATATCCTTAACTATCCCGCCACACCCTCTTATCTCGCCGAAAATTTTCAGCGTCTTTCCAATCATGGATTAGCGCTACGCTCAAACAGAGATTGTTTATTGGGCTTTCCAGTTCACCGCTCCTCTTTCTTTACGTCGTCCTTTACTGTCCATGCAGTGAGACTCTGGAATCAGTTACAAGCCAATATAAGACTCGCTCCGTCCTTGGCATGCTTTAAGAAGCGGCTGAAAAAACTCTTAATTTCTAGTCAGTAAAATAATGTGTTTCATTCCTGATTTGGCTTTTCCTTTCATCTCCGCCATCCTTTCCTTTCCTTTTGATTAATGATATCTCACTTTATATAAAAAATAATTTTCGGGTGATTGTCCGTCTTTGTGGGGTTCGTTGGCATGTTCTCACGTATATGTTTATGGATTTTGTGAGGATGGATAGTCATTTGAATGATTTATGCGACCACGTAACTTGCTTAATTTACTTTTGTGTGGTTGGTTGGCAGAGATTGCCGCCTGGCAATAAGCCCGCCAGATTGTATTGCAATAAAAGTGTTAAATAAATAAACGTTATTTTGACACCTAATAAAGGCCTATACATCATGTCAAGTGGAATGCGCTCTGAAAATTAAATTGATATTGAGATGTCAATAATGGATCCATTATATACCGATCTGAAAGCACTGATAATGTTACCTCAATTGTTAGAGCAGATATCCAAATTAATTTTGAGATAGGATGGTAAGTCGAATGGGGTTTGTTTAGAATCCCGAAGGAGTTTTGGGATTCGCTGCCACGCTTAAAAATTAAATGTAATAGACACACAGACAATCAGATTAAAAGTTTGCACGAGGCTTCATAATTTTAGACTTGCCGATATCATATTATGCTCATCCATATATTCTCCATATTTACCTAAGAAAATCATGCCCATTCATATATCCTTTATATTTATCGAAGATAAAGTTCTGCCCAATTCTCAATATTCTCCATATTTGCTATATAAAATTCTGCCCATTAATTTTGTTTTCAAATTCCCCATGGAAAATCACGTATATTAATCTATTGTTTATATTAATCATAGAAAATCCTGCCCAATTATATATTTTGTTCCATATATGTTTCGTATTATTGTACTGTTTCTAATTTTGATCATCAAGTAAATATTCTAACATGAAGTCTGCTTTAAAGATAAAAAAATATAGGGTATAGTTTTATTACTCCTCAAACCTTATTCTGAATAATGCAATATGTTAATATAAAAAGGATTAATAAATGCTATTGAAATTTTCGAAAAAAAATTTTACTTTTTCTTTGCACATCTCCAGAAAAATAAAAGAGAATGGAAAAACTTATAGCAAATAGGAATATGAAAAAAAAAAAGGTTGACTCTAATTAATTGGCAGTCACTTGGTTCTTTGTTAAACTTGATTCAACAGTATTAGGAAATCAGAGAAAGTAAGTATGAACCACAGTTCTTAGTAATGAGTACCCCTAATGTTCGCTAATCACACATGGAGTTTTTATTTTTTCAAACCATATCGTATCGCCCACTAATTTTGATGATCCGAATCTCTACTCTGAAGATACCCAAAAAAGGACTGAAAACTGATTTTATCAAATAATAATAGGGTCTCTAGGCAACAGAAATACCAAGATGAGACATCGTTTGAATCTTTGGGGATAAACCCCAAAAAGATCCCTGTCGGCAAATTAGTTTGTTATTGCAATTTAATAGAATCACTTAAAGGTTTTCATGAACAAGAAGCATAAATCTAAGCTTAATATCAAATACAAAACAATTAACGAAATGAAGAAAATATACTCATATGAAAAAATCTCATAAATCTCAAAATTCTAATGGTATGAGTATGAATAATGGTATTCTATAATTTTTACTTTTCTTGTAGACAGTATAATCAGACAAATTTATTCCAGTATGGTAATCTTTTCTAACCAACGAGAAAGGTGTAAAAATACTTAAGTGAAAACGGGTCTCAAAACCTTTTTAAAAAATATGCGTACCTGTGGGAATTGAATCTGCAATATCTGGATTGAAAGACAGGCGTCTCATCAACTAGGTCACAGATATTGTATTAATCATTATTGTCAAATACATTCGTACGATAAACAGCAGCAAAATTATTGATCTGTAAAATAAACATTTAATCCTAACGGCCAAGGAAATGAAAACAATGACGATAAAATATACATTCATTTACTAGTTGACATAAAAAACTTAATATTCTCTTAACGACGGCACCTTTGAAATAACTCGATCGTTCTACCTATAATAATAACTTAAATTATGGTGTACAACATATAATATGTAGTGGATATCACATAAAAGTACCATTAGTACTATGAAAACACCCCTTCACAAACCACATCGTAAAAGCTCACAGTACACACATCCTGTGGTTGAATAAGGTGCATCAGAAGGGACCAAATATAAATGCCATGGAAATAATCATAACATACTCGTATACATTTCAAGGTTAGTATTTTTTTTAACAATTCTTCTTTAAATAAATATTAAAAGGTTTTAATTGATCGCTGTCTTTATTTACCTTTATGACAGCTTTTAATCATTTATCTCACCCATCTGTACACAGTTCGGAGAATAATGGTTCATTTTACATTCGTATGGTACGGTACCCTGTAATATATCCAAACTGGTGATTCGGACATATTGAAGAGTCTGGACAGGAGAGAGGCAAGATTGTCATGGACCTCATTAATCGAGCCTTTGAGTTTAGAACCACTGGAACAGGCACGTATCTCGCGGTTTGGTGCAATACAACACAATTAATAAAAAAAGGCAACGTTAAGGTGTGACAATACAATTGTTGACGGAATAATTTTTACTGACTGGGACTCTTTTTTTAATATTTTTTTAGACTTTTTTTCCAACTGTTGGAAATTGTACTCAAAGTCAAGCGTCTTACCAAGTCAATTACAGGGAGATCAATAATAACGGTCAAAGGTAGTCATTCTACTGTGTTTACTGTAACCATAGACTGTTTCAAACTGCACCCCTCACAAAGATCAATGAATTGGATTTCCTTATTTTAGAGAGTCTGCCCAATTTCGTAAACGTCATAATGAAACGATTCGATCTGTAATTTTCAGTTTTTATTATCCTCTCGACGTGTTTTCAGAGAAATGACGTGATTGGACATACAAGAATTATTTATTTATAACGAATTACTAAATCTTTATTCTTGCAATGCCCCAAAACTGGATGTTATTTCACTTCTAATATTGTATGCCAACTCCGCATGCTTAAAGGGGAAAGGTTAAATATTTAGTTATTAAAAAAAAAAGAAGAATCGCAAAAACCTGAAAACATTGCTATAAATCATAAAATATTTCGATAAAAAATGACACATTAATTTGGGCAAATTCAATGGTGCCTTAAAGCTAAAACATATTCGTTTTTTCTTATTCTGAATGATCGACAGTTTACAGGGCCTCGACAGTAATTTACTATTTAAAATTAATCTTAGTTTAATTGTTAACAATTTTCTTCTGCAATACAATCATGATTCTGACTAGGTTAGTGAAAGTTTTCGATAATATGATACTAACAAAACAATGATGAGTTTTCTATATGCTGATCTACTTATCTCTTTTTTATTTCATAATATTAATATTAAGTCAACCTATAGCATTTGTTACTAAGTAAGATAATAAATACTATCTTTGTGTAAAATTTCTACGTTTGTGAAATAAAGTATGTCTGCTGTTGTAAATGCAATATAATGCCCTCATTTAATTGACACTAACAAATTTTCTCTATCATTGTTCTTGTTTGCACTCACTTTCGAAACAAATGCAACATTTTTCAATTCAAAAAATTTTGACTCATTAATTCTGTGATATACTTTGTATCTGTTTATGTAAGGGAGATTTTCAAACATTGTTTTAATTTTATAAACAGCTTTATAAGTGAAAATTTCGCACGCTAGTGGAACAAATCATCTGATAGTTGCTATCAGATTTTGAATATTTGCACATTGTATTTATGTTTCGTTTTGACTCTTGATTAAATTTTATGATTTATGCTGTAAATAGCAATTAAATTATACCTTTTTAATTTGTATTCAGAGTTTACTTTACGTGTATTATTAACCCTTATAATTATTCCGGTAATAATCCGTCAACAATGATGGAAGTAAATTTTTTTTAATATGACGCTGAGCTTATCTTTGTGATGCTTCATGTTGTCGTATTGCTGCTTCTCTCACATCTTGCTTGCTCGTTGTGGTTGACGCGATCGTCTCTTCCTTTTAGCATCTGAAGCTCATTTTGCAGCCATAACAAAAAGTCTGTAATACTTTAAATTAAAAATTTATCTAGCAGAAACAATAAAAAACTTACATTTAAAGTTTATTTTTAACAAAACGATTAGTTAAATTCATTTCAGAAATGAAACGAAACACAGAAAATACCTTATTGGCAGAAAACTTTATGCGAGTAAATACTATTAAAAACCAAATTAGTTTATTTACATAGCAACGATATGCGAATCTTATAATTTAGTGTTAATATTATAAACTCATTTTTTTTGTTTTAATGTTTATATTTTTCTGTTGATCAGTGAAGTCATCTCGTCTTAATAAGTACCTACACTATTGGCCATTGTTATGTTATGTCTTATAATCATATCAAGAGGTGACAACTGTCAAATACTATGTGAAAAATAAAAATGTTTTAATAATCATATTAATTAAGTGATTACAATTAAATTAACTCTGACAAAACCTCATGTTACACACGGGCGTAAGTACAGCTGATTTTATATTGTTTGATGATGATAATTGATTAAAGATGAGGAATCTTTCTGACAGAAATTTTTGGTTCAATTTTTTATGGCTGCTAGACAGATTAAATGGAAATACATATCATAACTCTACATGCTCCCTTCGGGGTAGATAGAGAGGACTGATATCTATGCCTTTTTATATATACATACAGCTCCTGCCTCATTTATATCTATACATAATCTCCTTTTTCTCATAATTATTTCCTTTCTCTCAGATAATATTTATCAAATTATCTCCTATCACAATTTGTACCCGTTTCTCACTCTGCATTAATTTCAGATAAATAAATTTGTTTTCTAAGTCTCTCACAAATTATTAATAGACTCATTGAAATTTAAATGGTTCATTATGGACGCAATATTGGACCGGAGAACTAAAGGAATGTTCAAATACTATAAAATTATTGAAATATAAGTCCTCAATTATGATATCATCGATTTTGTGTGACTTTGTTAGGAATTTAAGGATTGCAGAAAGTCACCTCAGCTCTCATCGTCGGGAATGAATAATAATAGAATGACAATTTGAATGAATAATAACAGAGCAGACTCTCCTCAAGGGCGCTCTAACTCGGGATTCGAACCCATTATAACCCAGGTTAAAAATACTACAAAAAACCAAGTTAAGTGTAATGGTGTGAAGGTGGTGGCTGTGACCATTAGATTAAATACTTTTCAGCATCTGTATACGGGTATGTTTAGAACAATATATTTGGTAAGTAAAAACATAAGTAAAATCGCAGAAAACTTGCCAAGGAAAGACGAATTACAAATAAACCTTTGTAGGTCTTCTGACATGTTCTGATAGTTATTCATTTGGCTTTAGGTGGAGTGTAGTGAATAGCGTATGTGGAAGAATATATTTTAGTAAGAAAACGTTTGACTGGAGGAAAGGTTAAGGAGCATGACAAACAGAAGCACATGTATGTCAAGATGTTTGAGTGTGGATATGGCAGTCTGTCTGAAGATTAGCCCTATCTGCCTACCCTAAAGGGATATGGCGTGAATGTATGTATGTATGTATATATCTAATCTAAGCCATGCAAATAATTTATGAATACGCAACAACGTTTGAATATGAACCAGAAAACTTATGTAGAACAACAGTTTATGGATTCATTTAGAAAAGAAAAAGACTGTCGGTACTTTCATACGCCTTCATATATTTAACCATTTTGTTCGAGTTTGAACATTCATTAAGTTTTAATTAGTTTTTTATAATCTTCCTCTGGATGATTTATGGTTGTATCCACAGAATGAATAACTAATAGGAAAAAAGAATTTATTTAGATGCGATTCACGTAGTTCATACAAAGATTTGTGTTAAAGATCTCTAAAGAAAAAATAAACATCTATCCTGTTTTATTTAGATTTAGAATAGTACTTGTTTGCATTTAATTCTATACTTTTATCATAACAATTAATAATGACTTCTCACATTTTTTTATGGTTCGGAGTAAGCAAAACTTTTCAAATACTCTTCCACATTTAGAAGTGTTTAAAGTTGTTTGCTTCGAAATAAATTATGACAGGTGTACTTTTTAATTTTTGAGAAAATTTTAAGGTACACGATGGTAATAAATTAATTATATTAAGGTAAGATATGTTTAATACAAAAAAAATTAAACCTTTTGTGACTTTAAAATAAAAAAACATTTGAATTTAAAATTAGCAAAAATATCAATAAATCCCTTTCATATGCATTAATGTCAATAAAATGTATTTAACAATGTGAAACAAACAAAATAATATTTCTACAGAATTCTTAAAGAATGTTTTTTAAATTACATAATTAAAAGACTGGTGTTCATGAATTTCTAAAGAATACATGACTCCAATGGATGTATCCATGGAATGAAGGAATGTCGCCATTAAATCTCAAATATGGCATTACCAGTGTAATATCTCTAAGAATTCGCAAAGAGCTGCTCTGGAATAAAGTTGATACTGACAAATTCTAGATAAAACTAAGGTCCACACAAGATAGTTGTGCCTAAAATGAAGATAATGATAAATATTAGTGCTAACATGTTAGA
Organism: Odontocerum albicorne; assembly: GCA_949825065.1. Taxonomy (NCBI): domain Eukaryota; kingdom Metazoa; phylum Arthropoda; class Insecta; order Trichoptera; family Odontoceridae; genus Odontocerum; species Odontocerum albicorne. The sequence goes on from OX463845.1 coordinate 17,162,044, forward strand.
ATGAAACTAGTTCACAATATCACAAGCTACTAACTTCGTGCTCTCCTTTATTAACTTAAATAAGCTAGTATAAACGAAAAATATAAAAAAAATACTTTGACTCTGGGGTTGAGTAGCCCTGCATCAACATGTGGAAGGTTTCGGTTCTGCAAAGCAACTTGCATCTCGTACTGCAAGTGAGCCCATATGTTTTTTAAATGTCAAGATCTATCCATAAAATTCTTGAAAAATCCAATTCTTCTTGTTCTATATATGTTAAGCGTTGTTCCACTAAAAACAAATCTAATTTATTCACCACTATAAAATAAGTGTTCCACAATTACGTAAGTCTACTTGACTAAATTTTGTAATAAACATACATTGTATATTGATTTTAAATATACATTTTGATATTAAGTAATTTTAAACAATGACTTTGTATTTACTCTTTTTATTATTACTTCTGCTTTTTGTATCTCCATGTTAGTTTAAAATAAAGTTTTGAATTTTTGTCAATAATTTAAATTACTCACATAACTTGTCATATGTGCATTTGTATATAAAAGACAATGTTGTGTCGTAAATTAAATTAATACATTTATCACCTTCAGCCGTTATCTATATATTACAATATGAAAGCTTCCACTCGAAATAGTCATTTTATATTATTATTCATCAATTCGTTAAATTTTGTGGTGCTTTCTTGGTCTTATTTTGTTGCAGGGATACCTTTAAATGACATGATTGAACTCTCATTCATAGAATATTATCAGACCATTTCCGCTTAAATATCATTTTGCTAAGCCTAAGTATTCCATCTTCTATCTCCCCTAGTTGTGGCAATCACGTATCTTAATATAACTCGCTGAACTTCTCTTAGTTTGGTATTATTCTTGCTTATGTCACCATATATTAGAATGGATAAAATGTGTTGGTTGAAAGTTTTTATCTTGATATAGAATTGAAAAATTACTTTAAAATGATATTCAGTGAACTTGAAAGTTTGAAGGTTTATTTATATACCCAGTAAACCGGACTTCCTTTTTCATTATTGCTACAGCCTATACCGAACTGGCCTTGGCCTCCAAATGTTTTAGCTTCACACATCTCTATTCTCAGCAATCGACCTCCGATTTGGGATCCGAAACGTTTCCAATTCATCGTTTTTATCATTTTCCTCCTAAAGAACTCGCGATCTTCCGGATTTTCTCCTACATTTCATGTATCCAGCATAAATCTTTTTGGGGGACTTTTTTCATGCCCCTTATGGATATAGCAGGCCCATATAAGATTTCGTAAATTCATATACATAGATGGAAAGTCTCAAAGATCTTATTAAATCCATCTCTCCAAATGTGTTCGTCCTGATAAGGTCTATCTATATATTAGACGTGGGGGCCTCTTCTCAAAACTGTTTAAAATTTCGGTTGACTTGAAGAACATAGTCCACGTTTTACACTCGTGTGGAAAGTGGTATATAAATTGTTTTAGTTTTATGTGGACTTCAATACTAGTCCTATTGGTACCAGCGATTCATTCTCTTCACTTCATAATTATTTTTATTGCCCTAGTTAATATAATATTAATGAAGTGAAATCCTCGATTACCTCGAAATTATAATTTTCTATAAAGTTGAAATCAGTGATAGTTTATTATTATAGTAAACTTGATATGGAATGTCTAGTTAAAACTTAAAGTGAGATACCAAGTTGGACACGGATTCCTTTTATAGCACCGAGGTCACAACAAACATTTCTATGCGTCTGAGTAGAGATGCAATCTACGAAATCTTTATGGACATTAGCGCTGAAAATAATGCACTGTGAATACGAAATAAAATCAGGAAAATACCACAGAAATCCTGCACACCTGTTAATGATGACGCTTGTTTCCTTGAAATTCTTTGTGAAGATTCAATTTAAGTTCACTGTTAGGTGCTTTTTGAAATGCATGTTCAAAGAAATCCCTCTACGAAGTATTTTGTTGTATAATTATTAATAATAATATTACACTTTCGTTGTACACAGTACAATCTGATGAGCGTATTGCCATATGGTAATCTCTTCCGACCAGAAATATGTTAAAAAAGCTTTAAGTGAAAACGAGATTGAAATCCTTTAAAAAAAAAGGATTTCAACGGGAATCAAACCTGTAAACGCAGGGTTGAAAGACAGGCGTCTTACCAACTAGACATTGGATGTTACGAAAGCATTACAATATTTGTTTGTATTAGATGTATACATATTTCGTTATTTCATTGGAATTGTGAACCGTTTTCATAAGATAAGATTCACACAAAATCTTCACAAGCGTCCATTGTTATTAATACAATAAACTTGAATTTACAACATTTTGAGTGAAAACAATAATTTTACAAAAATTATGTTTAATTAAGTGACTTTTAATCAACAAAGTGCACCCCCCCCCCCTCTCTCTCTGTTTCTTGGCATTATTATTCCCACATGGTGGTGGGGTCTGCCCTTCCAATAATTCGCCGCCACTTCGCCCGATCCTGTACATCTTCCGGAGCGATATCGGCGTCCCTCGTGTCCCGCCCAACCACCTCGCGCCACCCGCGCTTGGGTCTTCCTCGGGACCTCTTACCAAGGACATTAAGTGTCTGCGCCCTGGTTCCTATATACTCTGGCGGTCTTCTGCTAACGTGTTAATACCATCGCAGCCTGCTCTCCTGAATCTTGTCAGAGATGTCAAAAAGTGCACTCACTATGTTTGTCAAATATTTCTTCATTTTTAACGGGACTCAACCCCGTGTATGAAGAAAAGAATTATCGAAAAATTATATATAGTTTTAAACCTTTGATACAAGAATATTAAAGCCCATCTGAATATTATTTATTTTTACAAAAAAAATCAGACACTAAATTCAAATTATTGTCAAAAGTGAACGAAAATTCCGAGTGTTGTCAGATATTGCCAGTATTAATAAAAAGGTTAATTTTATTGATAACAATAATAAATTGACACTGACCAGTACTTATTTTTCGATGCCGTGAATTTTTCAGACTACTTCTAAAGAACTTTTTGAGGAAATAGAAGTACGAGTACTTAAAGCTTAAATAAATAAAATAAATAAATATTAGGTTTATTGACAGCAACATAGTATGTACAAGATCAAATCTGAATAACATTTCTAAAAACACATAAATTGCTTAACGTGGTTCCATTATGGCTTTTGTAATTTGAAAATATCTGGGAGTAATTGTATCAAAGCGGAATGTGGAAAAGGAATGAGATATTAAACGAAATAATAATAAATGTATAATCTTTCATTCCTTATTATTCTCCGCCTGTCTTCTTACTCTTGAATGTGATGTTAAGTGAAATGCCGCAAAGCGATATATTAACATTATATTATTCTCAAGGAATGCAACTCTTAGAATTATTATTATCCAATGGCCAGTGGGCGTTGTCCGCAGATATATCATCCGTTTTCATTCAAAAACGGTTACTTGCAAAAATAATTATATCCTTTGATTTTATCATCCATTCCGACTACCTTGAATTAAAATTATGTGGTTTGAAATATTGTTTTTTATGCCTTCTTCTCGAAAATTTCATTATAATTGTTGCTAATTACTTCGACAAGATCCCAAGTGATAAACACATGATGCATTCAATTAATTTAAATACCTCATTGTCTTACAAAACAATTTATTTTTATACAATGCAATCAATATGTATATATAAATATAAAATCAAAAGAAATATTATAAAGGAAGGTAAAATAAATATCCCCAAAGATAAAATATCGTGCGAAAATTTTAGCTTTAAAATAAAGATAAATCTACAATATTTAAGACAAATGTTAACATATTTCGATCAAAACTGATGTGTTATGATACTATTAAATTCATATCGATGTAATATAGTTTTTTTGTGTATCTTAAAAAGTGAAATTAAGTTTCAGTGCCTTTTTTTCTTTTCAATAAATCACAGATTATGCGTTCATTACACATACATTCAAAATCATTTGCAAGAAAACAAAAAATATAACTCTTTAAAGTTAAAAAAAATTTTAGATTTGAAAATAGTCTTTCTGGCGATAGATTTTTGATCTGGCATAACAGTGAAGCACTTATTCAAAAACAAGGTTTCTTACTTCATTCAATCGTATAATAAGAACCTTAACAATCTGTCATTAAGTTACATGGTGTAATGGAAGCATCACAATTACAGTTGACTTCTCCTCTTCATCCCTATTTGTGCAGCATGTATGTAAACCTCACTCGTAGCTTTCTAGAGGAGATCACATCACAGCACTTTTTTTTTGTTGCAAATGAGTTAACCCCAATATGGTTAATTTTGAATTCATACTTGGCCACTTAATTTTGGTATCGTTTTGAGATGACTAAGCAGGTTTCTCAGACCGAAGACGTTTTGACAGAATATCCTGACGTTATTGAAACAGAAAGGAGTTTCAACTTTTGTAGAGTTGTTGAATGTTTTAACTCATGAATGATTGCCACTTCACATATAAATTTAGAGGGCGTTATGTTAAAGAAATCAAACAGCCAAAACAAGGAGGTCATTTAAATGGTTCCAGCTATTTATCGCATGGCTTAGTTCAACTTTATGTACATATTATATATTGTATACACATGCGAACTTCTACACCAAACTGTTGCACAATACTTACCTGTAAAATATGCCAAGGTCAGCACTATAGTCCGTAGACTGCATATTGAAACCTTTAATGATTTTAAAGCCAAGCCATAAATAAAATATACAGACTTTGGTTACATCATCAAACATCTTCGAGTAAATCAACACAGAGAGCGTTTTTAAGTTTTTCTGTCAATTGAATCAATTTTCTTTTTGAGTAATTAAGTCTCTTTGATTGATTGTCTGTTAAATTGCTATACTTGTAATTGTACTATCGAATTTTAAGAATTTAAGTCGCATACTCGTTTAATATTAACTTTTTTATATACTATATTAATATTATAGCAAAATATGTGAACCGATAAACTTTATTTAACTGTTATTTTAATTTTAGGATTCTGATTTAAAAAAATATTAATAACACATTTTTACCAAAAAAACTTAATTACCACTTTTCACGACGACATGATAATATTACGTCAAAGATTCCCATTCTTGTTGAATGTTGGTCTTCGTGGTCTAGATAGTAAGACGTTATTTTTTTCAGATACTTCTAGTTCGATCCCCGAAGTAGCTTAAAATAATTAAGTGTATCAAAGAGTTCGTAGACAAGAATATAAATACTTTTACCGCGTGCGTTAGTATTACCATCGCTTACGGCGACGAGTTGCTAGTTACGCTCTTCATCAGTTATTGTAAACCAAAAGGTTTAATTAATGTAGCTGAAAACAACTCCCGGTCACGTTCTTCAAGGATTTATTAATTCCTAAGGAATCAAGAGTATTGATATGAACCTTAAATACCTTCAAATGGTTTTACTCGTATGTTTTTTTTTTCATTTGTTTACATCAGATCAGTGTGCTAGATTTTGAAAATAGAACGTAATAAAGAAAGTGAGCTTTATTGGCTTGTATGCAGTTAATAGCGGACTTTGAAAGTGATTAACACTTAATATGGTTGGAACGTTGATGCAATATCTAAGCGAAATTCAACTCGTGTTCCGTGGCACCCTAAAGTGTCGTGAAGGGCCCGCATAAATATCAACATGTTCTAGTTGGTAAACACGTTTTTTCATGTTCGATTCCCAATGGTACCCAAAACACGAATCCTTGTTTGTTTGTTTTTTCTCAATGGGCATTTTGATATATTTCTGACTGCCCGGAAGTTATTTCCACATGTCAATAAAGCCGTCCACCCTGTATACAGCGAAAGAGTTTACTATTCATTCGTTTGGTACTCCTTTGCATAAGTGATACTGAAAATGTTAAGGGAATGACTGGAAGATTATTTTATGTCTGTGGCATTTGCGGAAGGAAATGCGCATCTAGGATCGGGCTGTTTTCTCACAGAAGATCACACGATGGACGTGAGAGAACGGTTCAAGATTGGCGTTGGAGTGGCGAGGGGATCCTCGACTACGAGGCCCGGCAACGACGACGACGATTTTCGGTTACATTCACCGAGTACATTTGGATTTAAGAACCACTGCAATATATACGTAACTAAATGTTCGTCCTCGTACACATGACAAAAACCTTGGAAACGGATTAATAATAAAAGTAATTATCCAATATACGTATTTCAAGAAGGAGTGGGCTTTTTAATATATATTTCTCATTTACTTGTTTTACTACTTGGTTATGAGTCTCACTATTTGGATGAGACACTTCCACTGGCTCCTCTATTACCAATTTTCTATGAATTGTGTCTACTTCATTATCTCCTCCAGCGTTCTTCTACAATACCTATCCGCTTCAGTTGTTTGTTATTTTTCTAACTTCAACCTTTCCATCGAGTAAAGATTAAAGGATCTCGTCAATCACTCTTTATGGTAGTTGCTTGAATACATGGCATACACAGCTCAACAATACTAATACCTTCGTCAAGTGCTATACTTATTTACTCAAACACTTTATAATTACAGTTTAGTTTGTGACATAATATTTTATTTATGCAAAGTTTCTTATTGATTTGAATCATCAGAGTTGAAATATAATACTAAGGTCCAAAAGTGTCCTGCTTGAGCATGTTAGAACATGTATGTACAGATACCACCCAGTTTATATGTTTATATGATACCACCCAGTTTATACGGTGGACCGGGCATGTGATACGCATGGGCGATCACAGACTCCCAAAACGCGTCTTGTACTGGGAAGTAGTGGGCAAGCGAAGAGTTGGTGGGCAGAGGAAGCGCTATAAGGATAGTCTGCGAGAGTCGCTTGCTTTGTGTGGGGCGCCTGAGGACTGGGAGCGGGTGGCTCGGGACCGTGAGGGGTGGAGAGCCGTGTGTTCTCGGGCTGATGGCGTCTCAGCGGCTAGACGTGTGAGAAGCGGTCTGGGCGCTGCGAACATGCGTCAGCATGGCCAGGCTGCTCAGCAGGGTCCATATGTATGTGGCATTTGCGGGAGGGAGGATCGAGCTGTTCTCTCATAGATCACATGATCGACGTGTGAAAGCGGTTCAAGACTGACTTTAGAGTGGCGAGGGGATCCTCGACTGCGAGGCCCGGCAATGACGATGACATTTTTTGAGCGGCTTAATTTTTAATCTAACATTTTTCACTAATTTCGCCGTGTTTTTTGTTACTTTAATTATAGACATAATTCCAACTAATAAAATATGAACATTTTTTTTCGGAACTGTCGTAATACTCATCTTCCTATTTAGTAAGATATTACAGAGATATAATCCTACATAATCAATCACAATTATTCACATTCTGCCTTAAAATTGCTTCGCAGGGGAATAATTCTCTCTTAAAAACGAATAATGTTCTTGACAATTCAACACCCGTTTCGAGTTCACAGTTTGAAAATCACTGCAATATCTATCAACATTCCGCTGGTTGCGATCTGCTCGCTTTATCGCCAGCCTTATTGTAACAATTGCACTACGGTGGACACTTGTATTGAATAAGCTGTGTCCCTTCACTACTCCGAGGAGTCGATCCGGTAACGACCTGGAACCAACACTGGTGTGGGTGGACTATTTGGAAAGACTGATTTTGAAAATGAAAATACACTTAGATACCGTCACGATGGACTAATTTATCATCTGGTTAAACTTTACTCCGCTTGTAATGTATCAAATGCATATTGCAATGGAATAATACCATCTATGAATTGTTGACGAAAGTAATATATTGTGTCAGTTATATTATTCTTTGTAAACTGTATGAGAATGATTTCAATATTCAACTGTTAAAAGTTAAATAAAATACCTACTTTAATAAGTGTATTATTTTTAATAGAAAACACTGATTATTGAGAATACACCTTTTAAGAAGTTTTAAAGCATTCTATTAATGGAGGACCTGGAAATCATATAATATACTGCTTGGTTTTTTACCATCATTCTTGAGAATGAAATAACTTGATAATGCATCACATAGATTTACGTGTTGATAGTATTGATTTTAGTAATTTGAGCACCTTTAAAAAATAACTTGAGCACTGCAATTTTAAAAAGAAAAGTTAATCTTTAATATTTTGAGTTTATTATCCTCTTTTATAGCTTTGTTAATAATTCTTCATACAAGTATGTTCATACTTGTATTATACATAAAAAGAACTTTTTTTTATTTAAAACTTTCAATAATAATGCTCCCAACATTTCACTAACTTCAGAATAGGCGGATTTTTTTAAAATCCATTGAGCAAATAATTTAATCGATCGTCTATCCTTACCCACATGGCTACGTTTAAAAATCGTTATAACTCAAAAGCCTATTTCGGATTTCGACACTGTTAGTTATCAAAACCGTTATATTCTAAAGAGATCAATGTGTGAATGTAAAGCATCTTTTCTGAATAAATTTCGATAGTACACGATAGGCAAACCTTCGTGATTGATTATAATTGTCAGCCATCGGTTAATTGTGTGCAAGTTGTTTCACACATTCTTGAAAGATCAAACCCAATGCTCCGATGGTAATAAGATCAAAATTTCAAAACGAGCAACGTGTTAAATCTGCAGAATCTTTTATTGGGTAAAGTGTTTCACAAAGCACTATTTTCCGTTGTTTAATAGTGCTATAAGAGTATATAATAAGCATCATATAAGCTACAGAAAACCATACATTCTGAAAAATCCACCGGGAATCGAACTTGAGGCGCCCGCTGACTAAGCGTGAATGCTAACTGAGACCAGGGCCACCGAAAACTTCCATTTATACTATTTGCCATTAAGTAGAAATAGTGATAAAATATTGAAATTTAACGAACGAAGAAATTTAAACGAGAAATCTTTAAGCAAATCGATGCTACTTTCCAGTTTAGAAGATGTTCAAAAATACATTTTTTAAGAAGCTGGGATTTTAGCTCTAATATGTTGATGATCTTGAAGTATAATAATAAGCTACGCCAGATTTTCATACAATAAGCACATTTAATATGAACGAATTATATCTTAAGTCAAAATGAAAATATCGAAAAAAAAATAAAACAGACGAATGTATCAATAGAACTGAAATTTGAAAAGTATAATAGATATTGTAGACAACTTTTTTGAAAAGTGTAATAGATATTGTAGACAACTTTTTTGAATAGTATAAAAGATTTGTGGACAACTTTTTTGAAAAGTATAATAGACATTGTAGAGAACTTTTTAAAAAAGTGTAATAGATATTGTAGACAACTTTTTTTTCTTATTTTAAAACAGCACAACCCTGTTCAAATTTACTTCATATGTGTTTTCTTCTTTTCTCACTTACGTTTAATAAACACCAGATTTAACTATTTCCTATCTCTTATCACCAGAATCAACCATTCACATAGAACCTAGTTACATTAATACGCTCCTTAAATACGATCATTAGGCAAACATTTTTACGATTGAAAACATAAAATAAAGACACGGTTGCAAACCACCATGATTCTGTTCAACTCTTCCACTGCTAGTGCCCGGGGCCACTCCACAGACTGGGCGGCTTTATTGTGTATAACTCATGTGATCCCAGAGGAAGTCCAGAAGATATAATGGTTTTTATGATCCCATTATAAAATATTGTGCATACTATCTGTTTGCTTGCTGTTTATAAGCTCCAAATGGTATATAATAAGGAATAATCGTTTTCCATCTTATCTGAATGGTAACATTCGGTCTGATGTAAACATTTAATTGAAGAAAAGGAGCAAAATGCTGCATGGTAATGCAATTGTTGTAGTTCTTTCAACATTATCTGTATATATAATTTACGTCATGATATACACAAGTTTAAACCAAATCAGTGGTGAATAAGAATAACATATATTGAACATTATGTTCTTTGTTAACATATCATTTATTCTGAATAATATTTCGAGCGGGCGTGAAGTACACAAGTGTTATTGAATTAAGTTTTTTTGGATACAATGTTTTTTTTAATTGAATATCATTGTTATTAAAATGTTTTCAATTTGTAGAAGCCTATACTTACTAGGTGAATTAAGAGCTTTAATATATCTATAATTTTGCTACAAATGAGAATTATTTTAGTGGTTAGCAATATTACTTTTCTATAATGATTTTCAATATTTCGTTATTAGGTAAATTTCGACAGAAATACTATCTATTAGAGATAGTCTCGTAACTTCGGGAAAACTTCAATACACTTTCTTCGATCATTACCAGTAGATTCCGAAACAACCCTCTGTTAAAAGTTTATCCAAATATTAAATTATTAGCAAGCAGCGTATAATGCAATGTTTCCAAGAGAATGATATAATTTGTTTGAGAGAAATGGTCGAGTACCTACAGGGTAGCATAAAACGGGAAATGTCCTTTCCTTTCACACACAAACGAGATATACCTGATTCTTGAGGCCAGTGCCAGAAGGGTTTTTCTAAATGTATTTTCATTTATATCACATGTTTTGTTATTTAGGAATATGAAAAATAAATCAATTAAACGTACCATCTTATCACAAAAGTATGTTTTTATTTTGTCTAGAAAAATAAAATTAAACTAAGGTGGCAGTAGCTACTAAAATACTCTAAAGGTTATAAACTTTCATTACTACCTGATCACGTAGAATATTAAACTTTTAATCCATTATTAGTTTTGTTAGTTACACAATTTTTATATTAAGTGGACCCTACAATAACACTTGTGAAAATATGCTGAAGTTAAATATCAAATAAAAAAGTTCAGTCAAGCTTGATCTCTACGACCAAAATTAGTTTGTTTAAAAAGCATTTCACAAACTATACCACATTGGACCCAGTCTTTACAATGTTTCAATAATAATAAAAATAATCATAGATGTATTTACTCTCATTATGATTGAATCCATCATTGATCTAAGGAAATTTCAAAAGCAAATAATTTCACAAAAACCATCGAGGTATGAAAAGGTCAAAATTTATTTGCAATAATTAATGACTCGTATCTTTATAAATAATAACTCTTGAGGATAATTTACCTTAACAAAGAAAAAATATTTTCACAGTCTTTCGCAATCTCATTTTTTTGTAAATAATTTTAGAAAACACGAAATAAAAAAAATAAAAAATAATTTCAGAAAATGTGCATATTTAGAAAATCTAACCCAAGATAAGAACAATACTACTTACAACTTTGAACCTAGAAAGTATGCAAATAATTACATATTCGAATAATCAAGTAAATTGAAAATTTCCAAAGAAAATCTAGGAATCAAAAGGAAAGTCCCGTATAAGACAAATATTATCCTACTATTCTACAAACAATTACATATTCAAATAATCAAGTTAATTGAAAATTTCCAGGTCTGGTTTTCACTTAAGGTTGTAAGGTATTGCCACATACCAATACGCCCGCCAAGTTGAACTGTACACAATGAAAATGTAATGCAGTACAATACAACTCTTTTTTCGAAAAAAAAATTAACAAAGGGGATCGTACTCACAATCCTCGGTATAAAATATATGTATCTTACTAACTGCGCTACAGAGGTCTTTAAACTCGAGTCTTTTTTTTATCCCCTTAAAAAAAATCCGTCCGTTTTTTAGGTGAGTCATTTGACATAACGTTTTCTCGGTTCTTGAAAATATTTCTTAATTTTCAAAGCTTATCTAGAATCATTGAAATTTCTTGTATAATCCCCGATGAATCGCAGAACAAATGTGTGTAGAATTTACATAATTAGTTTTTAAAGATATTTTTGGTTTAACTGTATGTATTATATTATATATACAATGCTAAGGTAATGTAATTAAATTAATATTAAAATTTATTAAAAAAATACATCACGTATGTTAATGAAAAAAATATATATTTCGTAACACACCAACCGCGGTGCGCGCAAAAGGGGACAGGTGTCAAATAATCCATCTGACATAATTGGTGGGTATTGCAAAACCTGGTGACGGATGCTCGGTGCGTTTCTGATTCATGACCACTTCTGCTGTGAGTTGTGCAACGCATTGGCGGCCTGTCGGCGATATCAGGGCCGACATAAAATCTTTATAATCAATGTTTTTTTTTCTTCTAACCAGCTAGAAGGTTCTCAAAAAGCCCTGATAAATAAAGCTAAAATGAGGATTTTATTATGTAGTAAATACGAGAAACTCTCAAGTGAAAGATTTTTAAGAAGCATTATATATAAAACAATGATATATTTATATCCTGTAAGCAAAACTTTCGAAGCAAGGCAAGACAAGACACTTGAATGCAAACCTTGGCAAGACACTTGAATGCCGCCCAGGAATTTTAGGTTCGATTCCTAATGATATCTGAAAAAAGTGTCCCAGTCTGGTAAAATAGTCTTATTAGGTAACAATAGTCACGCGCGCCGAGTACGTACATGTATGTGAGTGTTGTAACCTTTTCACACGCTAAAGTGTTACCAACTCGTGTTATGACGAACAACGACTTCTCTGCCTATTTCAACGGTTCTCAAGCCGAAGACTCGATTACTAGGACGGTAAACATTGTTGTCTCCCGGCCAGGCTTTTCAATATGCCAAAATGACCAATTTAGATCTGTTGAAGGGTGGCATATGAAATAAAAAAGAGGAGGGGGTTTTCGAATAGTGCTTGTGGGAAAATTGAATAAGCGGCTTTTAATTTACAATAAAATAGATGTCTTATATGGCTTACTGATAGAACTTATTTTTTGGATACCATCGGGAACCCTAAATCCCCGGGTACAAATCAAGGGTCCTTCGAACTAGGTTAAAAAGATTGAAAAGTAACCATCTTAAGAAATAATAAAAACTCTCAAAAAAAAATTTTATTTTCATGTCGCTCACATTTGAACGCCCGTTGCAAGCATATTTTGCTGACTTTGTAGTCCAATCCCTGAGCACTTGCGTTGTTAAAAAGACAGGATTATCATCGACGGATAATAATTTCCTGATGCTTGAAGGAGAATTGACGGAAACGGTTCATATCTAAAACGGAAGGTAAAGATGTGAATCCGATTTAATTTCTTGGATGAGTATAATAATTTTAAAATATTCTCAAATCAAATTGCATAAAATTGCATTTTTTTAAATCACTCCAAGAGCGCTACCGCATTTTTTTAAATCACTCCATGTTAGTGAGCTACTAAATGTGTTCTACTTAATTCGACTAAATGCTAAGTAAGCATGTTTAATATCCACCAGAGTATGACGTTAACTCAAACAGGCTAGTAGGACTACTCAAGGGGATGAAAATATTTTTAACCCTTTACTTATTCGTTTAAACAAATACTCGATTGCGGTAACATGAGTAAGAGTATGTGTGAAACAGGGAATTTTGTAGCAATTTGGAAGCATATTCACATCAGATGGCGAGCTAAGTGCGATATTGAAAAAAATGTAGCTACAGAAAATAGAGTTGATGGTAGGATATACAATTGTTTACATACCGAAACATTACAAGAAACAAAATTAGCTACTTGCGATCGAATCTTGTTCCCAACATTCGTATATGCAAGCGAAAGTTAGATGTAGCAAAAAAGTAATTATAATGAGATAAATACGATTAAAATGATAGCGTTACGTAGAATATGTGAAAAATAATGTGCAACATAATAAAGAATGAGGACATTAGGAAAGAATTTGGATAAAAAGAAGATGCAGTGCTATAGATGAAAAAAAGAGCATGGAGATAGTTTGGCCAAATTATAACATATTAAAGAAAGAATAAATTATAAAATATTTTCAAAAATAATCATTATTAGTAGTATATAAGATATGAGCAGTTTGAGAAAATTTGCCACAACCAAATTTATCAAAACGTGGCGCAATCTAATCAATCAAATCATAAAAAAGAAGTGAGCGTTAAAATATTTCAAAATAGGAGAGTTTGGACGACGAGAAGTATGGTCGTGGCAGAAGCAAAAAGATGTATGCCAGAATAGGAAGAAGTAGGAATATTGTCTCTTTGCCTGACATAATCATCTTCATTGATCCCCTCGCCTCTACAATGTCTATTTAGTTGGAAAGCGAAGCTGTGCCGTGGATTTTTTGTATCTTTTTAAGTGAGTGGTCCGTTTCATACCAGCAAACTCTCCGGCCACATCGCTGTACTGGAACCCATGGCAAACCGAAGTGAGACGATCGAAGCACACTGGCATGTTTTTTTTTCTTTATTTTCCTTTTTTTTTTGAAGGTATAGATACAACTGAAGTCAGAGATATCCTTATACCCCCGAATACTAGGTAGAAAAATGCCTGCGTCATTCAAGGGAAGTAGCACAGCGCGGGGTTCGTACCAGCGACTTTCCATACGGAAGTCTAGTGCGTTATCATGGAAGTATAGTGCGAGCATGTACCTCTCTCTCCCTACCCCAATAGGGACGTGCTAAGGTAGTGATGATGATTGTTTAGTGCGATTTTTTTTTGGTTTTCCACTCCCTGTTTACAATGATCACACTAAGTAATTAAAAAATGTTGCACAGAAGTTAACATACTTGAGATGTCGTGCTAGCCAGCGATTTTTGTCACAATATGTGGCATATTTACTTTTTTTCAATTCCTGTGAAGTCGCTTATAACAATGAACATTCAGACCAATTAACTTTTCAACAATGTTAAAACTTCTGGATAAGAGAATACATTCTTGTCACTACCGTGAATTCGAGACGGGTAACTTTCAATAAAAAAATTCATCTACTTTTTAATAATCGCAGTATTACGAGCAATACCCAATGGTATTTCAAACAATAAGTACAAAAACAAATAAATATATTTTAATTCGTGGCCATTGGTTTTTTATGTATGTCGTATAAACTTTATAAATATTATTAGTAATGCAAGGGTTTTTATATTCAATAATGTTTTGAATATAGAAACCCTTGCATTACTAATAATATTTATAAAATTTACTACCGTGTCAATAATGATATTTAGAAATTCAAAAATAAATCAATCTGAAATGCAAAAAAATCTATAACATACTTAAAACATATCTTAGAGTATCTCTATTTCTCTAATATGACAGCTGTCACTACTTGACACTGTGACCGACGTACAAATATAAAAAAATATATAGTTTATATTTTTTCCCCTATAAATCGAAATAAGCGTTGCATCAAAAGCCTCGCCTTAAAAATACGGAAAAAATAAAAAAATATTCCTGCAAGTAGGGTTGGGTGCAACGTTTTTTCCATTAAAATTTGTTCTTTAAGCATGGGTAAATATGTTTTAAAATAAAAAAAACAGTAATTTAGAGTAAATATTTATGTATAATTAATTTCGTTTATTAGTTGAGTAAATAAATATTTTTATTAAAGGAAACTGACAACAGCATCTCATAGTTTTCAAAACAAGGTTTCAATAGATGAAAAATATACCGATTTGATGTTTAATATTGGATAAATTATTCATCTGGAGATTTGAAAAAAACTCCAAGCACAGTATAAATACATATACATTATCATATTTTGACTGCCAAGATGTTGTAGTGTTTTAAAGATGTTTACCATAGAGTGGTTGCCAGGTTTTTATGCACTACTGAGGCATTGCATTTGAAAAATACATACTCGTAGGCACTTAAACAACTCAGTAATTATATTGTATTTATTGCAAGTCAGAAATTTATGTTGGGACACTGGAGAATGCGTTTTGCGACTAGAAACGTGTTTGTTTATTGTCACAAAAAGTTAATAGTCGAAACGGAATATTTATTTTAATTGTTCATGTATAACCTTTACGATGCATTTTTCATTGCTTTCGTATTTTTAAATGCTTTGTGTTGCTTTATATATACTTTCACACTTGCTGGAATAATGAATTTTTGTCATTATTTTGACTGGTGTAGGTCGTGGTTCGAATCCTTTCGGCCTGGTTTGTTGGTTTATTGCGACTTGTCATTGTGTAATCTCAATAATTTGATTATGTTTTTTTAATTATACTTTTAGAAATATAATATTGCAAAAAAAAACCAAGTGAAATGTATAACATCAATGGAAAAACTTTTATCTCTAGTCACGAAATATATTATATAAAAATAACAATGATAAAAATATTTCCCCTCTCATGATTTGTTAATTTTTTCTTCGGAGATTTAAACGAATAAAGTTTCAACAATAGTGTTAATATTGAAATGGATAAAAAAAATAGCTCATGATTAATCAGTATCTCAAATAAACCCCTATTATTTGTGGCCAAAGTGTTATAACTTAATGATCAATGAAGATAACTTAATGTGATTTCTCTTCTAACTTCTATAACCGTTTATTCTAAGGCCTAGCTTACTGTAGTTAACTCTATACAGTTACTCACCCTTTAAAATACATATGACTAAAACTTTAGGTGCAAATATATAGTTTAAATATAATTAACCTCAAAATGAATAAGAAGTATTTCAGTAGAGAGAAATAATATAATTTTTACAATCATTGCTAAACGAGGAATAAATCAAGTCTTATATTAAGACACAACGCAGTTCACTCCATACACGAGGTCCATAAATGAGACTTACCTTGTGAGAATGTTGCATAAGAGTTTTGCTAATAACGCGGATGTATAGTATTCCGCGTGTTATTCATTGAGTCTCATTCATTAGTAGCGTGCCTCAATAATGAATTGTTTCTAACACCACGTAAATCTTTTGAAATTTTACATTAATGTGATAACGAAGTTCATGACTGAAATTGCAGTGACCAAATTATGCAAAATTAACCGATGGTACTCAATTAGATTGGCTAAAAACTTGAACTAGCTCCAATTGGACTTATCATTATTTGTCATTATTTGATCGAAATAATCTTGACAGCATATTCGTTATTAATTTATTGGCATCGTGGTTTTCATATTTAACATTTGGACATTATTTCTCAAAAATGTATCGAGTAGTGCTTATGAACTACCTCATGAGGTGATAATTAAGTAACAATGCAATAAAAGTTTTATTATTTAAACTTATTGGGTTCTTATTATGTCAATTTAACATATGTACATCATTCATTTTCCCATACCTAATAATTAACGCGTGTATTACAATTTAATTGATAAAATTTACTCAAGTTTCGTATTCTTGTACCGAAATCTTCGTCAGGTTAATTAATAACATCGTAATGGTGGAATCATGAAAATGTTTTTTTACTAGAAATATCTTTATGGAGCTTCGCAAAGAAAATCCTAAAAATAAAAAAAACTGTATATCCGTTTTATAAACTATTTAAAGTATCTTTAGAAACATTATTTAAATACATACGTTTTTTTTATTGTGGAAATAAAAACTTCCACTGGCGATTGAAAAATATGTTTTCTAAATAAAATATTAAATAAATCAATGGTGACTATTCGCACATTGAGCGCATTAACGTTTTTAAAATAATTTTAGTAATTAAAATAATATTATATATAAAATTTCTTTACCCTGTGAAGATCAAGTGCTCTTTATATTAGGTCCTTACATATGAAATTGGCGTTTTGTTTGGGAGGAACATAAAGTTGATTTTTTTTTAATATAATATATTTATTTAATCAAAGTATGTACCATTGCTATCTATGCACTTTTGCCATCTCATAGGTAGTTCATCGATCCCTTTACTAAAAAAACCATTCGGACGGGAATCAATAAAATCTTTGAAGTCGGTTTGGACTGCCCCATCGGAGTTGAATTTTTTCCCTTGCAAGAAGTTATCCAAATTTCGAAAAAAATAGTAATATGTTGGGGCAAGGTCCGGAGAGTACGGTGGATGTCTTAGACATTCCAATTGAAGCTCTTCTAATTTGGTAGCCGTCTGTTGTGCAGTGTGTGGTCTAGCGTTATCATGAAGCAGCAGTGGCCTAGAGCGATTAACCAGCCTCGGTTGTTTAGCAGCTAGCTTTTCCATCATGGTTTGCAGTTGCTGACAATAGACATCTGCCGTAATCGTCTGGCCAGATTTAAGAAAGCTGTAGTGAACGACACCAGCACTAGTCCACCAAACGCTCACAAGTAACTTTTTTGGAGTCAATTTTCGCTTGGGGCATGGTTTGGCTGGTTCGGCAGGGTTCAGCCATTGCGATGAGCGCTTCCGATTATCATACAGGATCCACTTTTCATCACAGGTAATGATTCGATTCAAAATCCCTTCATTATTGTGCCGGTTGAGTAATGCAACGCAGCAGTCAACGCGCGTTTGTTGATTTGCTTCACTCAATTCGTGAGGTACCCACCTTTCAAGCTTTTTCACCTTCCCAATTTGCTTCAAGTGGATTAAAACAGTTTTATCACTAACACCGCAGCCTACAGCTAACTCGGACGTGGTTTGCGATGGATCCGCTTCCACAATAGCCTTCAATTCTTCATTATCAACTTTGGTCTCCGGCCGTCCACGGGGCTTGTTCTGCAGGTCGAAATTTCCAGAACGAAAACGTTGGAACCAAAAACGCACTGTGTTTTCTTTTGCGGCACCGTCGCCATACACATCATTAATCCTTCGAGCCGTTTCTGCAGCACTGGTGCCACGGTGGAACTCGTACTCGTAAATAACGCGATATTTCAAGTTTTCCATTTTGTAAACTGAGTGACGCAAAGAAAAAAAACAATTGAGGAAAAAACAAATGAATTATAATTTTCGAAACACAAATACTTGAGTAAATAGCTGTATAAATTTGAATTTGGAATTCCTAACCAAAGAGAAGATATTTGAGATCAAAGTTGCCAGTACGGCAAAACGCCAATTTCATATGTAAGGACCTAATATATGCCGTGACAAAAAAGTTAGATAAGTCACGTTATATGCAGTATACCGTTTTCTTATTTTGAAACTATACATTGTAGAATTGAAACAAAAACAAAAAATCTTGAAGACGACTGACTGCCTTGTTTTCAAGTAACTTTATAACATAATTTAACAAATTTTTCATTCTGTCCTTATTCCCTCTGAATTTATAATCTATGTATACTGATGATGATAGACAGTTCCTGGTGATAAGAGATATGATGGATACATAACGCTGATTTGTGTATTAGGTAATTGTGTACTAACAATTGAACTTAAGCAAGCACGCAGTCTTAACAGATCCAACGTAAACTTTTTTTAAAACATGTCTAACGAAATAACGCTACTAAAATGAATGGGGATCTTAATAAAATTTATGTGAGCTTTAATGTTTGAATTCCTGATGTGATAATATTACATTCTTTTATATTATTAACAACACAATATTTCTTCCTTCAACTTGAAGATTATCGACATAAAACATGTAGCGTGTTTCTAAGAACTTGTAGGTGACTCGACTGGACGAAGCATAAAGAAAATACTGGATTTTCAAGCCTCACCTCCAAAAATAGCCCGACTATTTGAGTTCACATCATAAGTATCAACTTGCATGGTCAGGTCAAGAAGCCGAAACCTTTCATAAGATGGTGCTCTTTTATTTTATTCAAATAATTATTATTTACTCTCACCAAACCACTTAACATACGAGTACGTATCGTATGAATGGTAAAACTTTTATTATAAATGACGTCATAATTAATTTTACTTCTTAAAAATATGTTTTGCATCATTTTCACGAGATTGTATAGTGTTTGAACGTATGTCAAGTGTTGTTTATTTATATTTCAAATGAGGCTTTTTACACTTTTATTTTGGGTTTAGATTTAATAATCCGTTTAAAAAAGCGCTTTAAAAACAACAACGCGGAGCAAATTACAAATGGTTTGATCGAAGCAAAAGTTGTATGACATATAAAAAGTTATCAATTAATAAATGTTAATAAATATATTATTTAAAAGAAGACTTCATATAAGGATAACACGCTTGCTATCCACCAGATCATAGACGTATGAATATTAATATAAATCGTTAGCATCATGGAATGGGAATGATATAGCCGGAGAAATTTTTACTGAGGAAAAGGTAAGAAGTGTGAGAAACAGGAAAGGTGGGCAGAGAGAACACAAATATATCTTCTCTGCCCACCTCAAAAGGACCATTACGTAATTATATGTATGAATGTATTAGCATCTTGAAGCTCGTCAGTCGTTCATTTGAATCTATTCAATAATTTTATATACGAGTATAATTTGAATCTCATGGTGAATTAAAGATATTTGCAAGATAAATATCATTTTATTATCCCTTCTTTGATTAATTTAATTAAAATAGATTTCACTCTTTCCAAATTTAGATGATCACACATTATGTTAAATTAATTAAAACTATTTTTTACACTCAAACAAATAACTTTGTGCTTCAGACAAAATAAATGTGATCAATTAAATTAAACCTTGATTATACTCGTATATATCGATGTTCTAAACTCAGAAATTCTTATGGCGTTTAACTACATGTAGGTAACAAAATTGGCTGAGTATCGAAAATACCTGTAGCCCACTAATATCCTGTGATCGAAGATAAGTGCCCTTCAATGTTGGTATTAGTGGTACCAAGAATTTGCTACTTGTCCTTGTTCAACTCTACCATTGTTGAAGAGTACTATATATGTACTCGTATGTGCTAATAAAGTGCTTTCAATACCTTGTTTTACAGAACTTAGATTTACTTCGGTCTTTCTATAGTTAATCAATCAGTCTTAACGATACATTATGATAAACAAAAATTGGAACGATATGTATATTTACAAAATCAATGAAATTGGTAACATGGTGTGGTAACATTGAGTGTAACACCTCATATCGCGTAAATATTAATTAAATTGAATGAAAACAGAATATTGAACATAAATATCCATTTTACATTAATTGAGACCAGTTATCCAATTTCTTAAATAGTACAAATAGTCCAATTTGTTAAATTGTAAAAGTACGAGTAGGTATATGTTTAAGTTGAGCAAAAAGAGTATTCTGAGATGGTTTGGACGTGTAGAACGAACAAATGAGGAAATTCTAACAAAACAAGTATACAGTATAAATGTCAGTGGAGGTAGAGGAAGATCAAGAAAAGTATGGTTGGATCAAGTGAATTATATTTTGAAAAGAAGAATGTGTAAAAAGTCAGAGGAATCGTAGGAATTATATGATAAGGTGTATGAGTGTAGAAGAGGTGAAAGCTGATAGAAATACACAGATGAAAGAAAGAAATATACAGATGTTTTCTGTTTTATCATCCATTTAAATATTTCCAAAAAATATTATTAACGGATTGAATCAGTATTTTCCAAAATATTACAAAAAAATATTTTTCCTTTTTGATAGGCACCCTGATCAGTTTTATAAATCGATCAATAATACAATACTTGAATATGAGAAAGTAAAATCTCTCTCAAGGACAACGAAAACAAGAAATGATTCGACCAAATGACGAAAAAAAAACTTATAAATACTAAATTAAATTAAATATCCAGTTTCTCAGTTAAGACCTGAGATTAAGGAAGTGGTGGAGAATAACTCTCTTAAGTTCAACATCTACATTAAAAATATCCACCAAAGCAGACATCAAGTTACCCAATTGATGCATTGTATTTTCAAGATTGATGAATCAGAACGTGCAACTGTCGTTAGCATTTTATGTTTATTTATGTCTTCCTACAATTTCTCAGAATCTTTTCATTTATTTTCCTTTCACTACCGTCTCTAGTTCACTTTTCCATTCATTTTCATAAGCACTATTCGAATCGGTCTTATTTCCAAGAAAAGCTTAAAAACTCTGTGGTTCAAAATCAGCTTAAATGTGATAATGCTCATATCCAACTAATATTTAACAATACATGGTATCAAGTAGATATTACAAGTCTTACATGCCATGGCACGCTTCTGTTACCAACCAGCCTTGTCAAACAACTTTTTAAGATTATCTCACGATCGTTGTCACTTGGATGCTATGTTCAAGAATGTTCTGAATAATGCAACGCCTAGGCTTGGTTTTGATATTGATGTGCAAAAAATCACGATCATTGAAATTATAATTGGCCCCATTGTGCATTTTAATTGCCGTGTTACATGGAGGATTTAATATAACCCTGAACCAATGGTTCGTACAGTCTTAGGTCATGTCCGAGTTATATCTGTTTAATTTAATTTTTCAATTTAAAATGAGTCGTTGCAAATAAATTACATGCGATTTAATTAAAATATTAATTTATATTGATTTCTTGTAAGCGTGATGAAAATTGAAACGCGAGACGTGAGACGGTCATAAATGTTTGTTTTATATTGATAATTATATTTTTAATTAATTTATTCGCACATAAAACAAATTGAGTCCATTTATTTTGTTGAAAAAATATTTATTTTACTTGTAAAGCAATATATGTCATTTAATATTAATTTGCATAGTATAATTGATAAAAGAAATATCTAGCTTGGGATATTATTTAAATCAGTGATTTATGTGATCTCCACTCGGATGACTTAAGTGTTTATCTAAATAATTAGATTGGTAAAAAACTACATATATATGATTAATAAGATAATGTCTAAAGAAGTTCTATGTGATTTATCCCTTCTATTATTTGGTGCCTGAATAATAAGTAATATTGTTTTAAAAAAATGTTTAGCTTAGCATAATATTTGAATTAGTTCTATAAGTGATATCCACTCGTTTAATTTAATATTTATCTGAATAATATGATTGATAAGAAAAATTAAATAGCTTAGGAAAACATTTGTTTTTTTAGTGTGATGATACCACTCGTTTGATTTCGTGAATATCAAATAGTGAAATAAATTTTTTTAAATAAAAATAATAGTCCAAACAGTCAAGGGTCGAAAGAAGGGTTTTTTTAAATAAAATTATAACTAAAATTCTCCTCTTTCTTCTTACGTATTAACATCTGATGACAAAAAATCATTTGGTAACTTCTATTTCAAAAGCTGAAAATTAAATTTGTTTGAATCAATCACACAGTTCAGCATCACAGAAAAAGATTTCATGGAACCATATTTTTTATCATTTACTAAAAAGCATTTTACTATAATATTTGTTCTAAATTGTGATTAAAATTATTGGATTAATTAAAATAAAAAAGAATTAAATTTTTACTAATCATGTAATATAATATCCCCCAATCTTACATATACTTTAATAAGAATTCTTACTTATCATGTAATATCCCCCAATCTTACATATACTTTAATAAGAATTCTTACTAATCATGTAATATCCCCCAATCTTACATATACTTTAATGAGAATTTTTTTCTTGATTTTAATTGGATAGTTATAGATGGATAAATCCGAGGATGCTCCTCAACTATTTATAGAGTATTTAAAAAGAATTTTTTTATTAGTATTAGTAACAACATTTAAATCGAATACAAGAACTGAAAACTGAACTTTTTATATTTTTCCATTTAAGTTATATACCTCTCTCCCTTTAATTTAAGAACTCTTTGTGATGGATTTCAATATTATTAGTCTATGAGTATTCTATAAAATTGTTTTCAATCGATGACTATGATAATCAAAAATTTCAATTTCATTTAGAATTTCAATTTAAATCTGAAACTGATCATGTGAGTCACGTTGCAATTTAACAGCGATAAGAGATTGTCTATAATAGTCAATGCAATGGACATAGGTAGAGACTTGTATCAATAATAATCAGCAGGAGAAAATCATAAAAATAGGCAAAATGATATCGGATATTGATACTTACAACATGATGATATTATGGGCCTACTTCCTACGGAGCTGACCAGATGAGAAGTGCGTTTTTTGCATAACTACGCCCAATTATCCTTTCTACCTGTCCAGTACAACACCTGCCCGTGGGCGATGCCCAAGGACAACACGGTGATCAAGGCGGTTCCAACAGGGCTGGGCCTCTATTTGCAGCTGTTTGACGATATGGAAATCAATCATAGTTTCTTAGAAAAAAATATTTTAGTTTACAAAAATAATAAGGCGAAGTTGCAGAATTTTTATTTTTCTTCGCTTGCTCAATGCTGAGAATCGTGTTTTCTGTTTAGTCTCCAACTTGGCGCACCACCTGTCTCCACCCCTCCTGATCCTTGGTTATGTTGAATGAAGCGCTTAAAGAGGGTCCTGTTAACTCATTTATGTAATTCGTCCATCTTATGTGGCACCTTCCTCTTGCTTGCTTTTCCTCAACCGTCCTCGTGATAACCAGCTTCTCCAGACTTTCATCATTCTTTCAAGCAACGTGCGCAAAGTATGTTACCATTATTTTTCTGCACGTTGAAAGTATTTCGGTAATCTCTTTTTCAGATGATAGAGACGTTGGTCCATGAAATACGAAGCATCCTCCTCCAACACCACATCTCGAAGGCATGAATCATGTTTCCTCTCCATGCAGTGTTATGGAGAATACTAGAAATTTATGGTATTTAATTATTTGCAGATACGTGCACCCAAAATGTATCTAGTTCCATATGTGTATGAAATTTTATATTAATCTGAAACAGACTACCTACGCATAGTACCTAAAATCAATTAAAGAATGACCTTTATTTTTTACTTTAATCTTGTCAAGTACCTCGTTTATTGGCAATCAGTTGAGAAAAAGCTTATTCGTTCAAAGCCAATTTGGAGACAATTTAGACTCCCCTTATTAAAGTACAGGCTCTCTTAAACAGGACAGAAAATTTGCTTATGGACGCATCATTAACCCCCAATATTAACCTTCATAAGAGCAATAATCTGATAACAATCAACACAAAACAAGAATCATACTGCGAATATAATATTCTTTATCAAAACAAGAATGTTGCTCTAGAAATAGAGAAATATTATATAAAGGAAGAAAACTGCAATATTTCAGGCATATGATGTACGATAAAAATATATAAATCCAGCTGCTTCTCTAGTCAAAGATAAATAAAATAAAACAGTGCAAATATGATACTCTTTTGCGTTAAACTTTTTGAAAAGTTCTAAGGTTTTCCGATCAATGTTTGAGTGTTGAATGAATAGTCACCAGACATGTATACACATTGAAAACCAACTTATTGGATGGTAGAATGAAACCAATGGAGACAGAGACGAACCAGGTGTCTTGAGGATTTAATTGCAATGGAGACCGAGACGAACCAGGTGGCTTGAGGATTTAATTGCAGTGGTAAAAAGATGAAAAAAGTCAATATAAGTCATGAAAAAAGTTCCCCAATAACCGAATATGATGACTAATTATTTTTACTTATCTACCAATAATAGTTATACAACCACTTAAGAAGAATAGGGTATTTGATAAAGCTTTCTCTACTTCTGGCGATACATCAACTTTTCCTTCCAACAAACCCTCTCGCCAACTATCTCCAAGTCTTCCAACACATTATCCAAGAAATGCTATCTTGATTTATTTTCTAACGACCTAACCTCAAAGATAGTTCTGCTGACTGCTATCTTGTGTGCGACAAGCGATGATTTCAACTGAATATTTACTAAAATATTACATCATTCCATTTTGGTCACCCTTGCAAGAAATGTTGATCTTCAATAAACGATCTCAAGTGAGATGCGCCAAGTACCATTGACTACATTGTATTACAATAAAGATTCATGGGCATCGCGAATGCGCTTACATTATTATGAAAAGCGACGTTTCTTCATTTTTTTATCCGACTTCTCAAGATGCGATAATGATTATGTCAAGCGACCGCCGGGCGCGCTAATGGCCGTCTTCCTTCTCACAATGTTTCGGCCACCTGCCTGTGTCAACTCGGTTCAATCGTATAGTAATAAATATAATGAGCCTTTTCCTGCTATCATTTTATTTGTTTTTATTTTTGATTGTTGTAACGATGTTGTTGTTTGATAATTTTCTGATTGCGTTTTTAAAATCAGAGTGAAGTATTTCGAAACTTACCAGGGTCTCAATTCTTGACATTTTGAATTTGCATGAACAGGTTTTTTTTCCTCGTCAAAAGAAGAAGTCCAGGTGATAATATAATCATTATCAGAAAAGTCCAAGTAATGGTAATGTATCCATCTAGTTTAAGATATCGCATAAAAATTAAGCTTAAAGTTATGTTAAATAAAGATTCTTCAAAAAGTCAAACTTTGCTGCGGTGACAACTCTATCCCTTCCAGGCAAACAACCACACCTGTAATTTAAATTTTGCATTGGCAGAAATTCTAAAAAATATTGCACCAAATACAGTTCTTTTGAACCTATTTAACATCGTCCTATCAAGAGTTAAAATGTTTCTTTATGTTTGCTTGACCTTTTTACTCTTATTACAAAAACTATCAAATCTAAAGCTTATGTAAAAAAGTTTTTCAGAAAAACGACGAAATTTATAATTTCAGTGTATTGTTTTCTCGACTTGTGTTCACCTTAATTTAGTTATCTTGTCTGTAGATTATTTATTGTCCCGTTGAATTAGCAATTAAACAAATCAATGACAAGAACCATAGCAGAGCGGAGAAGAGCGAAGCTGCCGTCAATAATAACTCAGGTGGCGCGGCACGAATCCACACAAAGCGAGATGCAGCCGCAGCTGTTCTCACGTGTTATGGAATGTGAGTCCACATCACACCGAGGCCTGTGGCCCTGGCTTCCACTAGACTTAGCTTAGATACTTGTGTCTTAGAGCAGAGCCGTATCTATGCAAACAAAGTTGTAAATCCAATAATACATGTTTCGTATATTAACATCATCATCTCAGTCGTTCTTCATTACTGAGTAATGGATAATAATCCTATGTGTCCTTTCTGCCTTCTCCAAAAAAAGACGGCTTTAAGATTTTGCCAAAAAGTCCTTAAACTCAGATATTTTTGCCAAAACAGATGAAATTATTGAATATTTCAAGAAATTTTAAACAAGAACCATGTGAAAAAGTAAAAAATAGTCGATAATGGATACACTGTCATACAAATGTATGAGTAATTAGACTTCTTAGATATTTCGAACTCGACTTGCTCTATATGTTGCTCAGTCAATTGTAACATAGAGGTACACCACTATGAAATTGTTAACTTCGAAACAAACTTTGTTTTTACCAATAATCGAGAAGAACAAGAACAATATACCCGCAATATTTATTATATTCAGTAACAACTAAAGGATATACCTATACGAGTATGTTATCCACCAGGATCACTTTGTCATCGGCATATTTTATTTCATTTACTATCACACTGGAAGAACCGTTTACAATAATAACTGGAATTAGGAGGAAAATATTGATTTAGTTTTTAAAATCATTAATTTTCTTTTATACAAGGAATACTAATTAAAGAAAGACAAAAAAATACAAAAAATAAATCATTAAGCATCGTGATCAGGTAATAAATATCTTCTGTTGGTTACAATTGAGAGTAATTGTCTGGATTTTCGCAAACAACTTTATTAATTATCTTCATTTGGAAATAGTATCAGTGAACCATTTTCAAGAATGATTTAACAACTGCTGTCTCAATCTAATAAAACTATCGCCGCCTGTCCATGAAATAATTATTTTTATCTGACATCTGATCGACTTTTTGATAAAATCATGCTTAAAAATAATATATTACGTAATAGGGACAGGACAGCTTTTTACCATTTCGAAAGGGAAACTCGCAATCATGTTGTCTCGAAATATTCGAAAAAAACCGCTCCAAATTACAGTGCCAGAACGATATTGTTTTAAATGACAACTTATTAAACATATCTTGAAAATCTACGCTGAAATGCAATGCATTGATACAATCAAAGTTATTTTGTCTGATACAAAGTTTAGGCATTATAAGCAAATAAAAGTTTCAAAAGTTTTTAGAATTTTAATTAAAATTTTACTCAAGTATTCAACTAAAAGAATACTATTCTCTTCGACACGACAAACTCCATAATATTATAATCTTCCTAATCGTAAAAGTCTGATTTTCCCTACAATGTTCTAAAACAGATGAGATTGATTGACACATACTCGTAATAATAAAACCGCCAGGTTGTAATGTATACAAAAAAGTGTTAAATAATTATTATATGCCTGTTACTCACATTAGTACTGAATATTTGTTTTATCAGTCTTTTTTAATTTATTCGTTCAACATACCCAAACCAGTTACAGCCAAATGTTTACCATCATCATAATTAATACATTAGTATTAAGAACACATTCATCTAAAGAAAAGTATAGACTTTAATTTAGAAACCTTGCCTCTATTCGTTTATTTCGTTTATGTACAAGTATTACACATAACGAATAGAATTAGTAGTAGTATGATGATAGACATTGATGACAATATGAAAACCAAGGTATTCGCTGGATTGCTTGTGTTTTGTAAATCTGTATCAAAATTGATGTTTTTTTTTCTTTTTGTTGTATTATGGAATATGTAGTGTTATTTTTTCGTTTAAGTCATAATTATACGCATCTAACCAATTACAATGAAGGGGAACGATAAAATTAATTATATTTTTAAAACGTCAGAAAAATTGTTCATTTTCCTTATTTTACGAAAATAATTTTATCATAATATAAGTGGTTAATAAAATAAGTGGTTAATAATAATATGAGTGGTTAATAAAAATACAAAAAAGGAGAAGTGAGAATTGATTGAATGGAGCCGAATAAATGCTGTAGAAATTCGTGCACTGAGAATATAGATAAAGTGAAAATGTATGACAAAATCCGAAGTGATTATGGATGAATGTGAAATGGCTGGTGTGTTATGTAAGATGAAAAATAGCACTCTGAGATTGTTTAGGTACGAGGAATGAATGAATGAGGAAATACTAACAAAATAAATACACAGTGCAAATATGGGGTGAATAGCGCGGTAGAGGAAGACCAAGGAACATGTGATTGGAGTAAGGGAATGATATTTTGAAAGAAAATAGACAAATCGTAGGAGTTGTATAGGGAAATGTATGTATGAGAAAGATTCATAATATTTGTTTCGAGATACGAAAGTCTGTCATCTCTACTTACTTCAACAGGGAAATGGCGTGAAAGTATGTATGTATGTAAAAACACAAAAAACTTACCAGAAGAAGACAGAGTACAAACAAAATCTTAGCAGATCTTTATACGAGGTTGTATAAAAATAACATTGGTGCATTTTTGTAGGGCATCAATTTGTATATGATTTTAATAAATTTGGTAAAGCAACAGGTATGAAAATAATTCTCCGGCTCTGGTATTAGTAGGATGTGCCCGCAATTACCAGCGGTGACTCCTTGTCTTTCCACCAAGAGTGGTCTCCTCTCACCAGTGGATGTGGTGAGTTGTCATTACTTCACTCGCAACAAAAATCGACGCAATCTTCTTCGTTTCCCAGGCCCACCGCCAAACCGAGCCAGCGTTACAGACCCGGAGGAAACCCGCAGTAGACGCGACGGAGATGTAAACTTACGCGAGTCGTGCGATATAATCTGGTTAATTAACCTCGTTTTCATGGCTCTTGGATATCACCTCCATTTGATTATTCTTTGTTCAACATTTTTCCTCTTCTTTATTAGAGATTTTCCTAGCAAAACTTGGACAAAAAATAAACTGAACATTTTTGACAAATACAATCTAGAAAATATTTCCCTTTAACTTAAGGGACGATGATAGCATAAACAAGACATGTGTTGATGAAGAACAAAACTTTCACTACTTAAATTTAACTTTTTGCCCGTTTGTCGATTTCGCTCAATAAGAATCTGCTACATGCGTGGTTCTGGTAATCCATTTTGCAAAATTACATGAAATTTAATTACAAAACCGGCAAATGGGTAATAAATTGGTGCAAACAAAAAGAACGGTCTTAAAACATTGCCTCTATTTTTTTCTTAACTTTGGTGTTGGTCTCTCGTATACATTTCAATTTGGTGTTCTTATTTTTATGTCGCAAACTCTTCAGCTCAACCAGATGTTAAAAAGACTTGAAGTGAAAACCAGACTGAAATCCTTTCTTAATAAATGTGTCTCAGATTGTCCAATATGACTTATCACCCGACATGATTATGTCGTAATAATCTAGATGTTTGCCCAATCAGCCAATAAGCTGCCTTTATAGTTTAAAAAACATAACATTCTTGAGGGTTTTTGTCGTGTTGTTTATTTTATTTGAGTTAGTAAAATTATATTAAATAAACTTTTTGATAAATTATTAACATTTTAATGAGTCAATATGTCCCGACCTGTCGAAATAGACATAAAAAATAACATGGCAGAAACTTTTTCAAACATTCTTGAAAATCTTTTGTTGAGTCGATATGCCAGACATCCAAAAAAAGTAAAAAAATCGATCTCAACCTTCATCTTAATTATTTAAGAATTTGTATAAAAAGTGAAAGGTCTCGTTTACAAAACCAATTTTGTTCCTTAGCTCGATTTGATAATCTACATGTTAACTATCTTCAAAACACGCAATCGAAGGAATTTTTCCATTTTTTTAATTTGCCTTTATTCACTTTCAAAACTTAGAAACACGATATTTTTTTTTTGCTCCTCACCGAATAATTACATCTAAAGTTGCATGCAAAATTCAAACGTGGTTCAAGACTATCCCTCGAGGCAAATGAATTTTATTTGAATGCAAATGTTATTATTTAAATTGCCATAAAATCGACCATTTTGTAATAAATTACTTACAAATTATGTACTGTGGAAATAATTTATCTTTGTTTATTATGTTATTGAGCAATAAATACAGCCAAAAGATTTTAATCTATATAATATTGGTTCGTTATTGGCATTAGCGCTAAATAGAAGCCATATCTATACGACATCCTGAGTTCTTGATAAGTTAATGTATGATATCAAATAATTATGTACCGTAAATTTAATAAAAAAAATAATGTATTTAATATTATTTATCAACATAATGCATCTAAACAAATTATGAGTTTGTTTGAATTTCAATTAACTTGGTTTTAACTCTTTTAAAGGAGAACTGAATTTTCTAAAGCATTTTATAAATAGTTAGAAGTTTTTGGAATTCGAAGAATTATAAAGAAAAAAAATGTATAGATAAGAGAAAGAGTGAGTTAAATTCTTTTTTTTTAATGGTTTTAAAATATGTACTATACTTATGTGAAAAAATTAAGTTTTTGATAATTTACACATATGGTATTTGTCAACAATAAATAAGACAAATCCTGAAAGTAAAGTTTTCTTATATGCTAATTCAATTTTGTGTCATTCTTATTTCCAATCAACCTTACAAACCATGCAGGAAGAGTTATTAAAGGTGTATTGTTTACACTTTCTTTATTTAGGTTATTGCCATGTGGCAATCACTTTCATCAAACAAAAAATTTAAAGAAGGCTTCAATTAAACCAGACTGAAACTTGTTTTAAATGGATACCAACGGAATTCAGCAAGCAACCTTGATTTGAAAGAAATTTAAAACAGACCAACTAAGTGTTTAATATGATACAATATATTTTTTAACCGAGAATATATTTTCAGGTGAAATAATACATCTGAACGGATTTTATTACTTGTTTTATTGAAATAATATTTTATTATAATTATATTATTTATAGTAGTCGTATTTTTATAATATCTTATTATATTACAATTTCGTTATATACTCGTATATATAGTACAGCCTAGCGGTCATACTGCCATATGATAATATGTTCTAATTAGCCAGAAAAAATATTAAAAAGACCTTAAGTGAAAACCAGATAAGAATCCTTTTTATAAAATCCGAATCCGATGGAAATGAAACTCACATCATATACATGTAATTTGTTTTATCAAACACTGTTTATTCCACTTTTTGTAACGGTATAACTTTACCGGTGCTCTCCTGATGATGAGGTGAAAGCTTTGAAACCGGTAGGGCTATACCGTTACAAAAAGTGGAATAAACAGTGTTTGATAAAACAAATTACAATATCTTTAAACCTCCACAATTTTAATGCCTAAACTGTAAATAATATATCATATACACGTAATTATATAATTAGTTTAGTTAATTATTTCATGTCAATATAATTTAACTTATATGTGTCTCTGAAAGTGTTAAACTCGAAATTTTTTTCACTGTAGCAATAATGTACATCGGTATTATACAGAGTAAGTAATGCCTTTAATATATATCCATGGCTTCTTTTGATCTCCCTTGTTTTCGTGTGTCCGAATTATCTCGATCATTCGTCCATGGAGCCAGTCACGATCTACAATGCGAAAATTTCAATATTTTTTGCTGTCCATCTTCAAATTATATCTAACCTTGAATTTCTCAATAATATAGAGTTCACGGTGGTCGTTATAGTATTCCCAAGAGAAATGGTAATATATTCAATAAATTTCTCACACTTATTTTTTTCTAGCATTTCTTAAAAAATGTATAATGACAATACTCGTACTTGTTCCCAATGAAAAAAAATGAATGCTATTAATAGCTCATTCAAATCTTATCGTATACAATAAACTTAGATTTTCCAAATATGCATATACAACAGATTCAAATTAGGAGATGTTCTTAAATACACAAAAAAAATACTAGATTTCCTTTATTAACTACGAGTATATTATTAATATTATTTTTAAATTAAATACGTACATACCAAACTGCCAGGTGATACTATAGACAACGAAAGCGTTACATAATACATAATATCAGGCTTTTTCCTTATTGGAGTAGGCAGAGAGGATAGATCGCCAAACTGTTTTTTCACATCCTACACATCTCATACAGTTTTTTTTATATTTGTGTTTCTCTTACTTATTATATTTTCTTTGAAATAACTTTTTTAATACTTTTTTTCATTTATTTGAATCTTACGATCGGTTTCAAATTTAGTAGGGAGACAGGGTGGATCGCCAAACTGTTTTTTCACATCCTACACATCTCATACAGTTTTTTTATATTTTTGTTTATCTTACTTCTTATATTTTCTTCGAAATAACTTTATTTAGTACTTTTTTTCATTTATTTGAATCTTACGATCGGTTTCAAATTAAATGCGAATAGTCTTAGTATTAATAAAATGCTACTGTAGTATATTTTCCAACCAAACGGTGCTACAAATTATCTCTAACAATTATTATTCTTATACTTATTATATAATACCACATGACCTTACATTACACATTGTTATATATACTATTAACAATGTGTAATGTTATATATGTTATATTACTCGTACTCGTAGTACAACCTAGGAGGTTTATTATTAGGTATGTAGCAATATCTCCTTACCAACTAGAAAAGTGTTCCAACAAAATTTAAATGAAAACCTGACTGAAACCCTTTTAGAAAATTGTGTGGTCCAACGGGAACCGAACTCGTCCGGCTTGAAATACTTGCCAATTTAGTCACTGAGATCGTTTTCATTAACTTTTCCTGTTTAATGACTACAAAAATGAGTCCGACCCAATTGTCTCCGCTAAATATCTCTAAATTATGTGAAAAAGTTCTGGATATTGAAGTCGAATAAGTAATCTACAGTAGATTTTAAGGGTTCAAATTGATCTGTACTTTTTAGGCTGTATTAAATCATTGAAACTATGAAAATTATCCCTAATAAGAACATTTTGACTTAAAATTCATTTACTTAACATTTTGAGACATTTTTTAATTGTTTTCTTTATTTGTTTAATCTAAATTATGGCAAATATATTTAATTCGTTTTTTTGTACAAAACCTTAAAAAATTCAACAATCGTGGTTAAATCAACTTAGAAGTGCAAAGTGATGCAATTGAAAGAATTTATTTCTCATTTCGCTTTCAAAGGAATAGTGTAAAATTGCATACCACATCACTATTCAGCATGCATCGCGTATCAATTTTGATGTGCCAAAGATAATCGTATATAAAATACAAAGCTGAAAGAGAAGCTGGTTCAACTAAAGTTTTTTATATTGGTAATAGTTTGAAGTTGGGTCTAGAAATTATTCAAGTTAAATTATACACATACATGTATATTACGATTGAATGAGGTAACTCACTCACTTTAATTAAACTTTTATTAAACTACGACTTGAAAAATTTCATAAAATTGAGAGTTATACAAAAGTTAAGACAGTCGTTACAATTTTTTTGTTAATTAAAACGAAAAAAAGGTATTGGTATTGGTCCTTATTAATAAACTTTTCTGTAATATATCACAATACACAAAATGGTGATGCAACTTTAACCTCGATATAAACTTATATCATGTTTATACAAATTATACAATATAACATAATTTACATTATTTTAACTCGTTATGTTATTTAATATTTTTAACTGATATTTATCCATAATTTACTCTTCACACCATGGTTCGTGAGGGAAAGTAAGAGAAGATAGTTCTCCACACATGCCTATTCTGCTAAACTCTCTCGGCCTCATTCAATCGGCAATCTCTTCCAACCAACCAGGCAAAAGTAAATGAAGCAAGTTACACGATCGCGCAAATCATCCAAATGACTATCCATCCCCACGAAATCCATAAACACATACGTGAGCATATGCCCACAAACCTCACAAAGACGAACAAGCACCCGAATATTATTTTTCATGTAAAGTGAGATATCATCAATCAAAAGAAAAGGAAGGGATGGTGAAGAGGAAAGGAAAAGAAAAATCTTGTATAGTTATGGAAAAAAGAGCCTCCAACGAGATTTTCATTTCCTTTGATTAATGACTTTTAATTTTTCAATTAAAGAGTATATTATGTTACACAATAATAAGCTTGAAAAAATATGGTATTTTGTTTTGAAATGTGGGCTATTTAAAATTATAAGAAGGACTTATGAAAAATAATTAAATAAACCCGATTCTTATGAAACGCCTACTTAAAGTTGAATTTTAATTGATTTGCTTCGTTATTTCAAAATTGATATTATGCAATAATATTGACAATGCGTTGTATGGCCTTAAAACCCTTTCGAATGAACTCATTTTCAAATGTACACAATCGAGTTTATTACAATTCTACATTCTGCCGTATATTGTAAAAAATGGATTATTACAGACATAAGTATCATCACGTTATATTCCTACTGGGGAAGCAGAGAGGACAGAGCACCAAACTTTCATATCAAACCATTGTTCTTTCACCTTTTATACATTTTCTGATACAGTTCCTTATGTTTGTCATACTCCTTACCTCTCCTTCTTTCAAAACTGAATTCAATTGATCCAATAATTCTTTTCTCAGTAGTTCTCTTTAAAGACTCCTACTTATGTATGCACTGTAGATGTACAAAGTCAGTCTCTCATCATCCATCCGTTCAACATGACCAAACCTCATCAAGGTGTTATTTTTATTATTAATGGGTTATTCTTATACGATATTCTATACTTCGACCTCATCATATAGCTGGAAAGCTGATAGCATAGAAAACTTCAAGGGACTATTTTACAAAACAATTTATTATAATTCAACGATGGTAAATTATACTATTTTTTTTCAAAATTAAATATATTATTAACTTTATAGATAGCCAGCATTCATGCTGATGATATTTATATGCCTAGTTGAACTGCTGATAACATCTTAGTTTAATTGAATATTTCAGTCAACACTCAATTATCCGGGGCAGGAAAAAAAAATATTTTTATATAATGCTGATTGATATTTATTAAATAATTTTTTTGAGTTTTAACGTCGGGTGTAGAGAATAAAAGTGCACAAAAAATTTAATAAAAAAATCCAATTACGAATCTTAGAATACAGAAGGATAGATTTAAATAAAAAACAGCAAACAAAATTGTTAAATAACAAGTAAATATGATTGTTTTGAAAATCTCTTTTATTTTATTAAACTGATTCCTTTCTAAAGATCGTGAGAGCGAGGTTTCAACTCTCAGTTTTACGTTAACTTTGCATCCCTAATGAGTCGAAATGATCCGGGTTAAGTATTCCACGACTCCCTGTGAAACCAGACTGTCGTCAGCTGTTTGTCGGAATCGTGATCAAT
The DNA here is from genome assembly GCA_949825065.1 of Odontocerum albicorne. Lineage (NCBI taxonomy): Eukaryota > Metazoa > Arthropoda > Insecta > Trichoptera > Odontoceridae > Odontocerum > Odontocerum albicorne. The sequence continues at coordinate 17,197,736 of OX463845.1, forward strand.
TTGTTGTTTTCCTTTCTTATTTTGTTGGAAACGTTGTTCACTTTTTTTGATTTCTTAATCAGAAAATGTGCTGAAAGAGTGCTTAATTAATCGTTTAAAATAACTCTTCAGCATGAAATATTTTAGTACATAAAATCAATGTGCAATGTTGAAAAATATATAATTACTGCAATGTTCACATTTAATCATACAACACACATACCATCACGTCATATGCACTTTGGACATGCAGAGAAGACAGATCCATAAGCTTACAAATCACGAATACTTCGATGTTCTCACCAGTGTCTTCACATTTCAAATTTACATTATTTTATTTTTTGTAAATTTTATTTTCTTGATCCAAACATATTTTTCTTAGTCTTCCTCTACTACAACTCCAACCCATTTTTTATTGTTACATTATATTTACCCAAATCACAATCTCAAGTGATGGTGAAAGAAATGTGTGAAAGAAAACAAAAATGTTATATACGGATGAAGAATGCAATATTGGAGTAGTTGAGGAATTCTGCTACTTGGGTAGTGTTTTCTCATATGATGAAAGAGTAAGAATGAGAAACTTTCTTTCTCATATGATGAAAGAGGGTTGAATGTATTGCCAACTAAGTCACGGAGGTCGTTGGAGAATATTTAAAAAGATAAAGAAAATGTACTGACTATGGCCATCAATTTGGATATATTTTATGTAGACTTCTGCCATCAAAAAACGAAGCTGTAAGTAATTTTATTTTTTTAAAAACCAGAAGATGATATAAAAAATAATCAGTAATCATTCTCAATTTAGCAACAATTTGACGATACGAGGTTACCGACACTTTCTTATCTTTGTCTATGCTATTTTTGTCCGTTGCGCTAGTTTTTTTAGGGATGTATGTATGCAAAAACGATCCAACAAACATTCTATGTGTTTTAAGATATTTATGTTAACATCTTTTTCGGGCTGCCGGGGACAAAGATATCTACTCTCAAGTGATATTCAACGTTGGGGGGACCTGACATGACACTGAGAAGAAGAAGAAAATGTTAACATGAACAAATATTCGTTTGAATGGAAGATTTTTGACGGCTTAATTTGACCATGAAAGTTAAATTCAGCCATCTGATTACGTTTACATATATTTGTACCTGGCAAATAATATTCGTTTTCACTTTTAAGGGAACCATAACAAAGTATAAAGTTTATGGAAACACAAAAGAAAGGGATATTTAATACAATATAATTTTGTAAAAAGGAATATTATAATTTATCTATTGTATTATCTGTACAAAAAATAATCGTCAAAATGATATTAAATGCCAAATTTTTAAATGATTTTTGGTTCTTTTAAAAAATTTGAAGGGCGGTTTATTAACTTTTTCTTGGAAATTAATTAGGTTATGGTTATATTGTATTTAGAAAGTTACATATCAAATTTATTCTCAAACCCTTACACTTTCGTATGCGTCCACTTCGCTAATCATTCGTTTATTTTAAATAAAGTTATATATTTTTCAATAAAAAATGTTCTAGTTAATAAATACTCGACAGGTTTAAATAATATTGATTTGATTATCGAATTTTGTACAATTTCCAAAATGTTTCATCCGTATATCGTTCAATATATATTCACTAGTTGCAACCCGTGAAATATTCACTGAAGTAAAGATACATTCCCCTTTGGAGTAGGCTGAGATGACAGATTTTCATGCTCTTCTATCAATGTACACAGCTTTCTCCTCGTACACATGCATATATATCGTTAGAATTTATTGTTTTTACTCTTCATAGAACATATACATTGAAATATTGATTGCTTGTTCGTTTCTAATTTTCCAAGTATTAAAAAAAAACATGCTGTATTTCTTCTACTCTCGTGTTAAAAAAATACATTTGCTATATTTTAACTACCAGACGCAGATGTATGAATATCAACAATCAACAATCGTGGTTAAATCAACCTAGAAGTGCAAAGTGATGCAATTGAAAGAATTTATATTCTCATTTCGCTTTCAAAATAATAGTGTACAGTATTAACATTCAGTATTTTAAGTTTAAAAAATGTATTAAAATTTGGAATTATACTGCATATTGCCTCTTTATAGAGGTAATTCATAACCTCACCTCACGTACCAGAAGAGTTGACTTCCTCGGATCGTTAATACTGATGGAAACGTTTTCGTTGACCAGCCGAGATGTGAATAGATTGAGATTAGTAAACAAACCTTGACCAATAGACCTCTTGGTACACCAATAAGATATCCCTTTTATATTGATTTTGATACAGTAATAAACCGAAGATTTTCGGCTTATCAAAAATTATGCTAGTGTTATTTATGTCCATACTGTTATGGTTTTTTTAAATGTATTTAAGAAGTATTATAATTAAACTTTTAATGTACATACTATCACGTCAAATAATCCTATCATGGTTCACTTTCTTTGGCTACATATTTTTCGGTTACTCTTACTTCAGAAAGTTCGTTCGGTTACCTTTACTCCTTACCATCTTTGATAATTTCCTGCACTTGGTCCAACCTTTTGTCCTCAGTGAGATACAGACAAAAGCCTAGTTTACTGGGGACGACAAATGAAAGGCAACAAACCCAGATCCATTAAAATTGTGTGTCTAAATTAAATTACCTGTTGTTTTTTTTTCACAGATTGTGTATATTTCTTGTCATGTGTAAATAAAATTAAAAATAAAAACCATACTTTTCTCGAGCATCTAACACGACTTCAACTTATGATTGCATTGTAAATTTATTTTCTTAGTATTTCGTCACCCATCCGTTCAACATGCCCAAACCACCCCAAAGTTCTCTTTTTTAACATTCTTAACACATCAGTTTTTAGATTAAATTAATTTTGAATAATTACGTATCTTATTCTATCATCCATCAACACAAGATATTCTATTCTCAGTGCGCTCATTTCCACTGGATTTACAAATTTACTAACAAAATGTTAAAACGTATACAAAACTTTTCTCCGCTACACACAACAATATTTGAATTGTTCTAAATAAAAAGTTCAACTAACATGAAACTATGATATATAGTATATCTGATATATGCTATATACTCGTATTTCAAAGAATGTGTTTTCTGAAACACCCTATTAATTAAACCAATTGCAAATTAAAAGAAAGTTTTCGACTAAGATACTCGTATGTATCTAAATATCTAAAATGATTAATAAGTATGTAAAATTATTGATTTTTACAATTAATTCTACATATATTTTGTATTTTTTCAGGGTCTTGATAAATGCGGCCAAAAATCAGCATATGAAATTCAATGGTATGTCAAACTTTCATGAATATTTTTGTATCTTATGTCATAATATTTTATCGAGAATTATTCCTTCATGAGTAATATCGTTTGTAATAAGGAAGAAGTATAGTTATCTGCTGATTCGAGTTAAGTATAATAAATTATAAATTTTCTAATTTATGTAAGGCAAATGATATACTTTGATAAATTATCCCTCTTTGCATAACATGATAAATCCGTGCAGTGAATAAAAAAAATATCAACAAACATATTGAAAGCCTTTTCTTCGTTAACCTCCAACAAATTAGAAAAATGTAATCGAAAGAATATCATATATTACCACTTACAAAAAAGGAACCATATTTCATTGCAGCATAACGGTATTATTATGATAAAAATATACTTGGTATGTAAAATTTATTAGATAATGAAAAATACTAGGCCTGATGAATTCTGTTTTTTTTTCGAAAGATGATTTTAAGGAAAGCTAGATTTACAGTAAAAAGTGTAAATTCACAATAGCGTAAGCTGTTTATATTGAATATTACCAAGAATGCATAAGGAAATGATACACTGACACAGTTAATGCCAGCTCTATAAACACGCCAGTACCACCAAGAAGTCGGAACGAAAGTTACTGAGCAAGTGCATGAATGCGCACTGCACAAGTTCAGCGCGGGTCGGGACCTCAAAACACACTTCATTTACTGCATTACTGCCGTTTAGTGTCCACTGATAATATTAGTAGAAAATTTATTTCTGTATAATAATATTTATGATTATGATTTTTTGAAGAATAAAATATAATTATTATTACACACACCATAGTCATTTAATTGTAAACGTAAAATTTAAAAAAATGTATATATAAAATATATCATCATCATTGTCAACCAAGGTCAATCCACTGCTGGATGAAGGTATTTCCAAGTTGACTCCAAATAGTTCGGTTTTTTGCTCGTTGGTGCCATGTGATGATGCCATGCTTCCTGATTTCATCTATCCAGCGTACCTTCGTTCTTATTCTGAGCCTCTGTATGCCTCTTAAGTACCATTGGATTATTTCGGATGTCCATCGGAAATCTGACATTCTGTCTACGTGTCCTGTTCATTACCATCTCATTCTCTCGCACACCTTTATTACGTCTTCTACCTGTTTTTTTTTTTTTTGCGAATCCAGGTGATTCGTTTACCGTCTCTTTTAGTATATCCCAACATGCATCCCTCCATGCTCCTTTGTGGGGGATCTGGAGATTTTATGTGTTCTTTACTGTGAGCATCCATGTCTCACAGACATAAGTAAGTACTGGGAGAATACACTGGTTGTAAAAATAGTTTATTGGGGATAGTAAAAGAAATGTGATCAGTTAACAAAAAACTTTTATTTATTGTTGACTTAAATAAACATTAATGAAAAAATAAACAATCATCATTAAATTTATTTCAACTACACTAAATAAATTCAAGTTGAATTATGTCCTCTAAGTAAGTTGAAAAAATTTGTAATAATAATAAAAAGATAATTTATAGAGCGCCGTTTAATGAGTGAATCTACCAACAGAAATCGATCCCACAACCCCCTGGTTGAGAGACCGGCGTCATACCAGCCAAGCAACAGAGGTCGTTAAGAGTGTGTACGAAAGAAAAATTCAACGGGGCACGATCGGGTAGGGTAAAAAGATATCTAGACTTATAATCATTATTGAGGGAAAATTTAACTCAAACTTAACTGAAAATCTAACGTGACTCAGAATCTGTTGTTACCTAATTTTACTTAATGTTAGCAAACGTTAATCCATAATAGATATATATCGAACAAGTGAATAAGGAAATCGGAAATCGCATACATAAGCGATAGCAAAAATCGTTAAACTGGTAAGTAATGACCGTTTAAAGCAAAGTTTCTAGTTAATAATTGTAAGAAATAATTTAGCTTCTTTCAGTTGAGAGAATCTTCCATCGGTTCACTTGAAGCTTTCTAGTGGAGAAATCATAACTTATCTAACATTAGACATTGTATTAAAATTTAATACGATGCAAACTGAGTTTTGTATTTATGATAATGAGAAACCATGACAGTCACACTCGTATAATGCAAAATTAATTTCCATACTCACCAACTTTTTTCAGTTGAATTTCCCGATTGGCTTACTCAACGTATGATATTATCGTTTCTTAAATCAATTTAAAATATGTTCACAATTTGCTATGGTTTTAGCCTCGAGATATGAAGTATTATATGTTTGCCAAACAATATAACTTTTTCAATTCATTTAACAATTTGTTTATAATATTTTTCCTAATTATTCTAATGATTGAAAAATTAAACTGCAAATTGTAGTCAATTTTAAATACTGGTATTAAACGATCTACGTGGCCTCGTTGGTAAGACTCTATCAAGCAACACAAATAAAGCTCTACGTAAAACCGCATCAGATTAAACCTGCCGATCGTCATGGAAGTTTAATCTCCTCGCTATCGGAGTTTTGAGGTTTGAACTGTCAAAACTGTGTTTTTTGCTTGTACACAATAAATCAATACACGTAAAGACGTTTTCCATTCACACGATGGCTGATAATTATCATACTCAGTCCCATGGGACAGTCCATATTATACCCGATTTCTTTAAAAAAAAAAGGGTACTAGTATGATTTACACTTCAAGCCTCTTTTAAGTAATTCTTCTTGGTGGGAAAAGATTGCCACATAACAATTTATTCGCCAGGTTGTACTATATGCAAAGAAAATGTTATTAAATAAGACATTTAAAATATTTTAAAGGCAAATACAAAAGTGTTGGGTAGGTTTCCATTAATTTATTTCAAATAATAATGAGTTCTATTAAATGCATACAAAGAAAAGAACATAGTTCAAACAACTTTAAAAAATAATAAGAAATTAAATAAAGCATGATATTAAAACCAAAATGTAAGTGTAATTACGAGTACACTAAACGAAATAGAATATCACGATTACCTGTTTCCAATTTCACATTTAATTTGATAAAATTTATCACAGGAAGAATAATTCGATTTGGTCAGTATATGTTATGTGTCTTACAACACTATCGGTATCAAATATCAAAATGCATCAAACTAGCTTATTCAAGTCAAACACAAGACTATGACAATTTTATATAGTTCCGCTTAAAAATCTCCGCCCGAGGGAATCATGTGTAACACATTCTTTGTATACAGCACAACTTGGCAGGATTACTGCCATGTAGCAGCCTCCTCTAATGAATCAGAAAGATGTTTAAGTCACCTTAAAGTGACAGCTAAATTGAAAACCCTTTTTTTTAATCTGGGTTTCAGCGGGAATCAAACCAGCAACCTCCGGGTAAAAAAATAGGTGTCTTACCAACTAGGCTACATAGATCGTCGAAACGTAATGTCACACAACAATCAATTTGATAAACATAAATCAGTCTCTCTTTGAAGGCATGTCAAATGTCAGAATGAAACTAACTTCACACAAAAATCAATACGATAAACACTGTCTTAGAAATAATAATCTATATCTAAAAAAGATTTTCTGTAACAAATGTCAGAATGCATCAAACTTACGTCTCGAAATAATCAAAGAAACAAGTGATACACCTGGAAAGTATTGCCAATATTTACATTCAACAAAAAAAAATACCAAACTTAAAACAATTCTATTTTTTCAGCTATATTGTAAATAACAATCTAATACAATTTAACCGAAGATAAAAATCGTCACATCGACCATATGCTACATCAATGAAGGGCATCACCGATGAGTCTTATTTGAAGGTTGTCTTAATTATTGCTGAAACCAAACGGAGTCAAGCCGATCGCCTACGCGGAGACACCTTCGGCCGCACCAAGACGCGGCAAGCAAGGCCGCGATCAGGTCGCCTGGTGCTGATGACGCGCTCCGCTAAATATAGTCATGCATCACTCGCGAGCACTCCGCACTTTGTATGGACACGAGAGGCGGTATTCAAATATGCTGGTGCATTTGACAATACAGCCTGATTGTGATTCAGATGTTTTGTTTTGCGTGATATATGGCATAAAGGAATTTGATAGCATATTTATTAGGTGCAGTGTTGTTTTTTTTAAGTTAAATATTCATACTCGCCAAGATCTTGATGTGGTAAAGGAATTTATATATCCCGGATCTTGCATAATAGATGACCGAGATTGTGAACCTGAAATTCGAAAAAGAATGTCGATAACAAAGTTACAGCGAATATGGAAAGATCGAAACATTTTAATAGCAACCAAGAAGATTCTAATGCATTCCCTGTTCTTCGATTTTTTAATGAACCAGAGACCTAAACATTGACAGTGAAAATGAGAAAAAAGTTAGATAAATGATAGTGTTGAAGACGCATGCTTAAGATACCTTTGATGGCGCGGTACTTTTAACGCTTATATAAATGTTTGAAGATTATGAAAATAAGTGTTACGAAATAAAACGTTTCTAAAGCAGTGATGTTTATTAAGCTTGATGTCAAATAAAACATAATATAACGAGAAAGTTTCTTCAGACACTATAATCCAACAAGTGGTAAGATATTTTTAATGGCATAATAACATTTTAAAAGGAAAGTATACCAGAATATAAAAAAAGAGACGTACCAGATTTAATTGGATTAAAACTGAAACATAATAAGGTTTTGAATATAGAAGGATCAAAACATTTCAACATCAGCCAAAAAAAAGATAATGCATTCTATGATCTTTTTCATTTTCTTATATGGCGTAGACCCGTGGACACTAAGGGCAAAAATGAAAAGAAATGAAGATGCATTCGAGATGTCTTGCTGGAGACGCATGCTGGGGATATCTTGGACGAGACAGGGCATCAATGTATCCATAATTCAATAACTTAGGATTCAAGAAAAGCTGCACACGATTTGTCTATGACGAGTGCTCTAGTTCTTGGGTTATATAGGACGCAGAGAAGAGGCGAATTCAGAAAAACTCGAGCTAACGGACCATGTGGAGGGAAGATGTGGCAGAGATAGACCACTAACCTGATGGACTGACCAAGTCAGAAAGGTGTGAAAATCGTCGTGGGCAGAGTTGGGCAAATGATGGCCCTCAGGCACAAGAAATGACACGAATGACTACCAAGAAAAATTCGCATCGATTTTCATAGATGTATAAAATTGAATTTCGATTTTGTAAAGTAATTTAATAGATAATCATTGAAGGTATCTTAAAGTTATAAATAAAGGAAAAATATGTGAAAACAAACGGATCTTTTGACAACCTCAAGATCGGTGGGGAGAAGAAAACCTACTGGCATGTCTCGTTTTTGCAACACTTGCATTCAGTGCCTTCTTTCGTATATCTTATGAAGAAAAAACTTTTTTTTGGTGTTCATCAACGCAGAGAACACCCAACATGGAACTACAATAAGAAATATTAGATAAATGATACGAATTACCAGACTATAAATTGTTTAACTATTCAAGGAACTATTAAATAAACTGATATTAACAATGAAACTAAAAAACATCAAAAACTTGGTATAGTGGAAATCAATAAGAAACCAAATCAATTGAAATTATAATTTTAATCCAAAACATACTTAAACTCGTATTAGGTTTTATTAAAGCGTGGATCAAATTGATGATCATATCTTTAATTTTTACTATCGGTTAACTATTTAATATTTTTTTAGTCTCGTTAATTAGCCTTGTTCTAAATATTACCAATTAACAGACAACATATCTTAACCACAAAATGCAAATTGAGTATCCTCGCACAATGTTCAGTGTAAATGAATGTTCTTTATAGTCAACACAACTTGCAATACCATTATCTCACTGAATGTTAATGCAACATTGTTCATCTCAAATTTACCGACTTCATTTAGTATTCTCGTTGTATTTTGCGTATCTCTTAGTGTAAACTAATGTCGCAGTTAAATTTATAACATGATACATGGAGATTAATGAACTAAAGCTATTTTTATATATTTTAGTTTTATCTCAAATTTACGAAAGAGTATAACTACGTTCTGAACCAAGTACAACACCTTGTAATTTAATTTCCGAGAGGTCATTTCTTCCTAGTTTATCAGGCAACTGCGTGAAAAAAAGAGTTGACACATAACAAAACTAATTTATAAAAAAGACTTACAAATTAAGTTCACTTTGAAAAAATCGAATGTTTGGAATCAGAAGGTAATAATAGGTAGGAGCAGAAAGTGATCAGTACCTTAGATCAGTGCTCCGCAACCGGTGTGCCGTGGCACACTGGTGTGCCGTGAGCCGGATACAGGTGTGCCGCGGTCAAATTCAATGTACGAGTATTTGACATTTTACAATTTTTCATTATGTATTTAATACACAATAACTGGTGCCAACTGTTGAAAACTGCGTAGTGTGCTTTGTACACACCATGGCCGCACCAAATTAGTCATAGACAAAGAAAAATGACCCTTCTGCGCGTCGCTGAAGACTCATGCCTAATTTAATACCTATATATTTTAGCTTTTGGTGTGCCGCGGAATTCTAGGAAGAATTTTGGTGTGTCGTAGGTGAGAAAAGGTTGCAGAGCACTGCCTTAGATAACCGACAAAGGTCGGTAAATACCAAAATATCGAGAAATTTTAATACAAATTCGGATAAGAGCCTCATCCTACGATTTACAATATGCCAAACAAAATTCTATGAGTCTTCCCACCTGATAGAGAAAACGCTCCATCAACCCCAGGATAAGAAAATCATCCCGTTCAATCGGTTATCTATTTTTTCTTTAAGTTAAGAAAAACATCATTTACATAAATCGAGAGTTATCTATTCGATAAAAAGTCGAAAGCCCGCAAGGTTAACATAGGTACTCCAGTAAATTCATCATCACAGCAGGATAAGAGCATACCATATTCCTTAACTATTCGTCATGCCCGGCGTCATATATTATGTAAATAATATATAGTATGTACGTTGCGTGAAACATTTTCGAACCAAAATCGTCTGGAAGCAAATTTTTGGTAGATAATATTTAATGATGTTGTAATTTGTTTAGTCCTACACTGTTTATTCCACTTTATATAACCCTACGGATTTCAAGGTTTTCCCTCATCATCAGATGATGAGAACACAAACAAGTCTTATTTGTGCTCCACTGATGACGAGGTGGAAACTTTGAAACCGGTAGGGTTATACCGTTATATAAAGTGAAATAAACATGAAGTTAATGCCTTAACTATTAATAACATATTTAATGCTACTTATATGTACAGGGAGAAAGGGATTAAATTTTTTGAAAAATATTTAAAATTAATGAAAAACAGAATCAAACACACCAAAATATTATTATTATCATTTTTTAACTAATGTTGTTTGTTTCAAATAAAAGTTTCATCTTGAATGCTCTCGTTGCTGAATTTATATTGTTCCTACCAAATATCCCTGTGGTAGGCAATAAGCGTAAATGCGATATTCCCCTATCTTGAGTGCACAAACCTAACATATGTATTGCACATAAAACAACTTGACTGTATCGGATGTAAGCGGAATCTCGCTGCTCAATATAAATACAATGTTGTTTGAATGTAATAGATAAAATATCTGTTGTTCATTATTTATAAGTACAAATATTGGGTGTTAACATAAGTTGTGTCCGTTTTTTTTTTTTTTTTTAAATGAGCACCAAAAGTAAAACAAAATAGTAAAGGTTATACGTCATTCGAAAGAAAATTTTCTGCTCTACAAGAAATTGTGTATGCTTTTACGTTACATATGTTATTTTATTTGATTAGTCATAAATCCTGTCCAGGTATCGAAAAATCTGCCTTTGTCGATACCTGGACAGGATTTATTTTGTTGGAAACATAAAAATGCGCATCTCAATGCTTTTTAAAATAAGTAAACACTTTAAAAATGTCCTTCTATTCTACAGTTCACTCTTATTTTAGCTTCCTAAAATTATTATGTAGCAATTGTACGATGTAAGCAGTAAAACAATTTTATTGACATTTAGAGAATGTTAAACATTAATTCGCTCCGTTTCATGTCGATCTCAGATACACTTTTCAATCGCTATATTAGCGGCCTGGTTCATATATGTGACATATACAAAATGCTACCATATATTATTTATGAACTTTTTTCTTCCAAATTTTATTAATGTTACTTACAAATACACGCAAGACCCAATTATATGATAAATTCATATTATTCTCGTTAATATATTAACCCTTATAACTCCAGAGGCGACATATAGTCGCCATGGTAATTATTTTAATAACTCCAGAGGCGACTATATGTCGCCATTTTTTATGGTTGTATTGTTTACATAAACAAACATCTCGGGACACCCAGGAGCAGGTATAAACATGTTACATTAGTTTCACAACAACTGTTCTACTGTTTAGACGTGTTTCGGTTGAAAAATAATCAGTACGCACCCTTTTACACCGTTGAGATTACACAAGTTTTTTTTTTACCCTCTAAAATAATGGAAAAATCGCAACTGAGTGAAAGTGAAGACGAATTTATTTTAAATGTATATAGTGATGAAAGTTGTGATAGTAACATCAATATTCAGACCTCTAGTGATGAATCAGAGTACATTGGTCATAAAAAACGCAGAGTTGGTCCTCTTCTATCATCAGATAGTTCTTCAAGTACTACAAGCGCTCAAGATTCACAAGACGATGAATGGATTGATATATCCAATACGGTGGATTCTCCTGACATTATAAATTTTGACATCGGAGCTCAGAATGTCGGACCAAATGTTCCTTTAACAATCAAAGAACCAAGTCAATTTTTCAAATTATTTTTCACGGAAGAAATTGTAACGGAGATAATACGGGAAACAAATGCATATGCAAAAGTCAAACTTCAATCAAAAGTTCTAACTGCAAATTCTATTTGGCAAAATTGGCGTGATGTACAAAAAGATGAATTTTGGGCATTCATTGGGGTCATTTTAAATATGGGAACAATGCCACTTGCCAATATGCAAGAATATTGGTCTACCAGAGATAATTCCAGAGTCCCATTCTTTGCAAATATTTTCACGAGATCTCGATTTCATCAAATATTCTGGATGTTACACTTGAATACACAAGAAACTGGCCATAGTGATTTAAGAACACGGATTCAGAAAGTCAGTAATTTTTTAGAATATATAAATAAAAAATTTGCTGACTATTTCATATCCAACAAAAATATCTGTGTTGACGAATCAGTAGTGAAATTCAAAGGAAGAATATGCTTCATCACTTACAATCCAAAGAAGCCTACTAAATGGGGAATACGCATTTACGTTTTGGCGGATTCTGAAACATCATATGTGTACAGTATTCTTCCCTATTACGGTAGTATTAATACAGAGAATTTACCAAGCCCAGATTTGCCTGTGAGTTCGAGAATACCCATCTACTTGTTCAGAAAATTTTTGGAGAAGGTACCCCATGCACAAGGATACCACTTGTTTACAGACAGGTACTACACAAGTCTTCCACTTGCTGAAGCACTATTGAAGATGAAATGTCATTTAACTGGGACGATACAGACCAACAGAAAAGGCATTCCGATCACCATAAAAAAACCAAAGTTTGGCAATAAAAAAGTTTTGGCTGTAAGAAAAAGAAAAACAATGCTTTTGGCATGGAAGGATAAAAGAATAATTACAATGCTGAGTACTGGTGATTCTGCTGGCATGTCGTCTGTTTCCAGAACAGGGAAGGGAGGTGTTCAATTAGTTACAGAAAAACCAAATGTAGTACGAAACTACACCAAATCTATGGGTGGAGTAGACCGTGCCGACCAGTATGCTTCCACATATTGTTTTCTCAGGAAGTCATTAAAATGGTGGAGAAAACTTTTTTTCTGGGGAATGGAAATTTGCTCAATCAATGCAAACATCCTCTACAAGAATATAAAATTGAAAAATAATGAAAAACCACTAACTCATTTGAAATTTGTCAAGAATTTAGTTGATCAGTTGGTAGGAGACTTTCGGGAGCTGCGAAGTAGGCCATCAACTTCTACTTTTGATGTACGACTAGATGGTAAACTTCATGTTTTGCAGAAGGGAAAGAAGAAGGACTGTGTGGTCTGCTCAAATAGAGGCAAAATGGGCAAACGACATGAAACATATGAGTTTTGCGACACCTGTCCTGGAAAACCTAGGATGCATTTAGGGGATTGTTTCCTCAGATATCATACTTTGAAAGATTATAAAACTAAAAAATAATGTTGAATTGTTATTTTTTTTATCAAAATAAACTCATTTAAACATTTATCTAATAGTTTGAATAAAAAAATTGCATGAAACCTTATTAATTTTTTTTTAAATAAATTATTTCTAAAACCTATCATTTTATAGTAAAATTTAAAAAAAATACCCTGGAGTTGTTGGTATGTCATACAAAAAAAAATCTGGAGTTCAAAGGGTTAAATAAAGGAAGTTCTAAAAAAAACCTCATTCCGATAAAAACAACCGACGGTCTTCCATCGAAAAAAACCTTCTGAAATATTAAAACAAAATTACATCATCTTACCTACTAGGCCTAGGCCAGGGAAATCGATATGAGAAATATTCTCGTAAGAAACATACTCGTATATCACGATGATATCCTTTTGGGGAGGCATAAAAAACAGAAGGGCATACTTTTCAACGATCACGATGTCCTCAGAATTCATTTTTGCTTTCAGTTTCACAAAAATAAACATTATATTCGGTGTTCATTTTGCAATATTCGCATATATTTTAAATATGTTACTTCAAAAAAATAGATAATCGGAGGTGTATTAAAATCATCTATTCATAAAACCATAATATCTTTTAATACTACTTTGTCAAATAAAAACATCATATTAGTGTCATTAAAAGTGCTAATTGTTGGATAATTTGAGTTGACAGCGCGGGTGCGGCGTGTTATTGAAAGAAAATGTGCGAGGATGGCTTGCCGGTCGTAATGGCAGGAAGCGAGTGGGTTTGTTTGCGAAGCAATCGTGTAGGTATGTTAATTCGATGGAGCCTGCCATTTGTTCACTCACTTCTCACTTTTAGTCATTATTATAAATATTGATAATATTTCCAAACGTTGGGAAAGATATTAAAATATGGTAAACCATCGTGTTTATTTTATTTACGGTGATTAGAATCAATTTTCAACATATATGTATTTGATGTCAAACTTATAAATATTTTATATCATACCTCAACATAAAAGGGAATTCTAGTATTAAATATTCGTCGATGTGATTTCAAACGAGAATGAAAAAACTAATAGTCATGTGTAATATTATATTGTATTACACTTTCATTTTATACATTAGCACCTATCAAGTTGATCGCCACGGGAAAATCTAATAACCAATCAAAAATATTTTAAGAGAAAACTGGATTAAATTTGATTATAAAAAAAATTGTCCCAACCTAAATCGAACCCGCAACCCAAATTAGAGAATAATGGATATACGAGATTCTACATAATGAGAAATGAGATCAAGTTCATTGTTTCGTTGTTCTTATTGTAATTATTGATTATTTATTCCAAAAGATACGAACACAACATATATATACAAACCGGACAGTACAAATCTACGAAGAATATAGTCAACAACGGTAAGACGTGGAAAAATATTCAAAAGAGCCGAATATATGACGTCGAAATGCATGCACTAAGAAAAATACATAAGGTGACAATGTATGGCAGAATATGGAATGAAGTGATTGTGGATAAATGTGAATTTAAGGATGACATCTTGAATAAGATGAAGAAAGGAACTCTAAGATGGCTTGGTCATGTATCTTGGAACGAATGAATGAACTCGACGACCTCTATGACCTAGTTGGTAAGACGCTTGTTTCCCAACCCAGAGATTGCGGGTTCAATTCCCATTGGAGCCAGAATTTAAAAAAAAATTCAAATCTGGTTTCACTAAATGCCTCTTTAACATCTTTCTGGTTGGTTGGAAGACATTGCAATATGGCAATAAGCCCGCCAAGTTGTACTGTATACAATTAAAACGTAATACAATATAAAATACAATACAGTGAAGAGAGACTAACAAAATAAATAGACAGTGCAAATGTGAGTCAAAAGTGTGGTAGAAAAAAAGGAAGGAAAGTGTCGTTGGATCAAATTATTGTTTTAAAAAAGACACTGTTAAAAGTCAGAGAAATCGTAGGATTTGTATGAGAAAGTGTATGGATTTAGAAGATGCGAAATATGCTTTTCGCGTTAGGAAAACCTGGCACTTTGTCTGCTCTGCCTACCACAACAGGGAAACAGCGCGTTGTTATGTATGCATGTATTTATCATATATATATGACCTTAATTTGAATTATTTTCTAAATCCTTTAATGGAACGGAAAAAAAACTCCCAGCCTTGCGCATCTCGGCTATAACAACTTTCGATTGCTATTCTGAACTCGTTTTTGATGAATTTGATATTTAAATTGTTGTTTATATCTCTCGCGTATTGCGAAAGGACGCCTTTTTTCCACTGGTCAATCCCTCAAGGTGATTCATTCGTGTCCATTCGATCGTTATTTATTATGGCTAAAACGTTGCCGGCATTAATCAATTGTCATTTGGAGCTGTAATGGCCGCGTGATGCATAAAGAAGAGTCTATTTATCAGTTGCCTTTTGATTTATGCCATTGCATACACCGACATGAAAGTACAACCGGTAACAATATGTTATATGAATCACATTCGTCATTGTACTAATGTGCCTGCAGAAAAATAGATCGAGACAGGATCGAATTTATCATTTTCATAGCTGTGAGTAAATCGAGTTTTAATAAATAGGTAAGTCTTAATCAAAACCAAGTTTCATTAAGTCCTTTGTTTTCTTTTCATTTAGATCACTGATGTCACCCCGTTATTCGTTCAACACAGAAAAATGCTGCGTACCATTTTATGAAATTATGGTTTGAGTTGTTTAACAACTATGATATGTACTTTCTCATCTAGTAGTCTACTTTTTCATTTAATTCGTTGCTAAACTTCAGACAATAGCCTTTTCCCTTTATCTTAGTGGATTCTTCATGACTGAGTGATTGTGATCTCTCCGATACATCTGCCTGACTGTGCCTGAGTGAATTCTACACCTCTTTACTATAGTCTTCTCGGAGTACTGATGTTAGAGAGGACCTTGTTGTGACTGTGTCAGTGTATCGGTCTTGTAATATACCTCTGCCTCGTGATCCCTCCTATCCACTGCCCGTTAGCACGAGTTATTCCGAATTCACATCTCTTCTGCGTACTATACGGCGAAATAATTTGTCTACCCGTCGCAGACTAATCGTGAATCGTTGAATGGTGGATACATTGCTGCCTCGCACCGTCCAAGGTATCGTAAATATGCATCTCTGGTATCACATGTCAACTACACCCTAGTTTCTCTTCATTTTTGTCCTCAGTGTCCAAGGGTCCACTTCATATTAGAAAATGAAAAAGATCATGATGTGCATTAGTGTTTTTTTAACTGCAATTGAAATGTTTGGTCCTTCCATATTCACAAACACATTCATTTAGTTTTGATTCAATTAAATCTGGAGTGTATTGTTTTGTGTTCTGGTATAACTTTCCATTTCAAATTCTACTATGCTATTCAAGACATCTTACCACTTGTTGGATTATCAAGTCTGAAGAAACTTCCTCGTTATGTTTTATTTGATATCTAGCTTAATTAACGTCGCTGCTTTAGAAACGTTGCATTTTGTAACGCTTATTTTAATAATCTTCAAACAAAATTAATTATATAGGTGTCAAAAGTAAATGAGGACAAGATGGTGACGGATATTGATATCAAAGTAATTTACCTTTCTTGCTTTCACCTCAGGGACAAAAAAATATTATTTTACTATTAAAGCATTCATAATGTCAGTCACCTCGATATCAACACGGAACAACTTTCAAAACTTACATCGAAGTGTGTGCAATATTTAATTGTATCATAAGATGTGCTGGTTATTTTGCAATATTGTTAATGTTCAGTGTCAGTTCGAATGTATTTATTTTATTTACAAAGTTAAAACACGTTTATTCGTCTTGTTTTTATTTGTGTGGGAAAAAAATAATTTGGAAAAAAATATCAAGTATACTCGTATAAACTATAATAATAAACTGATGCAGGATGAAGTTATTTTTTTAAACCCTAAATTCTTTAAAACTTATTCTAGACCAGGTTTCACCAAAGACTTTAAGAGTGAAAATAATGTTAGCAAAAAATCTTAAAACAAGATTGTGAGAAAAGAGATATTTGAAGAAGTCGTTGGATTCACAAATCTATTGCTAATTGTACCTTGCATAATTTACAATTGCCAGCAAATATTATAATTATAATTTTACTATATTATACTGTTGTTTACAGTATAAGCTGCTAGGCTAATTGTCATATACTCGTAGTATTTTTTTAAACCAACCAAGAAGATGCTAAACATGCCTAAAATAAATACCGCACTGGAACCATTTTTTTAATCTGAGTACCAACGGGATTCAAATCCGCAAAAATCGGGCTGAAAGACATGCGTCTCATCAAATAGGTCACGGAGGTCGTCTGTTATCACGTGTTGAAGGAAAATAGATATAATTATCATACACGTAAAAAATAATATAAGAACAATTCATATAATGTCATTCAGAGGCCAAACTCTTCTCAAGGGTGCTCCAACATAGGACTCGAACCCATCACCAGGCATCAAAAATTTTACAAAATTAAAAAATATAAGTTGAGTGTAAGGATAGGAAGATAATAGCTGCGGTCATTAGATAAGGTACTTCCCTGCATAGGTGTGTGTTCAGAAAACATATTTGGTAAGAAAACCACAATAAATTTACCAAGAGAAGACGAACTACAAAGAAATATTTGTAGATTTTCCGATGTGTAATAGTAACTTAGTTGTAATGTATGATTAACATACGCGATCATTAACTTGATTTTCAAGACCGCGCATAAAAAAAAAATTCAACGAATGTATACTTCAGGTCAGAATGACACAAAATAGATAACTGTATGAATGAAGCAAAATAATTAAAATGATATTGATAAAATGTTTTACTGTCTATCGAATATACTCGTACATCTAAATAAACTTTTTTGTTGATAAACATTGTTCAATCAAATATATGCGGAAAGATTGGAAACTTCAAAACTTTTTTTGTAATTCTTTTTATCTACTAGACATAAATTTGTAAAAAAATATCCTTCCCTAGCATTGGCCTGTTGTGGGATATTTACGATAACCCAAAACAGGCAAAGATACTCTTGTATTTTCTAAATGTTAACATTATATGGGCTTGATATAATATTCCATAAACTTTTACTGTCATTCATTAACAAAGGATTAAGGCAAGAAATAAATTATTTTTACTTTTATTTAATTTCAGGTGGACATTTATGCAAAAGGATTCGACCCACGAGGCACAGTTTTTTTATGTTTATTTGAAATATTGAATCAACACACCTTGTTCGTTCATGTGCGAAACATCAAGCCAATAAAATACGTGTTTTACGGTTAAATGTTTAA
Organism: Odontocerum albicorne; assembly: GCA_949825065.1. Classification (NCBI taxonomy): domain Eukaryota; kingdom Metazoa; phylum Arthropoda; class Insecta; order Trichoptera; family Odontoceridae; genus Odontocerum; species Odontocerum albicorne. The sequence continues at coordinate 17,216,475 of OX463845.1, forward strand.
ATTTTTGTATTCCATCCAAGCCCATACAAAGCACTGTTGTATTTTCCTAAATATCTCAAAACATTTATTTTTGTAGATGGAACCTTTGACATATATTTTTTTATTTATTTATTCTTTCTATTGTGAACACTGTTGCCGTCTCACTTGCTCAAGTATTAGGTGTTAACATAAGTTGTGTCCGTTTTTTTTTTTTTTCAAATATAAAAATGAACACCAAAAGTAAAACGAAATGGTAAAGCTTATACGTCATTCGAAAGAATTTTTTTTGCTTTAAAATACATTGTGTTTGCTTTTACGTTACATATATTATTTTATTTGGTTAGAAGCCTTCAAAATGGAATGTCAAGTAGACGGAAGTGAGCATTCGACACCTCCTTCTGTTCGCGTTCAATCCAGGGAATACAGTTGCCAAAGCTGCTCGCGATATTTGCGAAGTGTACGGTGAAGATGCTATGAATGAAAGGACAGCTCGTCGATGGTTTTTGCGTTTCAAAGACGGTAATTTCGACCTGAAAGACATGGAGCGTTCCGTACGACCAGTGGACTTCGATGAGTACCGCTTAAACCATATTATTCATGAAGATCCCCTTTAAACCACCATATAATTGACTGAGCAGATGAAATGTAGTCACATGACTGTATACCGCCATCTTAAATCAATGGGAAAAGTCCAGAAGTTCGACGCTTGGGTTCCACATGTTTTGATTGAAAACAACAAAAATCAACGTTCGACCATTTCTGCTGGTTTGCTCGCGCGTCATCGAGCTACGCATAGCCACAAGCAAAGGTTCCTTTACCGCATCATTACTGGTGATGAAAAATGGTGCCTTTATCTGAATATGAAGAAACAGAAAGAATGGGTGAGTTATGGTCAACAAGCAACGCCCAGAGCGAAACAAGGTTTGCATCCGTGCAAGACGATGATTTTCATCTGGTGGGATTGACAAGGCGTCATCCACTACGAGATACTTGAACGCAATCAGACAGTCAACGCGAAGCTATACATTCTGCAAATGCAGCGGTCAAGACTGCAATTCAACAAAAAGGCCGGATCGGCAATATGGCGTTATTCTGCAACACGATAACGCCCGGTCTCATATCGCCAACATTACGAAAAATGCCATTCTAACGCTTGGTTGGGAAGTCCTGCCGCATCCTCTATATTTTCCAGACCTCACACCGTCGGATTTCCACCCTTTTCAGTCGCTTTCGAACAATTTGCGCAGCGTTTCTTTCAATAATGACGTCGAATTGCGGACATGGTTGGACGAATTCCTCGAGTCAAGACCGGATGGTTTTTATCGCACAGGCATTGAAAAACTTGTAGAACGTTGGCAAGAACCTGTAAATAATGAAAGAGAATACATTATTCACTAATTTGTTTTAATTTTTTTTTGTTGTATCCTCTTGTTCTCTTCATTTGGAAAAAATCGAACACAATTTATGTTAACACCCAATTCTTAGACGGTAGATTTTCACCCACAGTGTATTTATGATACACATCATTTCAAAAAAATATGTAATTCTAAGTTCAAATCACATTTACTATGCATTTCTGGTCTGCTAATATGGCTTAATATTTGCGTTCTAATAAATAATATTTCTCGCCTGTCATCTTCATTTTCTATTATATTTTTACAATAGTACCACTATTATATATAATACAACAGAAAACAATATTGTTTTGGATTTTTGTGGGTACAATCATTTTTTTTTAATAAAGCATGTCAAGAATATTTAATACTAAAACATGTCAAACTTATAATCATTTTTAATGAAAAACAAAAATATTTACTTGAAACGTTAAAAAATCATTTTTCTATTATGTATTAAATATAATAAACTGGGTAAAACCTTGTGGCATTCAATGCAGCGTGATAAATTTATAACGATTTAACACATCGCGTGATGATATTCAGAAAAGTATTCTGTGCCGCCTACAAGGACTAATATTTGCAAATTAATAAACGTTTTCATTTATTTATTTATTTAATTAGTTTAATTAACATGAACTACCACGACGACGTATAAATAATTCAAAATGTCATGCCGCTATGTAGAAAAACTTAAAGAGGGGCGTTTAAAATAATATGAATGTCAATTTTGATATTAACAAATCGATCTCAGCCCTTGATGGTATCACTGATTGCGATTATGTCTAGAAGGTTTTTGATAATTTTCTTTTAAAAAAATCATCAAGAGCCATTGCATTTTTTGTGTTATGCTTTTGATGTTCATTATAACCTGACGAATGTGTTGATATGTATAACCAACCAAAATTAATATGTTAAAGAGAGCTGGAGTGAAATCCCTTTTAAAAAAGGTTGGGTACCGGCGAGAATCGAATCTTTGGGCCTAAGAGGTTTTGTCACCACCAAACATAAAGAAATGATCAATAACATTTATTATTTTTTTATAATTATATTTTTTCTGTTGCCTACATGCCGCTTATCTTATTTTCTTACAGCGTTACTATGCAATTTAAGAATAGGGCTGTTTTAAAATAAATATACGGAATTTTATCCGCCTAATAAAAGGATCGTCTTATAATTTTGACCTCTGCTACTTAGGGTTTGATATGTCAAGACTGGTTTTGTTGTGTAACAGCTTGCATACAATAAACCAATACACGCACAGTACGGCAGACAATCATACTCGAAAACGAAGGATAGCATATCGATACATATAACAAGTAGAATTGTTAGTACGAGTATGTTAGGATATCTATTGATGACAGTATGAAAATAATGATAGCATGCATATCTGTATTTTAAATTATAGTTTTTTTTTATTGCTTTTTTGACTTTGGCAAAATTGACCATGCATAGCCATTAATGAAGACTCGAAAATATGATCTCTAGTATAAAACATAAATTCAAAATATGTGTTTCCCTCAGTGAACATGTTCTAAACATAAATTAAAAAAATGTGACATTCTTTCAATTTGCATAATTAATAAATAAAAATTACTACGAACTTCAAAAAAAATAATTTTTTTCAATAGTAAGATACTTATTACTATATATAATATTTACTTCAAAGTATTCAATTGAATATAACCGGTTAAACAAACATTCGATTATCTCCATCACAAGTAGAAACTAACGATCCATATGCTGAAGTATTATTTTATGTTCTCTTGATTGCTCCTTCATAAAACACTTCAACTAATATTTTTAATCGTAGTGTTCTGTAAAATATTATGAGATCTAAACCAGAGGTGGCGTACTAATTATATACGAAACAATATTTCACTGTTTTCAATGTTAACGACAAAATAAAAAAATGTGTGATTACTCTGTCAAAATAAAGGAAATATTTCATGCAAGAAAAAGTTTATAATTATCAGCCAAACTCTTTTGAATTGCATTAATTCATTCAGCCACCATATTTCTTCCATCACGAATATAGGGATGTCTTAAAATGCTTCCACTCAGGTTGGTCCAAAACCTGAAATTTCACTCTTTCGAAAATGTGGTCGAACCAGCTCTGAGGCAATCTATGGATATTGGAATAATTTATTTTAAGGGCGTTGGACATTTAACTCAAACAGATCCCCCAGATCTAGAAAAAATCCAAGAATGGCTCATCCTTAAGTTTTATTTGCTCTTTTGAGCACAAGATAAAGAGTTTAGTTTATGCTCCTCTCATGTCGAGGTGAAAATCCGGTAGGGTTAAAGAATTGAGCAAGTTTGGCTGTGATTTACCACAACTTTTAAAGTTATTCTCTGACTGTCTTCGAAATTGAAAACAGTTTGCCTCTTATATTTATTTACATCTGATGAATTCCATATTAACTCAGGTGTTCCGCAGGGATCAAATCTAGGGCCAATATTCTTTCTTACTTTTATGAATGATGTGAAAAAAAGGATTACAAAAAATCCAAGAATGGCTCATCCTTAAGTTTTATTTGCAAATAGGTAAATGTCGTCTTCTCCTTACTTCACGAACTTAGAATGTCATAGTGAGTTCTTTCTTTTAAATAAAAATCCACAATTTTGTGGTCCTGAGGATTTTATTCAGTTGTTTTCGTGACAATTTCATGCGCAAAAAAATCTTCTTGTTTGATAGAATTTATTACTTACAATAATAAATTTCGATAAACGTGAGATAGAAAGATATCATGGGTTCACAATATCATAGACATAAACTTGCCTGGAAGACATAATGATAGAGAGCACTTTAATCTGGCTCAGAACAAATAAATACTGGTCCTGATCGTTTCTTTCTTCTTGCAAGTTATTAATAAAGTCATAAAAAGGAATATGCAGATAATACCTATTTTTCCATTGAAATACAGGATAGATCTCTTTTCTTCAAAACAAGCTATAATAATTTTCCATTGAAATTATTTAAATAATATCTTGTTTAAAAATGTCCGAAGAATCGATGTGGACATTTTCCATGAAAAAAGTGCAGTATAGCTTTGCCCAGATAAGTTATATTAAAGATTGTTTGCTCCGTCATTGAAAATTGACTGAAATAAATAAACATTTTCACCAATTTTTTTAATTAAAATTTTTGATAATTTTTGCCTGCTTTGACATTGGTGTTTTGAAATGGGTAAATTTTAACAAATTCAAATCTGAGAAATTATCTCCGCAATTTCCCTATCTTAGGCCTTGACCGGGAAATTGGTGATTGCATATTTTATTCATTTTGTAATTTGATCAATATTTTTAAATTTTCGTTACCCTTATTGAGAGATTTTGCTTTTTCCTTCTCAAATCTTTGTTTTTTTTTTCTATGTGATTATTTTTTTATATTTCAATAAACGGTGCCATATAAATTATCATTTTATTAGTATCACTATATATTCATACAACTGCTCATTAGTTATTTCATACATCATCATTTAAAATATATGTGTATTCTGAATTTAGTTATTTTTTTCGATTATTGATATTTTATCTCATATTTAATACATTTTTGTATCGTATGCCTTTAATTTTTATTTGCTATTCAAACAAATATTGTGCCATCTCGTTGAATGTTATTGTGCAATGATAAAAACTGCTAAAGTTTGTTTATTTTTTTCTATAAAAACAATCAGTTTTATGTAATAATGAAATGTTTCCCTTTAAAAATACATGATATTAATAACTTAAAATTCATCGAAGCTCAACGTTTAAGTAAAATATATAAACGATTTTAAAATATGAGATGTGATGGTTGGTAACTTCTGACTTGAAGTGTCATTTATAAAAGCGTGATTAATTTGTAATGATTACACATATTGCGTGTTGATATAGCGTAGCAGGATCCCGGGCCGCCCACGGGTCTACTGCCCACGGACAGACAAACAAACATCATTACACCTTAACTAAATCATTTCAGTTAGCCTTGGAGGAAAAAATTAGTTATGAATCTTAGAGCAAATAACAACAAGATAATAAAATAAAGTTTACGTGGAAGGTACATGTTAAAATATGACATATTATTTTTTTTGAAGAACAAATCAATAATGTATATGGTATGCTCAAAGTGTTCTTACTATACTTAAAGAGGTTTAAACCCTCTTCCTGCAAGTGTGGTTTATTTTGTTATACTGTTAGCTTCGTGCCTTTAACTATCACGCCACTTAGTTTGTCAAACCTGACTTAACTTCATTTGTATTTCTACAGCACCGTTTAGTAATCAAACTCCCTTTTACAGTGTTTTCGTAACATTATGGTAATTCCAAAAAAGTCTCAAACAAAAAGCCTCCCAAGGGGTCCAGTTCTTACTCCGAAACCCAACATTTCATTTCAGTTTATTAAAATTTGATTTTCACACTAGTTAGAAATACATTAGCTACAGTAGTATTAGCTCTTCATGTCGAATCCGGTGTTGCCAAGATTTTGAAGACAATCCGCCCTAACCGTATCTCGTAGAAATATTCCAGAAAAATCATAACTATTACAAAATTAATTCTGGCAAAAAAGATTAAGGTAATAAAACATATTAATACGAACACAAAAGCTTGATCTCTATTCTTATTGCCTCGTAAATAATATTTTTTTACTCTTCGATAAGAATCATCGCAATTTTTTGCGCTAGTTGGCCCTGAAGTGGTTTTGTTTGCATTTTACGACTTGATATTTGTGACACCCCTAGGGCATTCTTATGCATATAATTGATAAACATTTGATTATTAATCAGTCAATATAAGTAGGTTGATGGATAAGCAAATAAAAAAATCGAATTAATATATTGCATTCAACAATGAGTACTTAAAGTTGTCTTCCTGTAACACTTTTATATGAATCCAGAAAAGCTCATTTTTTACATTTGAAAAAAAGGTTATATCCGCCACTACTTACAAAAATTAAGGCGGAATTATAAATAAACAAAATATTGTATAAACACACCGTATCATTAGATACCAGGCTTAAAGTAAAGCTAACTTTTCCAGTTTGGATTAATTTACCTTAGTGTTCTCGTTCTGAGTGATTTTTCTTCACAGTTAATTTTTGGCCGGACCTTACTTCGACATTTAGTTTAACGAGGATAAAAATTTGTATGGACGAAATAAATCTCTGAATTATTCAAATTGACTTTTAATAATATCTCGCAATGTTTTTTTTGTAATTTTATATTTTAACCCATTTTTCATACAATGTTTTAATTGGCGAAACTTTTTCTGTTTGGACTAATAATAAGCGATTGAATTTTAATAAAATATCTCAATGATAGGTCAACATGTGTATTGTTATGTGCAGTACAGCCTGGAGAGAGAATTACCATAAAGCAATTATTATAATTTCTTTTTTTTTTATCAAGCACTTTTTATTCCACTTTATGTAACGATATACCCCTACCATTTTTAAGGTTTTCACCCCATAATCAAAGGAACATAAACCAATCTCTTTTGAGCACAAGATAAGGAGTTTAGTTTATGCTCCTCTCATGTCGAGGTGAAAATCCGGTAGGGTTAAAGAATTGAGCAAGTTTGGCTGTGATTTACCACCACTTCTAAAGTTATTCGCTGACTGTCTTCAAAATTGAAAACATTTTGCCTCTTATATTTATTTACATCTGATGAATTTCATGTAAACTCAGATGTTCCGCAGGGATCAAATCTAGGGGCAATGTTCTTTCTTATTTTTATGAATAATGTGAAAAAAAAGATTACTCTTTCAATTTTTTCCTATTTGCGGATGATCTTACATTGTTCCTAAAAATATCGAGCGTTGACGACCGTAGGAAACAACATAAATGAAGTATTCGTAGTAAACTTTTCTTTAACGTATCAAAATGTTTTGTTATTTTGTTTGTAAGAGCACGAAGAACTACATATCATATTTTCGTTAACTTATGAATGGTCAACAACCGTCTGGGATGGATTAAACAAAGGACTTAGGTGTTTTATTTAAAAGTGACCTTTCGTTTAGTTTGCAAATCAAATCAGTTTGTAACAGAGCAAATAAGATGCTTGCGTTTTTAATTCGTACCACCAAACTATTCACAGATACCTACGTACTCAGGATATTATATAATTCTTTGGTTAGAAGTCATTTGGAATATTGCTCTATAATATGGGCACCAGCTGGTATTACGTATTCACTCATGCTAGAAAGGGTTCGGAAAAGATTTATCCGTTGTCTCTACATGAGAGAGTATGAATATTATACCTGGATTTATCCAAGTGTCTTCTTACTGGGGATGCTTAGTTACAGATCATTAGAGAGTGGAGGATCTCTTCGATTGGGTGTCCATTTTTTTTTTGTTTGCTCAGAGGTAATTTAGTTAACCCATCCGTCCTGAACAGTCTTGGTTTGTACGTTCCGGATAAAATTTGAGACAACGCTCCCATATATTGTTCTATCAACATATGAGTCGAACCGACCTGCCTTTGGAGATGCCGGTAGGTAGAGTAATCACACTGTTTAACTGTGTCTGTCCTCATATAGACGTATTTCACGTGTCGCTCGGCTCGTTCAGGAAAAATCTATCGAATTGAGTGTAGTACTTCAAATAATTTAATATTTTTAAATTATGTTATATGCTACATTTTGTCATAGTATTTTAGTGTAACATACCTATACATTTTTACAATAGTTTTTTTAAAAGTCTTTAAATGTGGAACTGTTTTATGCATGTTTTTTTTTGTACTTGTTATGTTTGGTCCTTGTATGAATTAGGAAAACCTGTAATGTGCAAAGGATCTGCAAAAAAAATAAATGGTCAGAAGTCAAACATAATAGCAGCTACATCACAACTTGGTATAGTGTTTTATGATGTAGAAAGTAAATTTATAATAGAAATATCAGATTCATTGAGTCTGCTTCTGATTCGGCTAATTTGCCGTATGTGTGCAAAAAGGTTGCAACCCACATTAAAATTAATTTAGATAGTTGAAGGAAAATATCATTGCTTTGTTAGAGCACGTATGGCATATAGGAAACATATAATAGTTAAACATGAAATACATATATAACTTGCTTAATTTTAGTTTACTCAGGGTTGAGGCATGTTTACTAAAGTATAAACACAAATATTGTGGATTAAACCCTTTTTGCATATGTACTTCAAATTTTAATTGTAAAACTTTGGTCTGTTTATATTTATATTATATTTTCCTAAAATGACAACAGTAATGACGATCATCATTAAAAGTTCTTTACAAAATGCTTTTTTCTCACGAGTAAAAAGTGACAGTAGTAATTAAAATGCAATTAACAATAAGATTACAAATAAATAGTAACCCCTATGACGAAATAGTTCGTATTCATTTAAGAATAAAGTCTTGCGAATGTTTTCACCATCTTAAATCATCAGTTGCCCTGTGAAATTCTCTTAATAACACTATCCTCAAATTTCGCACATTAGTATAAATCGTTGCATAATGTTTTAGAAAAATATAACGCGATAAAGCTACAATTAAAACAGGTAGTAATAATACTTATACAAGTTTGCCATAATGCATTTTGTGTGTTGCAAGCGAAAAACTAAATATCAATAAATTTTGCTATAAAATCTTTTCAAGTAATTATGCTGTCGATCGTGATTATTATTTGTAATTTTGAATCATTTTTATATTTCTCCTCAATAAATACGCAATTAAACAATTAGATTTATTTAATATTAATCAATAAGACTTTCCATTGTTTTAGAACGTAATGCGTATGACAGAATAAGAAATGAGGGAATTAGGAAAGAAAACGGATTGAAAGAAGATGCAGGGCTTAAAACGAAGAAAAGAGCATTGCGATGGTTTGGCTACATAGATATAATTAATAGGGAAATATTTACAAAAATGATCTACACGAGTAGTACCGAAGATATGACAAGTTTGGAATGGAATACCTTAAAAAGTCTCTAAAATAAGAGTGTCTATAATGAGGTATATAGACGTAGCAGAAGTAACACGTGTGTGTCAAAATAGAATGAAGTGAAGATCTGTCCCCTCAGCCTACCCAATAGAGATACAGCGTAATCCTCAAAATGTTTAATGTATTTTAGTAAGCAAGAATTGAGCTAGCACAAGTATCACCTACCATTTGCCTTCTCACTGAACTTGAAATTTTCTGAAAAGACAAGTTAACATCGAGCATGTAGATTACGCTTAATTGGTCTAGTTCTCAATTAATTCATGGAAGTGTAATGAAAGTGTATCTTGGAAGAGGCTATACTGAGATTAGCTGAAAGTCTAACTATGAATCGTACTGTCGATCCAAATCAAGCAAACATAATGGAATAAACCATTATCTTGAAAGATATTTAAAAAATTGCTGCTATATTGCATAAATAAGACTTTCCCTAGAATGATAGCACGATGAAAACTTGTAGGGTTTCTATAATTGCTGCCATATTGCATAAATAAGACTTTCCTTAGAATGATAGCACGATGAAAACTTGTAGGGTTTCTATAATTGCTGCCATATTGCATAAATAAGACTCCCTAGAATGGTAGCACGATGAAAACTTGTAGGATTTCTATAATTGCTGCCATATTGCATAAATAAGACTTTTCCTAGAATGATAGTACGATGAAAACTTGTATGGTTTCTATAATTGCTGCCATATTGCATAAATAAGACTTTTCCTAGAATGATAGCACGATGAAAACTTGTAGGATTTCTAAAATTGATTTCTTTTGAAATATGATACAATCAAAGGAAAACGCTCTTCACTTCAGTCACTTTCATTTTTAGTTTATTATATTGTATGGAATTAAATAAGTTTCGTTTAAACCGTACATACAACCTTGCGTAAGGAGGATATTGTCCATGTGACAATATCTTCCAACCAACCAGAAAAATGTCAAAGAGGGATCGAGAGAAAACCAGACCAGAAAACGTTTTAAAAACATCTGGATTCCTACCGGAATCAAACCCGCAATCCGCATGTTGAAAGTCAGGCATCTTACCATCAAAGCCACGGAGGTCATATTGGATTATGAATGAAATATTTCAGTGACATATTTTTGATATTAAGGAAACAAATGTGAAAACTCACACTATTTGTTATCTTTTTGGTATCAAATATCGATCGATCCCCGACCTTTCATTGAAAAATAAGCATTTTATTCTTTATTTTAAATGAGAAAGGTCATTGAATATGTTTTACAGGTTTTTTCCACCTGAATATAGAATCAAATATTGGTTGCCTAAAAAAATAATTAAAATTAATAACGCCCATTTAGTCTTATCATCGACGTTTATAACTTAAACTCATATCTAATGCAACACAAATTTATTTATAAATCAATGCCATATTTTTTATCCACATAATAAAAAATTTCAACTTTCGATGAAAGCGTGGGATAATAGTTTGCATTTAATGTTGTGCAATTTTAATGCACAAGGAAATGTTAAAAGGTCCGACGAAACCGAAATAACCGGTCAGTGCGAAATCGAAAAGATAAATCGGTCCAGTTTGCATTTACGAAAGCGTTTCGACTCAAAAACGGGTATGTCCTCCCACTCATTTGCCGGGACGGATTTTGATTGAAATTTTATTTAATATTTAATTCTGAAATCTTATAACCGACAATCCATTAATTTACATTTATTTAAAATGAACGATCGTTTGCTAACGAGTACTAGTTCTGTTGTAAGGTACTTTACAATAAAGGGAATGTAAAAAATCATAATCAATAAATCATCTCTAAAACGCATATTATTGATCCATCGATCAAACAATATATTTTACTTTGTGCTATTTACTAAGCAACTCGTACTTTCAAAAAAAAATATATAAAGGATTTAATTCCAACAATTTTTTTGAAAAATTCTCTTCGTATTTAACTATAAGGGATTTTTGTTTTTACAAACTTCATTATCAAAATTGGTAGTTTTTTAAGCATCCCTGAGTTCTTTATTCAATCTTAACATCAAAGTGTTTGTATAAAAAAAACATACACATTTTAGCAAACTTTAATATTTTATTATTTTAAATCACTAATGATATATTGGAGTTTATCATTAACGATTAAAACAAAAACAAAATCGGTTTTCATTATTCATCCTAATTTTTGTGTTTTTTTTTAATCTAATTTACAAGAGTGTAACATTAATGTATATTTTCACAAAAGACCCACCTCACAAAACCCATTTTTTGGTTTATTTGAAATTAAAAAAAAGTAAATTAATATCTTTGTGCAAAATATCAAACCATGTAAATGAGTTTAAGATAGTTTTATTCCGTTAAAAAAAATGTTCTAAACAAACAGTTGAATGTTTCCTCAGCTATCTCAGAACAGGTAAAATTTGGAGATTTTTAGCATTATGAAGCATAATTTTTGCAGACTTTCAAATACACGTAATAAATCCAGAATCGTATGTGAAATTCTTTATGCTTCGTCAATTTCAGCGATTTCCCTGAACTTTTAAAATCAGATCCTGAATTTTAGTACAAATCGGTTTTATTTTTTCGATGTTTGTGTGTGTACTGTGTAGATTTTTAATGTTCTGGAATTCTGGAATCTATTTTTTTTTGTTAATTTTTGCGATTTCCGTAGGTTTTTGAAGTTGTTACAGGACCTGGAAACTAGTATAAATCTGTTCTTTTTTGTCAATTCCTGCGATAGCTGTGTAAACTTTTAGTCATGTAATAAAAGTTTATTTTTATCCTTTTTTAGCTTTTTTATCATTTTTTATCCTAGCTTTTAAATAAATTTTATTTAAATTATGACATATATTTAGACTGTTTTCTCTGCGTATTTATTTTGATACATTATAATTGACGACCGTGGTCTAACGGTTAGCAATTACGCTAAGCAAGCGTGCGCCTCAAGTTCGATTCCAGGCAGATTCACTTCCGGACTAGTTTTACTCTTAGATAGTTTGACAACTGAATTTATATTTTTCTGTAGCTTATATGGTATGCAGCTTATTACAAATCATTTCAACTTTATAATGCAGCATAAAAAGTTGGTCTAACGAAAGGATGCAGTAGATTTGACCTACTGATTATCTTCGATCTCCTTGCCATCGGAACTTTAGGTTTTATTCGTCAAAACTGTGTGCTTGCTGTGCAACAGCATTCACGCAAGGAAACTTATACATCCACAGTATGGTTGACAATCATACTCTATCGCTAAAGATAGCCTTGCATTTATTTTACTCATATTATATAATTTAGTGACTAGGTTGAGTTTGTGATAGTATAATTAATTAATTGTGCATTTTAATAATCTTGAAGATCACATATTATAATCAGTAAAAACTCTAAAACAGAAAAAACCCATATAACAGACGTTCACTTTAAGAACGCATATGTTTTCCGCGTCTAATGAACGTTGCGCTTCTTTCTTCGAGGAAATTTTTTAAGCTTAATCAGTTGAAACCTTGAATTATCAAGAATTGGTTTTATTATACTGACTCTTATAATTTCATATTTTTTTTGATTTGGTGGCACAAATCATCCTAGTTTGGGTGGATTACCTAAAAAAACGTTACTTAAACACAAACGTTCAAAAGCACTTTTTCAAATAATTAAGTCAATTTAAAACACAATGAAATCAATTTTAATTCCAAGCCAGACCGACTCAATTCGCTTCTGTTTTTGACATATGGTTAAACAGGTCCTTCAAGATTTCCTATTAATATGTTATACAATAGTTATATAAATAATGGGTTTTTCAAGCTTCGTCTCTCTCTTAATTTTCAAGATCGGATAAAGATGAAAAGAGAAGGATGTAGTCGATTTATGTATAACTTTATGATGACAGCGGTAGGATGTCAATGTCACTTGCGCCCACAGTACATTGCCAAATAAGCTGATACGGTTTGAGAGGAGAGCCAATATGGTTCAGATTACATTATAACTTTTTTGTTTATACTTTTAGCGCTGAGATAATGTACTGAGATAAATATTATTTGTTTAAAACTTTTTCCACAACTAAAAGCACCTTCACGTAGTTATATTTAATTTAAATTGAATATATTTATCATATACTTTATGTACATACTATTTTAATATTGTTTGCTTATGGAAGGCGTGGGCTAAAAATTTCGGAAATTCTCTCGGTCTGACTCACTTCCATGTTATATGATGCATCTCGGTCGGACTCACTTCCATGTTATATGGTGCATCTTGGCCAGACTCACTTCCATGTTATATGGTGCATATCAGTCGGACTCACTTCCATGTTATATGGTGCATCTCAGTCAGACTCACTTCTATGTTATATGGTGCATCTCCAGTAAAATAATGAAATAAGGGGGCATTTTAATAGATATGTAATCTATTGATTTTATACGTCAAGTTATAATATTTTTTTTATAGCTATCAATAAACATTTTTTTATATATCATCTTTCATTTTAATTTATAAACATTCTTATAAAACATAGTTCGGTAAATGCAATAGTTTAATACTTATTTTTCACAGAGAACACTCACTCAAAATATAAATAAAATATTACATAATATATACACGAAAAAAGGACGTAACCTACATTTTACTGTTCTGATATAATTGATGAAATATTTACGCTTTGTTCAGGCTTCCACGTAACTTCTTTGAGACTTAATTTAACCATATAATACCTAAAATAAACCAAATAGTGGTTTGTGGATTTTGTCTTTTTCAGATACTTGCGTCCACCTGGGACTTGTATATAACGATTTCATAAGAAATTATCACCTGTAGAAGGCTTTATTATTAAGTACACAAAAGGTGTTAATAAGTGCCGCTCCAAAAATTTTGATGCAAAATAGTCAGAAGTCGTATTTCAATACCAAACAAATTTACAATTCATCAAACCATTTGCACCGATTTCATCTGTTTACCTAACATATATCTAAATTATTAGACTAATAATAGTTTGGTTTACAAATTTACTGGGCAGTTTTGGCCTTCGAATAGATATTTTCACAATTCAACGAGGCAACTTTTTTGTATTTGACGGTTCTCGAAAATAAAACTGCTTTAAAAATCAACCAAACACATATTCAGGATGATTTTTAGTTTTTAAAACATGCTCAACATATCAAATACGAGGGTTGCTACTTAAGTTTTGAGACAGACAAGTAAAATCAAATATTTATCATCGAAAATAGCTTTATTATTTTTCAAAATACTCTCCATGAAGATCAATACACTTTTGCATGCGTTTGAACCAATTTTCGAAGCACTTGTTGCACTCCGAATGAGGCAACTTCAAAACATGCGTTTTGAACGCATCAACCACTTCTTCAGGCGTCGAAAAACGTTGACCTCGCAATTTATTTTTGATGTTCGGGAATAAAAAAAAGTCATTGGGTGCCAAATCAGGGATGTACGGCGGATGACCCATCAATTCGATGTTTTGAGTGCTCAAAAAGTCACTTGTTTGATCCGATGTGTGAAAGCTCGCTTTGTTGTGGTGGAAAATGATCCATCTTCGACGGTTGGTTTTCCTCATTTCTCCGAACACTTCTGGCAAACAAATGGTAGTTTATCATTTAAAAGTGATCGTACGACGTTCCACTAAAGGCACTGTTGCAACATGACCATTTATACCGAAGAAACAAGCCACCATTTGCTTCCAAGTGCTTCGTGCGCGAACAACTTTTGTTGGATTTGGCTCGTCTTGAAAGACCCATAAAGTCGACTGCTGTTTAGTTTCTGGCTCATATGCATAGATCCATGATTCGTCGCCTGTCACGATCTTGTAGACGTCTTTTGAAGCACCGCGATCGAATTGTTTCAACATTTCTTTGGACCAATCGACACTAGTCTTTTTTGAGCGATTGTCAAATTATGCGGTATCCAACGCGAACAAATCTTTTCGTCGGCCAAATGTTCATGCAATATTGAATGTATGCAAGTGGAACTAATGCCCAAACATGTCTCAATCTCACGATAAGTCATATGACGATGTTTTCTGGCACAACAACTGATTTTGGACGGCCTTCACAAAATTCGTCCTGGAGCAAACTACGACCACGATTGAATACGGAAAATCAGCGAAACACAATGGCCCGGGATGGTGCTTTATCACCAAAAGTCGAATGGAGTTGATTCGCACACTGTTGTTGATTTAGTCTACGTCGAAAATCATAAAAAATAATCGCATGAAAATGTTCACGATT
The DNA here is from genome assembly GCA_949825065.1 of Odontocerum albicorne. Classification (NCBI taxonomy): domain Eukaryota; kingdom Metazoa; phylum Arthropoda; class Insecta; order Trichoptera; family Odontoceridae; genus Odontocerum; species Odontocerum albicorne. The sequence goes on from OX463845.1 coordinate 17,231,978, forward strand.
TAATTCCATTTTTGGCCGAGATGAATTTTTCAAGTCACTGTAAACAACACAAATAGCACTCGTATGACAAAACTTTCTGAGCATGTATACCATTAAAAACGTCAAACTTTACTATGCTGACGTCAGATTTGACGTATCTACACTGGTGTTGCCATATCTCAAAACTTAAGTAGCAGCCCTCGTATGTCAGATATGTCCTGATAATATAAATGCTACCTAAACATACTCGTAGATGGGATTTTCTAGTTTTCTTTAATTTTTTTCTTTTTTATTGTAACGTTGCTAAATTCGTTTCAATGAAAAGAAAAAGTCTTGTAAATACACTCACCTACCCATTTATGTTTTTCTTAATTTTAAATTGACTAGAAAAATGTTTTTTAAATTATTAAAAATACTTAAGTACAACAATGTATTAAACTAAATTTGTTGTTAATTTCCAATTCAAACCATTATTTTTTAGCGATCAAAAAACCTAATGTAATTTTAATTAATCTGATTTTGCTTTAGATATTACGTTCATGTACACTCTATCTCGGCATTGTTATATAATGTCGTCGGAAGGGTTGTCATATAATATTAATAAAAAATATATTAAATAATTTAATTTTCCTCTAGTTTATAATTTTAACACTGGGCTTGTTATTTCAGCATTGTTTCTAAAGTGTTTTTTTTAAGAATAAACCCCAATTACATGTAAAACTTGTGGAGAATATACACTTATAAGAATAGAAGTTATATACAGTAATAAGAAATGAACAAAAATTAATGAACAAAAAAATCATTGCTAAGCCGAAGCAACTAACTTCCATTACTGAGAAAGCTCTATATGCTTTCTTTAAAAACCTTTTCTGAAATGTTGAAAATATCAGTATCCGAGTCAATATCCGTGAGGAATAGCCCATGAAACATAAGAAGAGTATTTGACAAGTAAGTTCTACTTATTGTCATAAATGACTTAGATACTCGTATCACAAATCCTAGAACGAGTGCTCTGTTAGCAGACTCACATCACCTTCACGTGAGATCCGAATGAGAGCCTACTATTAAAATTAATACCCAAGTATTTGATGTATTCTACTCTCTGAATAATAAGATAGTTCAGAGTATTTGAAAATAAAAGCACTTGAAAAAGATAAACGTTATTTTTTCGAAATATTGAAGTTCATGTCTATTAAGTTGACTCCACTACCAAATAGCGTTAAAGTTCGACTGAAGGACTAAACAGTTATCATAAAAAGATTTTTATTCTGAAAACTTTTTAATCGTCAGCAAACAATAAAAACCTAGCATGCCTTATTGCTGAACCAATACCGTTGATAAAGATAAAAAAGAGAGTAGGCCCCGAAATTGACCATTGGGGGACCCCTGAATATGTCATGAAGCAAGCTGATTTATACAACCCATATTCAGCCAATTATCTCCTATCGGTTAATAAATCGAAAAAATAGTTGAGTAAAATATGAAAATAAATTCACTGCTTCCTATTGTACCATTACATCATTCATCAACAGACATTATATGCTAAAATTCTTCATATGAATGATATTATGAATACCTCATTCTCGATTGGAAAATTCAATTCAACCGAAGTCTCCAGAGCTGACTTTTAAGATACAAGTAGAAGAAGATTATAATGATGGATATACTTAAATTCTTATGCACACCGACGTCAGGTGGTAAAGCAGGAACAAATTTCTTCAGCGATTCAGATACCTGATATTAAGATATTTCTGGTTTTTAAAGGAACACATCGAAAATAAAACTTTTTTAGAGGTGAAGAATACTCGTACAAGCAATTGTTGGGCGATATTCGGTTTTACCAAGCTATTACAGAAGCTATTACAGTTCAAACAACATTGTTATTTAACGTTGAAATTGATTAAAGTAGATCGATCGTAGTTAGGTTTGCATTTGAAAAGTAGGTATTTCAAAAGAATGTCGCCGTAAAGAAATCAACATTTCGAAAACTTCATATGTATATCGATTTTTAAATTTTTGTCAGGTATGGGATTTAAACTACACGAAAGTTATTTTTAGTAGTAATATTAAGCTCACAATTAAAACTCCCATCCCTGTGTGCTCCAGTCACAGTGTGACTCAACTCGATCTGCCTGTCCGACACACGTCACATAATCGCAGTGTGCAAAAAGTCTGCCCGCTCATATAAGGTGTTGTTCCGTCCACCGGCTCGGCCTGCTGTTCACAGGGTGTATATTTGTCTTATTGCGGGAGCAGCAGTGGTACTTGTAATTGCCAGCTATCATTATGTGAGCATTGAACTACTCTTGGAGGAAATCTAAATTTGATGTGTTAATTTAATATTGATTTATATTGGTGACTATAAAATGAATTTTCAATGTGATTTATACATTAAAATCAACTTATTTAGTATCACCGCATGCTCCACCATAACAGCAGAATACTGATAAATACTGCTGTAGAAAACCATAAATTTGAAAACACCATATGGAATATGACCATGAAACAAAAATGTATCATTCTAAGCCCCAAGTGACTTACTTAGTATCTTCTTAACAATTTTCAACTATTTAGAGGGTGATGGAATACAAGATTTTTCAACATTTAATTCTATATGACAGAATCTGGAATGTAGTGATTAGGGATGAATGTAAACTTAAGGCTGATATGTTAAATAAGCTGAAGAAGAGCGCACTGAGATAGTTTGGACAAGTGGAACGTATGAATGAAGAAAACCTACCAAAACAAATATACAGTTCAAATGTCAGTGGAAGACATAATGAAGATCAACCAAAGAAAGAGTTGTTGGATTAAGTGAATGATATTTTTAAAGAAGAAATTGTAAGAAGTAATAAAAATCGAAGGAGCTGTATAAAAAGGTGTATGGATGTATAACAGGCAAAATATGTGTATCGAAATAGAAAAGTCTGGCGCTCTGTTATATCTGTCTACCACATCAGGGGCATGGCATAATGGTATGTATGTATGTATGATCCTATTTGCTAAGCAGTTCACCATCAATATGCTTTGTGCCGTTTTCGACAAAAAAAAAACAAATTGGATTTACACTAATAAAGATAGAAGCTTCATTATGAAAACAAAAATTTTTTTTTTCTGTTGACAAGTTTATTGGATGGGAATCCACAATTAAAGTTTAAAAAATGATTATATGTACACCACTTGATTTCCTTAAAAAGGGTTGATGATTCTCACTCACAATGACTCTTCAAAAGGTTAACTAAATTTCACCTCTGGTTCCATTTATATGTAACAGTAAGAATCATGTAAATAACATTGAAAGTTGTTGACAAAGAATCCACTGAGAATAAATCGAAAACTTTTGTAATGGTATTAATGTTACTTTTCATAAAAATTACTGGAAATAATTTGGATGACGCATTGAAATTTATATAAAGTATAAAAATTAATCAAACATGTGCAAATTAATCAAAAAAAGTTATCACTTTTATATTTTTATGATCACTATTATTTATTTTAAATAAATCAAACATACCAGTTACCAGTTGGCAGCATTCCAATTTTGATTCATAGAAGAATGCTCAGAAATCCTTGGTATCATCGTATCTCAAGCGCCAAGGCACTACGCTTCTAGGAGTAACGAATGCTCTTTAATACCATGAAATTCTGAAATATTGCCGATAAGAATAAAACAACTTCCTAAAATTAATATTAATGTGTAAAAATCTAGGGTCGACGTGAAATCGATAGAAAACGCCTGTTATTATCACACAATATTTGCGAATGATCAGGTATTAAGACAGTTAAGAAGCGTTTCCAAGTCGCTAAAGATAGAAATATTTTGTAAGAGTGAAAAATAAAAAATGCTTATTTAAAAAATAGACAAAAGAGAAATGTTTCAAACGTGATAGATAAAGTTACATACAAAATATGTCAAATATAACATCGTAATGTTTTGTCTTTAACATATAAAATAACATAAAAGTTTAATTTAAAAAAATAATCCGAATAGTACTCGTATCAAATGCTGGAATACTCGTAATATTTTTATTTATATAGTTGCGTGGTAATGATTTTAAATTTATATAAACAGTATTACAATAAATTACTAACCTGTACAAAACGAAATATGCACTTCATTCATAAGACGAAATGTCTTTTTTAACATCACTCTGTATTGCAGTAACTTTCTCTCTCGTTCCCTGACCAAAAACGTCAATCCTTCTGATAGAAATCGAGTGCGCCCCGTTCTGAGTTACACGACCGCACTTTCGATTTTTCGCACCAATTTTGTGACTTAAAGACCTATACAAACATGTTTATGTCGAAGCGTAGATAAAAAGAGTTAATAAAGGTTGGTGAATGCAGTTTGAATGTGATGAAAGATGGTTAGCGCAATATTGATAAACAGTAGTAATAATTGAATAACTGAAAGGGAACGGTAAGCAAAATGAACCGAATAACTGATAGTGAATGGTATACAGATAACATATACCTATATATTACCAAATTCATGATTGAATCAAGTGAATACACTTTGGAATGAAGGGTTTTTAGAATCAAAGTAATTAAAAGGAACTTTCTCATTAAGCTTACAAGGTAATCGTTCAACTTATTTTTTATGATGACAACGCTGCATATTTCAACAGCGTATTAAGAACATGTTTTGGGCTGTATTGATTTGACCTTATGTCCAAGACGAATTACAATGTCCATATACGAGTATCCTTAACCCATTATTATTTCACTTTATTGGCACCTTGGCGAAGTGGTTAGTATATTTGCTTAGTACACAGGCGACCCGGGTTATATTCGCAGCGGTTCCTAGCCTGGTTTTACGGAGAAACTTTTTCATCAAACTGTATTGTAATCCTGGCGCATAGAAACTGTCTAATTTTGAATGCACTGTTAAGGTAACGCTTTATAAATTACTCGGTTTTGTTTTTCAGCATGGATCCGATCAGTCTGTTGCCTTGTATTATTACCAAATATCGTAGCTTTATTATATAGTAAATTTATGGTTTTTCTTATCAGATACTAGATATTTTCCTTATAATTGGTAAATAAGTATTAGCATTTAAAACTATTGCAAAAAAATTGTAAAAATATATTTTATAGATATTGTACGAGTATTATACTTTTGTTGTATACAATACAACACGGCAGGTTTGTTGCCATATCGCAATCTTTTCCATCCATCCAAAAAGATGTTAATGAAAACCAGACTGAAATAATTTTAAATAAAATCATATGTCACAAATTAATGACCAGTGAACTTTTCATGGAGCCTAGATGACGAGTGTGAAGAGAAATGTATTGTAATATATTTGAACTTTATATTGAGATGACTTGGTATTTATAAGCAATGTTAAATAATTAATGATAAGTTATAAGTATGTCCAATGAACGTAGCGTGTCTTCTTTCTCAGATAAACTTTTCCGCTCACACCTACAAAAATTTCCAAACGGGTTTATTTTATTTTTTTTGCAACAGTCATATTATTATCGCATAATATTTCATGAATTTGTGAGTTTTATTCTGGTGAACGTTCGTTTTCTCTATTAATATTTCAATTCGATCAAACTTAGTCTGTCTTAAAATATTAGATATATGAATGATATGTGCATCTTTAGGAAACATTAGAAGACAACCTTTTTTGACAAGTCTTATGGGAAAAAGCATGTGTGTATATGACCATTATACACATATACTTCCCTCCACCTAAACCCGAATGTGTTACTATTACATATCGGAAGATCTACAAACGTTTTTTATAGTGCATCTTCCTGTGGTAAGGTATACGGTTTATTGCCAAATGTGTTAAATATTCAAAAGTTTTTTTTTTCTGATGGCCACATTCACCACCATCGCATACTTACGCTCTTTTTTTAATATTATTTATCTGTTAATTATTGCGCGTTTGAGAAGTAGAACACTTGAGGAGAGTCTGTTCACTAAATGGTGCTTTATAAGTTGTCATTTAAATTATGATTACATAGATTATATTTGAAGCGATCACTTTCTCGTTGACACTTAGCCCTTTTCTCGTTTCTAGTAAGGTAGCACCTCTAGACTGCCTTCCACCTTCAATACGTGCACAAATATTCGGCTTAAGTGACCAAGACTTGACCTTTACCAAGATACAGAAAACCTGAACACAGTTTCACAATATTTAATACGTGTTGCCCTTTTGTGAAGGCGGTTCACATTTCGTAACTAGCGTTGCAGACCCACACTAAAGTTTTGGGTCGATTTTTGCGAAGATTGTAATCTTCAATCCATACTTTTCTTGTTGTTTGTACATATTTCCCTTTTTGTAGACTATTAAAGTCAAACTAAATGTTTTTCTATTTCAAGTTAATAAACTCTTAACGATAATTTATCGTTAACTTCAAGTCTATTGTATCATTATTTACGACAAAATCATAAATCAAATTAAGTTTTATGAAGATACAGAAAATTTTATCCAAAAGAGTTTTTGGACAAAAATTGATTCTGTTAAAATAAAGACAATTTTCAATGTTCATAACAATTCAATTGAAGGGGGGGGGGGGAGGGTTGTGGTGCATGTATATCATCATGCCATTTCCCTGTGTGGGTAGGCAGAGAAGAAAGAGCATGAAATACTTCCTTCACCTTCTCCATATCCATACATCTTTTGCATACAGTTCCTTATGTTTTTCTTGCTCCTTACCTTTTCTTCTTTGAAAATTTCATTCACTAGGTTCAACAATTATTTTTTCGATCGTCCTCTACCACAACTCCCACTCATTCTTGTATTGTAAATTTGTTCAGTCAGTTCTTAGTAACCCAGCCGTTCAACATCTCCAAACCACCTCAACGTGATATTTTTAACCCTATATGCAGTGTTTTTTAACGCATGTCTTTTTAACTCACACTCATCCTTATTATTTACGTTTCTTATTATATCATACATCGATACACACATTTTCTCCTCAGTGCATGTATTTCTACTGCATTTAACTATATCAAATACTTTACATTAGTATATAACAATATTACTTATTCCTTCAGTTTATTGTTTTGCATAAAAATGGTGTCATAAAACTCTTACACTTAAAAGTCTATAACTTTTTTGTAAAATAAAATAAATGTCTCGATTTTAATTCTAAAAAGATAATTTCATTTATTTATATTAATAAACATATTTATTAAAACTATTTACATAATATTTAATACGTGTTGCACTTTTGTGATTCCAGAAAATATATTTTACAAGCAATGGGGAAAAAGTTTTCTTAACACTCTCATTACAGTGAATCATAAAATGCATGAAAAATACTTGTTGATTAATCAGTTTGATAATTTTCACTCTGACAAGAATTTAAAAAGGAAATTTGTCTTTTCTTGCAACCATTTTCATTTAAATTTAATTATTTACTTATGTTTAAGTTGAAGTGTTATAAAAATCTGTTCCCACTATTATTTTCCTTTGATAAAATAAAAATCATATTCTTTATACCCGCTAAAAAATTCTGAATTGATTTTTTTATTCCAAGGTGCAAAACAGTATTTATTTAAACCAGACCACAATGCAAAAAGCCACCTAGAAAAAACAACCTACATATTTTCTTCACATGTTCACTACGTCGCAAAGCCTCCCGACGGACGTCTGCTCCTTATATAATTCTCCCTTCCAGTCAGAAATAATGACGCCCTACGTAGTTTAGTTAGTAAGATGCTCGACTGCCAGCCAAAGGTTTCGAATTCGATTTCTAATGTGTTGTTTTTTAACATGCGGGTAGTATTGGCAGCACGTGCAATGACATACTTCGAGTTCCGTTCATAGTCCAGTGGTTCTTAATCTGAAGGTTCAGTTAATGGGAACTGATATTGATGTTGTATATTGATTTTCAATATATCCGAATAACCAAGTTGGTACCATACGAACGAATCTACTGACAACATTGCATGCATATTATAAAAACATGCAATATACATGCAATGTTGCAAACTTATAAATTCTACTCAAGAAACTCGACACCTCGAGAAATGAAGTTAATTTTATTTAATGTAAAATAACATCGTTTTGCATTGATTGTCCAATAAGTTTAAATTGTCCAATAAGTTTTTCCTTCTATATATTTTATGAAATCCGATATTTCCTCCTTGAAGACTACCTGGCAAATAGCTCGGTACATATTCCAAGTAGTATTGCGAGTGATGTAGTCATTTTAAATTGCGTCATTTTGTATCTTATATCACGGCACATGTACGTGAGTAATTAAGCCTGCGAAGTAAATTTACTTTTTTCTTTAAGGCATTGACCCTAAATTATGATTGAAGAGTAACTTTATTTTATATAAAACACGAATCGAAGAAATAAATTGCATCAGTGGTTTATCATTCAAATGCAAAATAGCGCTTTTTATAAAATCTACTAATATCTTGAACAATAATAATAAGATTTTCAGGATATAATAATATGTAAATTTGAATTTAAAATTTACGTTTAATAGCCGGAGGACACATTCGCGGTCTAATTAGTAAGATGTTAGTCTTCAACTTTCCTTAACCCCCGGGGGTTTAAGGGTTCGATTCCAGATGGTACCCAACAAAATAAAAAAAGGATCACTGTCTGATTAAAAAGTTATCAACTAGACGTCTACGTGTGTTGTTGCCGTGCACTTAGGATGCCGAACTGTGTGTTGATAGTCTACTCCAGTAGTTCTTAACCATAAGACTCGATTGCTACGGTCTTCAACATATCTGCATCATCAATTTTGGATATGTTGAGGGATACCATGCGTATTAAAAAAATAACTGGGTCAAAGAATCCTGTACTTAAATGTAAAAATTTCTGATATTATTTAATAAATCCCTTTCATTTTAGTTGTTTTAAATCATATTATCCCTTCATCCGAAGTTTGATATCTAAGATCTGCTTTGTGATGAATATATCTTAGGTTCGTACTTCGTCCAAATGATTCAAGTTTTTTGTGGTAGATATGTCTTAGGTTTGTACTCCGTCCAAATGGTTCAATGTATAGATCTTCTTCGTGGTGGATAAGTCCTATGTTCAAACTCCGTCCAAATTATTCAATGTTTTGTTGGGGATATGTCATAGGTTCGTACTTCGTCCAAATGGTGCAATGTATTTCTTTGTGGTGGATAAATCTTAGGTTCATACTTCGTCCAAATGATGCAATGTAAACATCTTTGTAGTGGGAATGTCTGAAGTACGCGCATTGATAAAGTTTATTATTCTTAGTACATATTTAATTAATAATTTTAATTGAATAATTTTTATTACAAAACCAAATAAAAAAATTGGCATTTGTCTATTTTTTATTTAATTTTTTTTATTTGAATGGATGGTAATCTACATTTTATCAAATTTTGAAACAGTTTTTTTAATTAATCATAAAATCTTCCATGGTTCGAATATGTATTTCTTATTGGTTTCATGAGTGAAAAAGATTCTCTGTTTGGAGATATTATTAAATGTTTGCATTAATCTTAATATTATATATAAGAGCTATACGTTATTTTCCCCTCGAGTTCAAGCTTAATGGAAGTTTATGTAGACTACTGTGTGCTGGTTAACGAAAAATATAAATTAATAAAAAAATAATTACAGTATATGCTCACCAACGTCACCTAGTTGGTATGACGCTTGTCTTTCAGTCTGGAGGCTGTTGGTTCGATTCCAGGTGGAACCCAGACTTTTTGAAAAACTTTAGAAATCTGGTTTTCAATTAAGGCCTCGAACATTTTTCTGGTTGGTTGTAAAAAAATGCAACATGGCAATACGCCCATAAGGTGTTGATTTTTATTGATAAATAATTGATATTGATAAGATTTTAATAATTGATATTGATAAGATTTTTATTGATAAATAATTGATATTGATAATTGAGAACTTTTGTGTTTATTATTCACCGTAAAGTTTATTATTCACTTATAATCCACTATAAAGTTAAAAATATACCCATTATGGATGCCGTGGTAACCATTTTTAAATGAGTTGAATCTGAATTTATTTAATGATGCTTTGAAGACTTACTTTATTAAGACAGTGCAATGCAAGCAATTATTTATATAATGAATACCAGTCTCAATTTTACAAGCGAAAATATACATTCCTTTGAAATACAAATATTTTAACTTTTGAAACAGTAAAAGAATGGTGTAAATATTGATCAAGCAAGTCAAAAGGATATGACATCATCTACGCGACCTTTTTAAATTACCAAACGCCTCATTAATGTTACGGTACGAATCTCATAAGGAAGTCTTCTTTAGAGATGGAATCTTTTTTCACATCTCATTGTTTTTCCTCTTACGACTCTTTGTTTAACGATTTATTTTATATATTCTTCACAATAATTAAAATGAATTTCTGTATTGCGGAATACTGAATATTCAAATATTATTTGTTTAACAACCT
>OX463845.1:17242547-17396494 GCA_949825065.1 Odontocerum albicorne
TTAGCAGTTCGAAAAACGTAAAAAAGTCAAAGAAATCGGGAAAGTTGTAAGGGATGTGGATGTAGAACAGGCGAATGATGCGTGTTGAGGTGGAAAAAATATGGCGCTCTGTTTTCTCTGTTTACCCCGACAGGGAAATGGTTGTGTCTATAAGAATCAGTGGACTCGTTTGTGTTGTTTTTTTCCGCGATCAAAACATTTAAGTTTAGTCTATTTTTGTGAAATTAACATGTGATGCATTTAACATTTTGGGATATGATGAACGAATAAAATTTATTGATATCAATGTAGTATGTAAACATATATTCTGTGTTTTAGTTATGATGATTTTATTACATAAAATTAAAGCTGTCTTCAGCAAAATTATTTAAATGTTATTAAGAGTTTCCATCAAAGTTATAGAACTTATCCTAAGTCGTTTTAAAGGAAGTTGTTAAAAATATATTATTGAACTCGGATAAATTTACCGTGTCAGATTTATTTCAATCACATTGATTATATATAAACACTACGCAAATACACTACAATACTACCAAAGACAAGTATGTTACTATCACATGTCAGGAGATCTACAAAATTTTCTTTGTAGTTCATTTTTCTTTTTAAGTTTTCTGCGGTTTTTTTACCAAATATGTTTTTCTGTAAATTTGCAGATGCGAAAAAGTACCTTATTAAATGGTACCACTTTTATGTCCTTACCCACACATAATATTATTTATTTTGTAATATTTTTAATATGTCAAAAAAACTAAAATTCCAAGCTAGAGAATCCTGAAGGAGAGGCTGTTCTCTAAACGGTGCTGTATGAATTGTTCTTTTATTATTATTTTTATTATTGAACAATTTAGTGAAAGTCATTATTTTTCACATACTTGGGAAATCTTTTTATTTACAATTTATTGATTATAAATATTTATACCACGATTTAGGCAATTAGTTAATATACGAATACACCCATTATGAAACTACTATATTTTATTATAAAATTCAAATTTCGCAACTCAAACATTACTAGAATTTATTTAAAATCGGTTGTATACGTATTTGAAACATTCACTTTGTCCACATTACATTTCATTACTCAGTCTAGAAACATCAATACGCGTTCTGCATATCTTATTTAGCTCTGTTTTCTGAAGATTGCCAATATTTTCAGACAAAGAAATCGAAATTAAAAAGCAAAAAATATTGTATTCTGAATAATATCACATACTTGCAATGTTGTGTGCAGTAGATACATCACATGCAGTTCTACACTTGAAATTTTAAAATTGAGGGATCACGTTTTGTTGACAAAATGCAGGATTTCTATCTGAAGAATATGTGTATATGCAATTAGACCCACATTAAATGAATCAATGTGTTGTTCTGGATAACGCAGCACGTTAACGCCATTTAGCTATACAACTAATATTTTTCATATTTAAATCTCATCATCTCCGTGGCCTAGTTGATAAGGAACCCAGATTTAAAGAAAAGCAGGATTTAAGTCTGGTTTTCTCTCAAGGCCTCAGTAATATCATTTTGGTTGGTTAAAAGAGATTACCCCATGACAATAAGCCTGGTTAAACTATATAGAACGAAACTATAATACAATATCCACTCTCTTTGCATTTAAATCCTCTTACTCCAACTCAAGGATCTTTGGAAAATATATACTTCAAACATAATATTATATATCGGATATATACCATATACATATTGCAAACATTCCCTCTGGGATGGTAAATATACTAATGTTTACTTGATCTCAGAATGGAAATGACTTGGTAAAGGCGGACCAGATAAACACACTCAGTTAACTTGACCAGTAATTTTGAAGTGAAGACCTTTAAGAAGATTCTTAAATTAGGTAAATCTAAAGAATAAATAAAGTATCCTTAAATTTACTGTCATTAAATAGTGCTAGAGAAATTAATTTTATTGCATGTTTTTCCACTACTGTTAAACTAATTTACTATTTTTTTTCAGGTAAGCAAGTTTTTTTATGCGTCACCCATTTACGTGAGTATTTTACAACATTTAACACATACGAGTATTTCTCTTTGGGATGTCTCAATGATGCGAGACACGATCCAAAAATCGCATGCAATTAGCCAAAATGTACATTTAAGCGCACGCTTATATTTATTTATTGCATATTTGTCTGTGTTCGAAATAATATCTTACAATTATTTGTTTAAAGTTAAAGGATTAACGTTGTGGGGGTTTAAAGATATTGTAATTTGTTTTATCAAACAAATTACAATATCTTACAATTTTCATATAAAGCAACTGGTGAGATTGAACGTATCAAAATATAAATTGTTTGAAATGTTGCGTCTTGTCTAATAGGCTTTCATTGTCATAATCGATTTTATCGTGTATCCACTTATGGAAATAGATGCCCCTAAAATATGACTTTCACTCTCTTATATTTTATGCATGTTATATCCATCTATATCATGTCTTAATTCTTTTGGAAGTAATCTTATTGGTCTGACAGTGATGAATCCTTCATTATAGCAGTCGAGTAAAGCGCTTTTCAGGAGAATTTGGTCTCTAAACGGTGCTATAAGAAATATGCTTTTATTGTCATCATTAATAAAATTAAATCGTTAAGTATTCAATTTTATATTATCAATGCAATGTTAAAGAAATCCGACCATATGTTATACCTAAATGACAGTGCTTTGATCATTTTGTCGAATCGTAGATTTTTAACTAGTCTGAACGATCAAGGTGACCAAGTTTTCTAATTAATAAATGAGATTTATTTAATTGGAATGTTCGAATGTTATCTACCGCTGTATCAAAACTTTAAACTGCGGCTATACAAGCGTTTTTAAAACATTTACATACGTTTTACATTAGTGCAAAATTAACAAATTCCAGGGAGCAATTAAAAAAAATGTATAAATCAAATATACAATCAGACTTGTAAAATACAAACAAACCGAGTTTTTTTTTCTTCATCCTGTTTTCGATAAAAGTGGTTTTATTTATTTGTTTAGACACTTCATTGTAAGATATACAAACTACGAGGTTATGGCCAAATACCAATCTCTTTCGACCAACCAGACTAGAGTTACGTATATTAGTTCGAATTATTGGATGAAAGGTTACGGTATTGTCAAAAGGAAAAAAGAAAGCTTAAACATACTTAAACCATTAAAAAACAGTATTCAAATTATTGGCAAATATCATCAAAGATTGGGAAATGAAAACAACAAAACATAGCAGCTATGGAGGAAAGCATTTCGTCATTGAAAAGAGATGTAATATTTTTTAAGCCGCAGATTGAAGCAAGACAACAAACAAGGATGATAGTTTTACGGCAAACAGTAACTGGTTTCATAGTCTGACGGCATAAACAGTGTTTTTATAATCTCCAAAAATGAGAAAGAGTTAAATGTAAAATTGTTTGTTTTTCACTCATGAGTTTTTAACTTTTTTATATATTGTAAGTAAATCCATAAATGTTTTATTCTTTATTTTAAGACACTGTAACGGGCAAGGTGAGATAATATTTATTTCTTTTTATTTTGTGTTTGTTTAAATTATGATATATGACCGTTTCCACAGTTATATATTTCCATTCACAATATTGAATTTCAAACATTTAATATATTGAAATTGAAACTTTACTTATATGTCTTCTAATAGTACCGTTAACACTAACGTGTTAAACAATTTTTGCACTTCCACTCTGTCAAGGATGAAAGTCCGTGACCATTTCCTATTCAGCACGATTTATACTAGAAGATCGATATCTTTTTCCCCGGGAACTTGAAATCAATGGAATATAGTGGCAAAGATAGAACTTCTTTCTATGGTATTTTTTCAACAGAATACTTCGTATCTTTTGATATTTTAGTCAGACACCTATTTTAGAAATTAGCGCAATATCTTCTATCTTCTGAGTTAAGTAAAGGGTAAAGTAATAACATTTTTTTAATAATATTGCTTATGGAGACACCAATATTATAATGGAATTTATTTTTATGCATATACGACTCTTGTTTCAAAATATCGTAAAATAGTTACCGTGCAAAAATAAAGAAAGAAATATTTATGACATACAATCGCTTCATCTTCATATACTTGTACTTCCTTCTTTGCACAATCTACAATATTTGCAAAGTATGCTAGAATATTCGTATAACTTGTTTGGGTGACTTCACTGAGAAATGTTTTCAGACAATGAATGACACTATCTCAAAGAATGTGCTGATGTAACATGTTAAAAATAAATATGCAATTTTCAAAGGTATTTTTAACAAAATAGTTAATGAAAGTAAGAATTTAACTTAATAACATATTTTTTGTGTGAAGTACAAAATGATGTATTTATTTCCATGTGGCAATCTCATTTTTCCAACCGAAAAAATGTTAAAGGCACCCTAAGTAAAATCCAGACTGAAATCCTTAATTATATTGCGTACCAAGAGGAATTGAAACCGTAACCCCCGGGTCCAAACAGGCATCTTAACAACTAGGTCATGAAGTTGGTATATTTATCAATCTCAAAAAAAAAATATTTTAAACGCTTGTAAATCATCATCATCGCCATCACGCCATATTTAAGAAATTGGAGTATGCAGGGATGACAGATCTCCACTTCATTATATTCTGAAATATATTTTTCGATAGTGTTAAAAAGTTTTAAATGTTAATTTATAAAATCTAATGCATCACTATAATGTTTTTATATTATCAAATGGCCCCCCCAACGTATCCGAGTTGGTGATGTAGACATTTTGAAAAACGATTCCAAGAGACAATATTTTCATTGACCCCAATAAACCTCTAGATTAAGAACCTTTATTATAGGTACGTAGCTAACAATTTGCCATCGTACGTGTTGGAAATATTATACTACCATACGTGGAAAGGCAAAAACTCTTGGACACGTCTAGTGCATAGAAGTATTGTTACCATTTGAACTTTTAAACCAGACTGGGACCTTTTGTAACTTTTTTTTGTTGAAAAGGTTCCAGCCCGTTGATTTTAACTTACCTTTAGAGAGCAACTTTTACACCCAAGAGTAAAATTAGAAATTGTATTATCCCTATACTGATACAATTTTTATTCCACATCATCCTTATATCTGCCCATTTGCTTACTATATATTAGTAGATTTTTTTACATCCTGTTTAATCAAATAATCTACGACTGTGTCATCCACACAACTTTTCGAAATAACTCACTATACCGACTATTAATATACGAGTAGCTGAGATATTAAATAAATACACGATCAGATCTTTAAGATGATCATTCTAAAAGTTCACAAATGCATAGTTTTATTGAAAAACTCTAGAGTTACATTCCTCGTGTAAGTATATCATTATTCGTATGACAAATGAAAGGCAACAAACCCAGATACATTAAAATTGTATATAGAAATCAAATTACCTGTTGTTTTTTCGCAAATTGTGTATATTTCTTGTCATGTGTAATAATAAATAAATAATAATAATAAATAAATGAATTTGTCGAAAATATCTCAAATCACATTATATTTTTATAATTTTTGATAATTACTAGTAAAAGCAAATATACAATACCTTACTCAAAAGGTTAAACTAAACTACAATATACTACAGTAAACATTCATTTATTTATTTGATACCCTTCAAGTTATCCGAATTTGTAATTCAGATCCATCGAAGAGCGTGGTCGTGAGACAACATTGTGTCAGGTCCCATTAATCGAGCGTATGGGATTCGAACACTGGAATAGGTACGGAACTCGTTCTTCGTAATTGCATGTGAACAGGCAATAGCACCCCACACGTCTAGTGCGTGTAAACATTGTTATTAAATGATGTATTGTATTTTAGAAAAATACTAGTTATAAAGTTAATTTCTCCAAATTACAAAACGAAATGTTTCTGTATTTATAAATGTTATGAGTTATTTAGATTACTGAATATCTTAAGAACCATTTCCAATCGAGTATCTTAAACTAAATTGCTTTACTTTATGTTTCACACAACGATATGTACTCATGACATCTTGAACGATAATTCAGCATTGATTACCAAGACATTGTACAATACTTATTCGAAGAAATATTTTTTTGTAGCTTACTCTATTTTGAAATGTTACGCATATAATGTTTTCTCCCAGAGCTCTCCTCATTTGTTTACATTACATAATAATTATTAAGACTTCAGGCCGTAGGACAATGTAACATTATTCGGCGTATTTTTTTGTAATTATAAACATTCGTCACACGTCCAACCGTAATGATTTCCTGGGCAATCTTTCCGTACGCCGCACCACTTCGGTCTCGGTCCCATGTGTAACGAGGCGAACATCCTCAACGGATAGAACTAAGTTTTGTAATCAAGTATCAAACTGATGTCGATTATCTTTGAATATGCTATAAATATTTAAATAGAGAATTATACTTGATATGAAAATTATGGATTATCAATCTATGGAAGATGGAATGAAGATATCAGAAATGAACGCATGAATATAGTGGATGTTGTTGGTAAGGTGACAGAAGTAGAATTAAAATGGTTGGAACTTGCGGAGAGAATGAATGACAAAACAATAATTTAGCAATAATCAAGTTAGATGTGCGTGTTGTGCGAAGAAGGTGTAGTCTGAGTTGGACCAGTTTTTTTTTAAAACAAGAACAATAGAAAATAATGCATTACGAAATTTATAAATTTTGAGAAAGCGCAAAAATTGTGTCTTTAGATATAAGAGATATGTCATCTCTGCTTATACCGCAAGGTACATAGTGTTATGATATGTTGTTTATATGTATTTCAAACGTTAATGGTTTTAATTGTTGATATATCACTTGTAAAATGTTCATTGAAGCTCATATTATTCTATAAATATTTGGAAGAATTAAAACTTATTGATTTTAAATCTATATACGAACATTATTTTTTTTTCTTCTCAAGAAAAAACGTAGTCTACTTCTTTTTCTTATACTTCTTCTCACGCCTTGCACTGATATATTCATATTGTTTTGTAACAACTTAAGATCTGGTATTGCATTTGTGATTTTATAATAAATCTGATTTGGTATAAAAGTGTGTGTAAGTTTTACTATATTCGTTTTCAAAATAAATAAATAAATAAATACAGGTTAATTGATAGCAACATATTATGAACATATATACATATGTCTTGAAATTACATATATATTTCAAAATAATGACGAAGAAAAAACATTTTAGAGAGAAACTATCAAAAGGTCTTGACTCATCTCGTAATGTCCCCTCAGTGTACACCCCTACAAATAGAAGGTGATCCCGGCCGCAAAAACATCACATGTTTTCAGCCCACACTCTTGTACATGTCAATTAAAAAATGTAAAATAAATAAATGGCATCAAATAAGCAGTCAATACAATCAATTTAGTTACAACAATAATAGATTTACCGATAAATAAAGACATTGATGCTTTGTCCACTGCATCGTGCGACTTGCTCAGTAGAAGACCTACCCATGGTATCCATACAGTGGCATCGCAGTGGCCTCTGGATTGTAGATCTGGTATTGTCGATACAATTGGAAATTGGAATAAATAAAGCAAAATTAATGGAATTTATTATAATATCCCTTAATGCGAGTCCTGTAACCGATGCATGCCATTTTTATTAAAACACTTGTGATTCTAGAAGATAGGAAGAGTCTGGAAAAGGTGGAGGTAATTGTAAATGTCGAGGAGTGTGGAGCAAAAAACAAAATAATACTAGCTTCTCATTAGGTGTTAAACCCAATACGATCTAAGACCATCTGCTTAGTTCTAGGCCATCAAGAATGAACGACCCTCAACCAACTTGTAAGTCGTATTGTCTTCGTAAATATAAAGCTGGAGAAAATGTTTATCCTTTACCACGAATGATTTATTTTGTTTCAAAACCATTAACTTCTTGAAAACTTGTATGTCGTTAGTTTTTCCACGTTTCAAAGGAATTGTTTTAAGATAATATCTGAAGTCTTCGATCAAGTTTGCTGAAGACTACAAGATACAAATATGAATCACAGATTTCTACTTAGTAATAGAAGCTGACAAATACCGTCGTAATACATATTTATGACCATGATATAGAATGATGATGGCATTACTTGACTTTATATCAATCATCACTGTATGTAATTGTTGCGATTTTCCATTTTGATGCTTCTGTAATTTCCTTATCTCTATTAGCAGCATCTGCTGATGTCGTGCCGACCTAAATGTTCATCTTTTTCTTTGACGTCATATGCATTGATTATGTACTTAATATCCTGATGTTTGATATTTATATCTTTTAATCTTTGTCAGCGTTTTCAAATCCTTGAGAACGATTCTTCGATTAATTTATTCCAATAGAAATTGATAATAAATTTTTTTACTTCATTTTAACTGTCAAATGATTTTTTTGATACAAAATATTAAGAAAATAATAAAACAACTAATAATGTTCAACATTAATATGTATGCAGTGTTATACTCGTAAGATATGAAAAACTGTATAAGACAAACCCAACACAATAGTTAAACAAACTCAAAAAATGACTTGATTCATCCCGGTAACAATACCTTCTTCGTTTTACTATTGTAAGTAGTCAAGGTTATATGAAAGACTATACAACACCCATTATGATTTAAATATCCATGGTATTCAGTAATTTATAGGAAGTATTAAGAAATTACTTAATTTATCCCAAGAAAAACTTTTTTACTTTACTCTTCTCTATACATTGCCCATATTAATTCAAATGCCGTGATATTATGAGTTATTCGGAGGTAGTGTTAAGAAATAATATTTATTTTTTAATCTTCATACGCATCGTTTTACCTCTGGTCAAATTTTAACATTTTTTTCTACTTAATCTTTGAGTAATCTATATTGCAAAAGTCTAATTTAACACGAGAATTTAAACCGAAAAAAACTGTTAATTTACGAGTATGTTTATTTTTTTCAGAAAAAAATAGCTAATCGATTATTTTCATTTCATATATAGTCAATGCACAGATAAAAAATCACTAAGCAGACACTAAAAACGCCTTATTTTTTTACTGCGTACAATATAAATTAATTAGCTCAATTACTATTAACTGATATATTCATATCGCATTTATTGCCTACATTATTTCGAAGATGCACTTTCAATTATTTTTAATGCACATTAAATCAACCATTCAGTGTTTTTGTGTGAATATCTTTATTAAATCATTTAGTATTTCTGTATTCTCTGGAACTCTGGATTTGAATTGTATTATTGTAAAAATAAATATTTGCAATCTATCTATATTCACAAATCATCCTAGTTTGGGTGGATTACCTATTTAAAAAAAAATCTATCCATAATTTGAATAGCACGTAGTTAATTCCGCAAGAAACTGCCAATTATTGATAAATGCAATAAGTCGTTTTCTTTGACAATAAAAAATAAATACTTCAATATATTCTTTACAAATTTAATCAAAATACTTACAAATGTATCGAGATTTAAAAAATATTGTTACTTCAAATTAAAATGTTAAACACATAGTTGCATAATTCAAAATCAGTTGAGAACCGTAAATATCCACCAAAGAAAGAAAACTAATGAACAAATCTCGCCATTGTGATTCATCGTTGTGTTTAAAACTGACCTAAAAAAGTATCATGCGTAAAGATTGGTACGCACTTTGGTTGTTTAATAGCTCTTATCAGATGACACCCAACAATCGATATAATGGATTTGGGTCATTGTGGGCATTTAAGAGCCTCAGAGAAAATATCATTCACTTTTAATTCCTTTGTTCCAATTTAGCTTTTTTCTTTTGTGAAATTCGTACCACGAATTAAACGGATTAGTTTTAAAAGTGCAGGGAAAGCGGGTTAATGATATTCCTTTTAGATACGGAGCCGGATGAATCAAATATCCGTTGAACATTAGTAGTTACTTAGGGTCAAGAATTTCTATATACATTGTAAGGCGTGTTGCAATTTCACTTGTAATATATTAGATCTCTTGCTCTCGAGTTGCATACTTAACCGTCTTTAATGCAATTGAATATTTTCATGTTTTCAGTAAAAATCATTTTGAAATTTCTGATTTAGCGGTGACCGTGATAGTCGATTAAAACAAAGATTAACAATGGAAATTACAAAAATAATAATGAGGATCTCAGGTAGAATTATTCCTCCTTTCGGGATAGGAGGTAGAAACACGTGTAGCGGATATTAATGTTATCAATTCAATAACAAAGCAATTTACCATTAATTGGCTTATTTCCAAGTGGAAATCTATTCCAACCAACATGGAAAAAGTAAATAAAGGTGTACATTTGTAAATTTACTAGAATTGTATGAAAATAAAGAGAAATGTAAGAATAAATATGTCATCTTTTGTAAAAATAAATTGAGGTTGAAGTTTGGTCGCTCTATTTAAAACGATTGAGGAAAAAAATCTTTCTCTGATGCTTAAATATCCTGTTCTCTTCAAGAATTTGTCTCCCATAATCTCGCTCCTAGCATATCGAGGCCAATACCCAACTTGGAGATGTAAAATCTTGCTAGAAACGTTTTCCAATCAACTCAGTAGTGGACTACCAACTCCTCAAAGTCAAGCATAATATTCAGGACACGTTTTGGGTGGCGAAACTCTTCAATTAAGGGTAACGGAAGCAAAATGATTTTAATTTGGAATTAGTATCAACGGATGTTTGAGTGAAGCAAATTTATAAGTTAACTGATTTAGCAGAATAAAAGGTTGAGTCGATACTAGGCCAAGTATGGTTAACACCTATACAACTAATACAATTTTTCGAATATATAAAAAAACTCAAATAATGTGTTAATGAGATAAGTCAAAAGTAAATCCGTTAGCGGTACCCTTTTACAATATGTACTGCAGACTCGGTCAAGACCTTCATCACTAAAAAAACCAGTAAGATATTTTTAGCACTTTAATTCGTTCTCCCAGCATTCCTCTTAATAATGCCTTTTTTGATGTTTGCCTCTATCTCTGATGAGTTCATTGAGCGGTCTGTTGTCGTGAATCTCAGCGGAAGTGATGTCCATTATAAGAATAGCGAACGGCTTCATGTAAATACTTGTACCTCTTAATCGATAATTTATACCTTCTATAGTTACACATCCGTTAATCTGTTCCATTATCTTGAATTCCTCCACAGCGCGAACCTAAATACTTCCAGTTGAGCTAAAGCACTTCAGCTAAGACATTTAGGTCACTTTGATCTATAAGATAAGTTTGATTAAATACCTGACATTTTTCTGCTTGATTAACTAGTAGGAATAATTGGCCACTTATGCGTGGTATGAATTAAAATATGAGAATGTACATGAGTATCTTTAATACTAGCTATGCATAAAAATATTACGATTATGACACCATTTAAAATAAAGTTTAATACGTATATATGTATGCAGAGAAGACAGAGCACCAAAATTTACTATCTCGGCCTACACACTTCGCCTCTTCTACATCCGTTCACTTTTTCCTTCGATTTATCTGACTGTATTCGTTTCCTCCTTTCAAAATATCATTCACTGTTCAACCACGCCATTCACTCACATTGACACTATAAATTTGTTTTATTTGTCTTTCTTCATTCATTCATTTTACATGCGCAAACCATCTCAGAGTGCTCATCTTACTCAAAACATCAGCATTCTTAATATCAGTGTGAATTGGGGTGGTGACGAACTTCATATTATGAACTTTTCAACATTTTGTAATTTCTATATTTTCAAAGATAGAGCTTAACGATAAATTATTTGAAACATGTATAATTGCATACATACCATCATATTGTGTCTTTGTCCAGGTAGGCAGAGAGAAAAAAGTGCCAAACTTTTTTATCTCACACATATCATCCGACTCTTCTAAATCCATACACCTTCTCATAAAACTCCTACAATTTCTCAGACTTTCTACGTTTCCGTTTTTTTTTTCAAATATTATTCAGTTGATACAAACATACTTTCTTTGGTTTTCCTCTACCATACCTTCCACTCACATTTACACTGTATATTTGTTTTGTTAGTCTTTCTTCATGCATTCATTCTATATGACCGAACCACCTCATAGTGCCCTTCTTTACTTTGCTTAACACATCAGCCTTAAGTTCACATTCATCTCTAATCACTTCCTTTATTCTGTCATACATTATCACCTCAAGTACGCATTTCTAGAGCATTTATTAGGCTCGTTTTAGCATTTTTCAACGTTCACATTTCTCTGCCATATATCAAAGTTGCTACTAAAATACTGGTGTGGACCATCGTCATGTTAACAGATTTTGATACTGTCTGGTTAGAATATATACGAGTATAGTTTAATTTTACTATCCGAACCGATGAAAACCTTAACAACTATTTAAAGGGTTGAAAAGTTGATATATCTTAATAATGGGATCAATGTTAACATTTACCAATCTTGTGGTGTATTCTGGGTCTAATACCCATGGTTTAACATGTATTTATGTCATCGCTTCTAGACCTGTGTATCGCGAACCTCAGAGGAATAGCGAAAATAAAAATAACTTGTAATAAACAAAAAAAACATATTTTCTCAGAAAAACGAGTATATTTATTTTAAGTTTTTGCATGAAGGTCGCGAAGTTTTATTTTCTTTTCTTTTTGAGGGTCGCAAAGCTAAAAAGGTTGAGAAACTATGATCTTTATGGTTGATATTTTGTAGATACTTGGTCTGGCATGTACAGTATTGAGACCTGTTTTTGGCTACCAATCTCCGCACATCTCTCTCAGATGGTCATCTACATATTTTATCCATTCAGTTCCCTCGTTTTATAAGCAATAGTTTTCCGTCTGAACTTTTAAAGAAACATATGAATTTTCTAGGTTAAGCTCACCACATATTTTATTTATTTATTATATTGTATTACGCTTTACATTATGTCGATTTTATCGGCTCAAATATTTTTTAAATAAATTGGTTTTCAGCGGGAATCAAACTCGTAGCCATCTGGTTGAAAGACAGATATCTTACCTACTAGGTTACAGAGTTTATTTATAAATATTGTTTAAATTGAGCTTAAATATTATACTTTTCAATTTCCGAACATAGGGAACGCCTTGTAAGCACTTATTTAACATAAACACTTTCAAATATTTTTACACGGATAAATACCTCACGTGCCGTACGCATATTACAAATAATAATTTGTTGTTAAAATTTGCATTTTTCTAGTAATGAATAATTTGTATTTCGGTCGCACATTCCTGTCAATAACTGAGTAAACATTGTATGACAAATTATCTTACATGCTTAATGCGTAAATATTTTTCGCATTCATGCTTTTTAACACGTACGAGTATAACTCATAGTCATTTACTTGTACGTCGAAAGGTAAGTTGTATAAATTATTGTAATATATTAAATGTTCTAATACAAAAAACGAATCCAAGGCTTTACATGTCTAATCATTGTTAATAATTTTAAAAGAAATTAAAAATGAGTCCCACGAGCAACATTTTAACATATGTTAGTATGAAAACTGAGAAGTGAATTTTTAAAAAGAACACAATACATCCTTCTGTTTGTTACAACTTAACGTCACTATTTCGTTTAAAAGATGTTCAAATTAAATGTTTAATTTTTTTATTTTTAACATCGATAAAATATCGTACATTGTTCTTAGTAAATATATAAAAAATATTAGCTTATTTTTATAAACGAAATAAATATCCTCGAACAAAATAGAACTATATTTATAGGTCTAAATCTGAATTAAATCAAACTGTAAATATTTGATATACTATACTATATTTCATTGAAAATTTAACCTGAAACCCACGGATGGAACTCAAGCATTCTCACAATAGGATATAAAAGTCGTCGAATTAGATTTGTAATTATTTATTTATTATATAATCCGATGGGATAGGTTTAATTGTTTATAATTCGATCCGGTAATCGAATCTGAGCTTTTGTTTCTCCATCACGTTAATCACTGAACCATTGTCGAAAAAGATTTTTTTTAAAAACCTCTTATCTCGTAAGCATTTCAGTTAAAAGATTTAATGATTTTTTTATCATGAACTTTTCCTAGTGATGGGGCAACAACTTAATTTATTCTCCTCTTCGCAAGTAATTCTTGTCTACCTACGGTAAAAGACCTGTCTGCGGCTAGGTAATATTATTCTCACTTAAGTGTAATGTTTTCAGAGAACGAGCACATTGATTTTTTTACCTGTCATAAATATGAGTCTAAAAAATAATTCGAATGCAAATCGCACTGATTCTTAATATCAGTATGAGTCTGGGGGAGGTGAGGCGAACTCAATATCAGTGTGAGTCGGAGGGGAGGTGAGGCGAACTCAATATTACGAAATTTTTAATGTTTTGAAATTTCCACATTTCAGTGAAAACTTCACAGATTATGGCACATGGAAGGTTATAATTATGTGAACAAGGTGGCGTAAAAACCGTCATCTGATAAAGCATGCGTACAATTTTAAAATTAATAAAATTATAACAGGTTTTTTAAAACATGTATACATCCATATATACTATACCATCACGCCGTTTACCTGTCGAGGTAGGCAGAGAAGGTAAAGCGCCAGACTTTTCTGTCGCGACACAGATCTTTCGCCTGTTCTATATCCATAAACTTTCTCACACAAATCCTACGATTTCTCTGACTTTTCATATTTTCTTTTTGGCATACTATAATTCACTTCATCCAACTATATTTTCCTTGGTTTCCCACAAACATGGCTTCCTTCTACTCATATTTGCACTGTATATTTGTTTTGTTAGTCTTTCTTCGTTTATTTGTTCTACGAGTACATGCCAAAACCGTCTCAGAGTGCTCGTATTTATTGGCTTCGGATTTTGTAACATTTATTCTCAGATTTATTTTTGCATTTCTTATACGATTAGCTTATCAAACTTTGTAATTCATCCTCATTCTCCACCAACACTACCATGGCATCGGCACACAGTTATCCACATACTCTTACAGTACCATTCGACATTTGTATGCCACTCATTGCTCTCTATAGTTCCTTCACACATATGTAAATATTAGGCAACCATGTTGACATAACACATCCTTGATTTACCTCTTTGAAATATTAAACCACTCAGGTATTATATTTTAAGTATGTGTACTAAGATTTTATATTTTTCTTATGCAAGTGAAAATGGCTGGACATTACACGTTTCGCACGATCTTTTGTTCTGGACTTGTTTAAAATAAATTTCGCACTATTCTGCTACACAATTGTTAACATTATAATGAGAGATGATGTTTGAAAAAAATGAGGGCATTTTATAATAGGGTGATGACATTTATGGCATCTTGTAGTATTCATTTGTCTAGAAAATGTCTTCACATCAATTTTATAGTTGAGTGACACATGTAATAAAATAATATGTTATTAATTTGTACATGCTGTTTAACCATGTACGAGCAGAAAGATCTAACAACGATACCACATTGAATGCGAAATTAAATTTGCCCACAAAAAGTTAGTGCAAAACCAGTCGCATTATATCACCTGGCACTGGCGTCTCTTCAAATGAATCTTAGCTTTAAAAAAATCTTTTAATAACGAACAATTGAACTTAAGTCGATATAGGTTGATTAAAATTAAAAACAAAATTTAACCGATTTTTTTTCTTTGTTTGTGTGGTCTTTAATATTAATAGATAATTATAAAAAAAATATTTTTATTACTTTGAAAGTGTATTTAGAGGAACCTTCTTTCTAATTACTGGAGTATGTTAATTTCTTTTTTTATAAGAATAGATATGACCAAGGCATAGGTACTGTTATAACCTCGAACACTAGGCGGAAAAAAGTGGCTGTATTCTTCGAGGGGAGTAGCACAGCGCGGGTTTCGAACCGATTAACTTCCACACGGAAGTCCAGTGCATTACCGCGCGGCTGTGCACCTCTCTCGCCTCTCTAATTACTTTAAACACATATATTCAACAATTCAAAATCACTTCTTTGAATGGATAATCAGTTCTTGACAAAATGAAGTGGAGTACAAAATTGCTAAAACAGGTTCTTGACAAAATGCATGAAATAAAGTTTGCATAACGAAAGTTTTTTTATAACTAATGAAGCAATTAGAGGTGTTCCAAAATATTACTGTATGAGAAATATCATATTGAAAAATATAGATACAAATACAATATATATATATATATATATATATATATATATATATATATATATATATATATATATATATATATATATATATATATATATATATATATATATATATATATATATATATATATATATATAAATAAATAAATTAGACATATTTATCTTTACACTTTTGTTAAACTTATTTTTTATGGTAAATAATTATTAATTGTGGTGAAACGAACGTAACAAGTGACTCATTTATTAATCATAAATTGAAAAAATATATTTGTTTTAACGAAAATCTTAATCTCTCAGTAAATAATCAGGGGGTGAACTTAAATCATATTAGTCTGTATCTAGTAGAATGTAAATTGAACGCTGATATTTAAAACAGCGCTCGTGATTCAAAGCTGAATTATTAAAATAAAATGTCAGTTACAACGATTCTTATTTAAAAAATACCACATTTGTTATTCACATAAAGTCAATTGTTCCGCCACTGTATGAAAGCATCTTAACTGTGGAGCAATAAAAGAGAACTTATTTTTCCATCCTGAAGTGAAACCATGGCGTAAGTATTTTTATGTATCAATTTATCTACAGAGCTAATGGGCTGAAAGCATTTTCACAACCGTACGTATGATTTTTTTTCCTCGCCCGATGCATTAGCGGTATCCTTAAGTGCAAAGAAAACCCTAATGTAGGGGTCGAAAACTCATGCTCGCTAACATCTTGATGTCCAAAAAAAAATATTAATCAAATATATGAATCAAAACAAAGGGATATTATAATTAAACTCATTATTTTAGAGTGACTTTTATCAAAGTATAGACTGGATTTGGGATATGGGAAGGATGAGGATGCTTTCGACTTTAAGAAGTTTATTAAATTGGTACTCTATAAGACTATTAATAATATAACCGAAGCGTTTTACGAGCGATTCCAGGTGCTGGATGGCGCTTTAAAAATATTGTGACATAGTTACTTAAAAATCAGTATAAATCACAATTTGTTATGCTTCCATTACTTGATTATGGTGTCGTATGTTATTTGGATGCCAACAAAGAGATATTGGAGTTGGAGATACACCGTAACGTTTACATTCGATTTATATTTAACCGAAGCAAGTATGACTACGTGTAAGAGTTTCGGAAAAGATTTCAATGGCTTAAAATAAGGCAGCATAGGAACTTTCAAATCCTATCGACTTTATTTTGCATGTTTTAAAATCCCAATTATCCTTCATGTTTTATCTAAAAAAAACGATTTTCTCCAGAATCCGAACGTTGTTTTTGATCAGGTGAAAGTAAAATTGGTTGGGATATTCGATCTGTATAATATTGGTAACCAATAGATTCCCTTTGGATACCAACACATCGCACCTTATACATATCCTTTGCGGACCACTCGGTGCGACTATGGAACGAACTTCCGAGATTTATCAGATGTGCATCTTTATTATTTACGTTAAAGTGTGAATTGAAAAATTATTATATATCTTAGAATATCATTTCATTCAAATTATCCTTTTTTGCCTTCCTTGTCCGAATTCCTTTTCTAGTTCTACCATTATTGTTTAGAGATTGAACATTTCTTTGTTTTTTTTTAGCTGAATTTTAACATGCATTATGTTGCAAAACCTGTCATAAATCAGTTTAATGTATCCAAGATCAGCTGGTAGTTGGAAATAAATTGCTATATAGCAATAAGCCTACCAGATGTACCATGTAAATTAATGTACATAAAGGAATGAAAATAAATTTAAAAAATTGGCTACGAAGTATTAATCTTTTTCATCTACCAACAGTTTTTTTAATTGACTTCGTAGCAATATTTATTTGATATTGATAAACGATCGTTTTACAATTGAATATAAAATAATTTTCAATATGAAACACTTTTTTTCAAACTACCGGCACTAATTAGAGAGAAGAATATTATTTGTTAATTAGGTAAATCTGTGATTGTTCATTGTTAGTGTAAGGAAATTTATTGAAAGTAAAATTGTTTTCGATTTGTCAGTATTTTTTTTTTAGAAGGTATTATATTTAATTTCATTTCAAAGAAAGTTCCCGACTCCTGTCATTCTCTAATAATTCGCACACAACTGGAACCAGTTGATATAATAAAAAACAGGGATGTCAAACATATTTGTAGATGATTATATCACTCGAAAAGGGAAAATTAATCAAAGCAAATCCTTTGTTAGTCTTATGAAACGTATATAAATGTATTATTTATGAATAATTTTTATCGAATAATCTTACAGTGTGTGTTAAAGATTAAATTTAGATCAAATTTAGATATTATAACGGTTTGACTAAGATCTGAAGTTTCTTATACAATCGTTTCAGTAAATAGAAAAAAATAAGCAAAGAAAGAAAGAAATGTTAAAATCTAACGGTTGTTTGTGAACTACTATAATTTTGTTGTTGAATCGAGTATTATTTAAAAGGATAAGTTAAAAATTGGATAGTTACAGTTACCAGATATAAGACATCCATACTGCAAATATTTCACGTCAATATTGTAATGATATATGATAAGGATTACCTTAGTTAAGTTGCATATATTAAGGTACACGGAACTGGTTCAAAAAATACGAAATAACAATTTATTTAACAAAATTATCGTAAATATTGGAGTGGTGTGGGGACCTATAGCTCTGGTGGAAGCTTTGATCCACTTGTAACAGGTTTTATGCCAGTCATTGCATATTAACTACCTACTTGTGCTGATTTATTTTATTTGCTTTTTTGTCAAAACACTATCTAACACAGTGGTTTTATGGCACTATTTTGTTTTATACATAAAACCAACATTTATATAAGTTGCTACTAAGCATAAATATTTATTTAACCACATAAATATGGTTGTTACTTTTGATAACCCTTCCATTCCTATCGAACTGCCGGTTTGATTTTAACTTTTCATCTCAGCTACACCTATAACATGAGACTTCGGTGTGTAACAAGAAGAAACAAACTTC
This sequence comes from Odontocerum albicorne, assembly GCA_949825065.1. Taxonomy (NCBI): domain Eukaryota; kingdom Metazoa; phylum Arthropoda; class Insecta; order Trichoptera; family Odontoceridae; genus Odontocerum; species Odontocerum albicorne. The sequence continues at coordinate 17,261,620 of OX463845.1, forward strand.
CCCATTCTTTTTTTTGTTTATTATTAAGAATATGTTATTTATATTAATTGATCTTGGCTAAATTGATCGAAAGTAGCATCAAATACTGCACGGAAAATTGAAAAAATTCGTGGAATTGTTATATTCATATATTGTTTATAGTTAAGGCATTAAAGGCCCATAAATAATCTCTGTTTGGGCGTAGCGCTAGTCCATGATCGGAAAGACGCTGAAATTTTTTGGCAAGATAAGAGGGATGTCGGGACAGTTAATGGTATTATACAATGGAGACCGTATGTGAATTTTGTGTCTATTTCTAACGTTCAACCAGTTATGTGCCTTCTGGTATGTAGTGATAAGATCATACTTGCATTTAACTTTTTAATCACTTCTAAAGTTTAAATAAAAGCTCGATTAGTATAATTTCAGTGCATGAACTGATTATATCCTCCTACCATGGTCTAGTTGATAACGCACTTGGCATTTAGGATTTCGGGTTCGATTTCCTACCATACCAAAATAAAAAAAATGTCCCAGCCTGGGATAAGATTTGTCTGGTAACAATACACACACGTGCTAGACGTTTACTAGTGTTGTTGCCTTTTCAGGTGCGAGGCAGTAACGCCAACACGCGCGATAATATACTGCGGTGAGTTCAGTGCCTACTTAAATGGTTCTCAGTGCGAAGGCTCAATGAATATTATTGTTGAAATATTGTCACCCAGTCACGCTTTTCAATATACCCAAATCACCAATTCGTATGTTTACTATGCGAATCAATAAATTCTAAAACATTGATACGGTTTTACAAGCCAGAAAAAGTGGCAATAAAGCAAAATGTTTTCAGCAACCATTTTTAATTCACTGTTTATGCTAAAGTTGAATAATAAATAAAGCTATTTATAAACGGTAATGAAATCTATGTCGACACTTTTACTTACATACAACAACTTCATTGTGGCTGAATGCACGCCACATTATAATAATAAGTAATCAAATGTTTTCATTACGGCATTTAACATTTAGATTTTGCCAGGTTCATGCTGCAATGAAAAAACCGACACGTACGTATTCAAATATCACAGCGCCTATTCCGAAACCACAAAATATTCGTGTTCAATGAAAATAGAGTATGTTAAACGCTCATTTAGATGCCAATTACTTATGTGGAATGTAAGGAGAAATATTTGTTGTTTATGTTGCACGTGGCTCCTTGAAATGCTGCAAATGTTTATTGAAATAACTTAAATGTAACTAAGAGAAAGTCTCAGAATGTAGCTGATGTATATATATTTAACAATAAAAAAATATGAAATCCGTGGTATATCTTCTCCCTGGCTCCATCCCAACTCATTGTCTGCGAAGACTGTTGGGGTCAGCTCTCCTCGTCCTCAGGTTGTATGCTCTTCTGTCCCGGACTACGTCCCCCAGGCCGTGCCTCTGCATCAGTTATCTTTTTGCACCACCCATGAATTATTTGGTCTTCCTCTGGTTGTTATTCGAGGAAGATCCATGGAGATTGCCTGGTTCACAATGTGATCGGGTGCTCTGCGTCCAACGTGCCCATACCATCTCAATCGCCTCTCCTCCATCTTGCTGTTGATGTCTGTGGTATATAGTAGTTGATAAGACGATTGACTTCCTTGCAAGGTTTTCGAATATGTTTCCCGATTGTACAAAAAAGTGTGTCCCTGTCTAATAAAGAAGTCTGCATGTTAATGAGGTGCATGGCCGCGCGGTAAAGCGCTGGACTTCTGTGCGGAAGGTCGTCGGTTCGATTCCCGCGCTGTGCTACTCCCCTCGAACGACACAGGCACTTTTTCCGCCTAGTGTTTGAGGGTATTAAGGATACCTATGACTTCGGTCATATCTAATCTTAAAAAAAAAAAAAAAATCAAACACGCATCGAGTACGTGTGTAGGTGTTGTTACCTTTAAACGTGCGGTAATTTTGTCTATAGTACAAACTGCAAGTTCTGTGCCTACTCCAGTGGTTCTAAACTTGAAGGCTCGACTACTGAATCCGAAGACAATATTGTCTTCAATATGTTTGAATCAATTCGGATATGTTGAAGGGTACCCATACGAAAGAAGAAGTATGAAGAAAACGAGGTGATAGTATGTCATCTAATGGTTGGACCTCCGATCTACATAGAACAATGGGAAGAAAATAAATCGTCGACCGTACATGATGGAGACGTTTTGTGGCAATCCTGTATTCCGAATTGTCGACCGTACAGGATGGAGACGTTTTGTGGCAATCCTGTATTCCGAATTGAACGTAAAAGATGATTATATTGATGACATTCTTAATCCATTTTTTAATGCTTTAATTTTATCTTATTTTGGCATTGTGCTCACATATTAAATAAGCAATGAATTTATAAAAATAAATAGCACACTCAATTACATGTGCTTTTATAATATACTAACTTGAAGATGGCTCGAAAAGTCAAGTTTTATTTTCACTTACCTTGGCTGTTATCAGAAAGCGATTTTTTTAATTTTCGATTTGAAAACTTAAAGCTTCTATTAATTGCAAAAAAAAACAGAATCAATACAATTTCGCCTTGTTGTGTTGAGTCGAATACACAAAACATTTGAATATAGTAAGAAAAGTGGTTAGGTAATGTACAAAACATATTACCGTCGGCATAGAACGGTAACTGACCAAAGTAGTATTTTTATTTGTTGGGCAAATAAAGTTTAAATGAATTAATCTACACATATATAACACCACGTTTCTATCGGGGTACAAAGAGACAGTAGAACTTTTAATATTTGTGCTTCCAAACTATCTAGTTATCTCTAGAACATATAATATGTACTTCTGACTTGTATATATTATATATCTGTAGAGTTATTTTTTCCTTGTGCAATTACCAGTATGCTCTGTGGCTTAGTGATAAATGTGCTTGCTTAGCACACAGGTGTCTGGGGTTCTGAGCTGTATCAGACCAAGAAAAGTGTAGTTGGATCCTGTGATTGTGTTTTTAAAGAACTGTAAGAAGTAAGCTAAACCGTAAGAAGTAAGAGACACGCTTAAATAGGAGTTGCATGGATATGGAAGAGGCGAAATCTGTGTATTTTGAGACAAGAAAATCTAGCACTTTGTCCTTTTTACTTACTCCAGCAGGGAAACGACGTGATTTTTCAAAACTATTAACTATCAATAACAAAAAAGCATATTTTTTAAAACTCTTTAAATTGGTCACTCTTAGATCTAAGCCGAGAAAATATGTATTTTAGTAATAGGGAAACCAGCGCACAACAATGTTACATTTGCGGTCATAAGAGAGATCTAAGCATGTTGGACTTGTGCTTTATGACGCCATCTTACGTAAATAAACGTAAAATGACGATAATATTCCGCATGTTTTACGACTGTGTCTGTAGTCCACTTCGATTTCTATTCATAGTTATGATCTTTGCTCTCGAGCAGAAATGAAGGTAAATAAATTTAGCATACAAAATATCCTTTCAAAACCATAACGGTCATGTGGAGTTTGTACTTTGTTATCGAAGTTATCTAAATAAGGTTCAGATATGTAAATTCAATGGTCATTGGGTGGCATAAAAATGTCGGACGAGAAGTAAGTAGATTGTTGTATGCTAGTTACATGGTAATGTTAGCGAAGCATAAAAATAATTTTAAACAAATAATAAGTAAATTGTACATGGAAAATAAAGTAAAATACCATGAAAGAAATGTTGCAAAATCCTGGTAGTTGAAAAAGCTATATTTGGGGGAACAATGAAAGACCAGAACGAGTTCTGCTATTCGGGAAGTATATTCTCAGATGACTGTGGAATTAAATATTTATCGACGATTTGTAATAGGAAATAAAGTCAATGAGACACTAAAAGACATGTATTCAAAACAACCAATATCAAAAGAGATTATTTGAACAAGTTGAAATGATGGGTAACGAAAGGCTGATTCAATAAATTTATAATGCAAAGTATAAGTGGGAGTCAAGATAGAAGACGACCGAGAAACATATGGTTAGGCTAAGTGAATGAAATTTTCTATGAAAGAAAGGTAAGAGAAACAAAAGAAGCTTTATGAATGTGAATGAATTATTTGTTGTATCAAATAGCTCAATCAAAATTAAATTATTGAACGAATTACATTTACTGCATGTCATGCATGTCAATTATAAAGCGATGATTCATTTAGTATTTTAAACGGTTGAATTACCTTTCATACTATTTTATAGGTAAAGAGGAGTTACATGAAAACATGTATGAATATAAAGGAGGCGAAGGATGAATGTCATGATAGAAAAGTTTGAAAAATTGGTTGATGGATGTATGTATATGTTAATTCATATCGGATATTTATTCCAAGTTTTGTACAATAAACAAAGGTCAATCGCACAGTGCCTAGTTCTCGCTAGCGAATACAGTTTCAACGTAATAAGACAATAGTGATCACTAGCAGCTGAAATTAAACCAAGAATAACGATTGCTAAATGTGCTATGAGTCATCTGGAGATGGTATGGAGGAACTGCGGTATCACGTCACGCTTTGTACTTCTCTGTTTTCTATAGTGAAGAAACGAAAGTTTAATAGCTTTAAGATGTGGTACAATGTATGTTATAGTGTGGTTTATAGAGATGACCGTGCGTACTAATTCTTACATCCTTACAGAATTGTTGAATGACACAATCTTACGGATACATTTTTAGGAGTCAGCCTGACAGATCGGAGACATTAGTTATGATGGGCATTGTACATTAAGAGTGTAACTATCAAAATCTTGAAACACCTACAGAATAGATCAAGCGCACTCTAATTGGGGGAAAACAATATTCAGCAGACAAAAGAGAAGTAAAAAGTATTTTTTTGTTAACCAAAGTAGTGAGGATACATTTTGAGACACTACTTTCAATCAGGCTGCAATGGAAACGATGACACTCTCAAAGTTGCCCAGATTGTCTCAATTATGTTATTTACTTATACTTGGAAAAAAGAACCTTACAAAGGGACATCAGCGTGATGGTAAGATTACACATTCTTATCTACATTTGTGGCTTAGTTTGCAAGGTGCCTGTTTTCCAGCCATGGGGCTATATACTCGTACATACCATAACGATGTTTCCCTGCTGGGGTAGGCAAATCGGGCAGAGCGCAAAACTTGCTTATCTTCACATACATATTTCGCCTCTTCTCTCCTACGACATGTCTTACTTCTCACATTTCCTTTATTCAAACTATAATTTCCTTGATCCAACCATATTTATCTTGGTATTCCTTTACCCGGGGGCTTTGGATTTGATTCCCTCTGACACCAATTTTCGTAATACGATCTAGTCTGATTTTTAGTGAAAGTCTATTTTACATATTTTTGTTTCGTTGAAGTCGATCGCTACATTAGAATAAAACCTGCCAGGTTGCACTGTATACAACGAAAGTGTAATAATACAAACACAATATATAAACAATAAAACTTAAAATGTTCAGTATTATTAGCATATTATTATTGAAACATTTTCTATAACACAATTTCTGTTAATTTTAGTAATGCTTCCACAAGGCCTAGTTGACAAAACGCCTGTCTTCCGGGAGTTGAAGATCAAATTTTCCGTTGGTAAAGGTAATAAATCCGATAGGTTTTAAATATGTGCAACGAAAGTGTAATAAAATACAACCTTACGAGTCTAATAAAGAAACAAATGGTTATAAACTTGGAATAAAAATAAATAACATCATGTCGAATTCAGCAATCGAATCATCATCAAAGATATTGCATAATAAAATTGTTATTTGAATATATAAATGTTTATATTAAGCAATATTTAACAAAAAATGTGTCACTATGTCGGTAGAACCTGCCATCCGCAATTCCGTGGGTGTTGTCATATGATCATATATTACAGTGGTTGCATCAAGACTATCAACTCATGCGGTGTTGACATAAACATTCGCACACCGTCCCGGGCAGCCACCTCCGGCCACTTTCACTGCTGAGGACATGGCGTCACTCAACAGTAAACAAGACATGTGAAACTGACCGCGGCGCTAGAAGACAAATATAAACTCCAAGTCCATTGACATATTTCATATAATTGTGTGGGTTGGGTCGTCAACAATTAAACCAATGAAAATATTTTTTTTCATCATATATTTATTGACATTACTCGTATATTGTTAAAAGACGTCCCTTGGAAAAACTAAAAATTTTACTTCGCTTTATTTATTTAAAATACCATTTGGCGGGTTTATTGCTATGTGACGATCTCTTCCAACCAACCAGAAACCTGTTCAAGTTGCCTTTGTTAAAAACTTATTTAAACATCAAAACAAAGTGGGTACATATGAGTATCGAGTCTGAAAACCTCGAACCAGATTTGATTGACAGTGATTTTTAAAAATAGATCTTGCATTATTTTTTTATAATTAAATTATTTATTTTTATCTGCCTCGTGATTGAGTAATAAATTAATTATTATCGCGAGTGCAGATGTACTTTGACAATTCAGCTGTCAATTGATGCGTTTGGGTGGTATCGTTGTGTTTAATGCGATATTCTATTTATAAGATAAAATATCATTTCATTATTTACAAAATTGATTCAAAATGTGTTTATAAGAGTAATCTCGGGAATACTTTATATGCAAGCACAGTTTTATAACAATTATGAGACTATAAGAAAAACTCTGATAACGTGCGTGGTACGGGTAAATAGTCTTTTTATAAAAACCGAGGTCTGAAACCGGCCAGATTTCCACACCACGCGGGTACACCGCAATATGCGGAAGTATAATGTTTACTCTGATGCAAACAGGATCGATGTATGTCGTCATTCGTAGTATCAAATGGCTCAATCAACAATCAATTATCGTACGTATTATTTTTACTGCGTGTTAATTATAAAGCAATGATTGATTTAAATGGTCAATTAACCTTTTTTATCTCCTTTGTGAGTAACGATTAAGATAAGTAGAAGGAGCTGTATGGGTGCGGAGGAAGGTTATGAAAGTATATCGTGATATGAAAGTTTGACACCTGTTCTCTCTCCCTACCCCTACATGAAAATGACGTAATTGTATATTTGAATGTACCCTTACAAACTGTTTGATTACACTCCACAGCCTAAAATGTGAGTTGGAGCTAAAATGTGAGTTGGAGTTAAACATTTTAAATCTTATAAACGAATATATTGGTTTAATTGTAGGCTTTCAATTAGTGCACCATTTGATTTATTCATATGGTACTTCTCCTCAACATATATGTTTATTAAAGAACGTAGTTGGGAGGCGATATTGTATTAGACCTCATTAATCGAGTGTCGGTTTAGAACCACTGTAGCAGACACAAAACTCGTAGTTCGTCATGGTAATTGTTACTCATATCACGAGCTGAGATGTAACAATACCATCGGACACCAATTCTTAATTTATTAATAAGTATATATGTTTTTAGAGGCACACATGTACATGTTTGATCATCTAAAGTTGACGTTTATACTACTTAAGTTAGGCAAACTATTCAATAGGAACTAAAGTTTTATATTTTGTCAACGTACAGATAAGCTTTTAACAGTACAACTTGTAGGACTTATTGCCTGGTGACTATATATTCCAATCAACCAGAAACATTTTTAAAAGGTCTCTAGTAAAAACCAGGATGTAATCCTTTTTAAAAAATCTGAGTTCCAACGGGAATCGAATCAACAACCCCCAGGTTGAATGACAGGCGTCTTACTTACTATAACACGAAGGTCATAAAAAGGTGCAAGTTAAACAGTGTTATTTAGTATTGGCTCATTGAGCCATTGAGTCTACTAGGTCTCAAATTGTCAGTCTCCTTATTGAGGTGGGCCGGGCAAACGAACCCTCCGTTTTATTTAAATAAGACTATTTTCTGTCAGTTCAACTTAAATATGTATAAATATTTTATTGCAGCTAAAAAAACAGTATATTTCTTGTGTCAGATTTTTGTACTCAACTTTTTAAATTTTACATACGAGATAAATATTTCGACTGAGTTATTAAAAGGAAAATAGAATTGAAGCTTCAGCGCTTCGGATGGAAATTTATAATATTTCTTATACATTTCCTCTCACAGTTCAACCTTGTAAAGTTAATTGATATACTCGTATGTATTCATTAGCACTAAATAACTTACTGTTAACATTGGTGCGTCTTCACACACGGAAGTACTTTCAGAGTTCTTAATTTTATCTTCAACACTGATCCTCAACATTTTACTGTTGTCTGTGATTTAATAATTCTCCGCGACATAATCTGTATACTTTATATTAAGTCATTTTATATTAAGAGTTAATATATTACTCTGATTCTTTTTTACGATGGTCTGACTACCAAAACATTAAGCTTTAAAAGGCACTCACTTCTCTCTCTCCCCGTGAAAAGGGTATTTTGTCATAGTCACCCTTTTCTCATTTTGGTGTAACGACCTTCAGCCGTTGTTTATCTAGTGCTAGATGAAGGCTTTCTTGCGACATTCTCATTCCCTTAAAATCTTCGCAGCCGACCTTTGCCAGCATACGCCTCTAAATATTAAGAAAGTAAAGATGTTCCTTTTAAAGAGATTATTTTCAATATTAGCGATACTAAAACAGGAAAAAATATCGGCAGCAAAATACTTATTGTGCAGATCTCTTTTTTCAATCGTTTCATAGGTTTAGATATAATCGATCCAATTGAGCGGGGAGTTATTACAGGGTTTTTGCCGTCACTGGTCTGGTGGTATGAAATAGTCTTAAGAGGTATAGGTGGTATAAGAAGCTTTTGAAAGCTCTTGAAAACAACCCTGTTTGGAAAGTCTTGTTATAATTTATGATTATATGACAATGCGAGGTGCATAGCAGCGCAGTAACGCACTAGACGTGCGGAAGGTCGTTGGTTCGAACCCCACGCTGTTCCACTCCTCTTAAATGACACAAGAATTTTGTTCGTTTATATCTATTGTTTTGTAAAGAAATAAAAATGTATATGAACGCTACCAACATACAATACACATAAGCCGTATGTGTTACTATCACACGTTGTAAGATCTATAAAGATTTCTTTACACTCAACTTGTATATTTATTTTGTACTATTTTTATTATGTTAATAATACTGGGTTCGATGCCCAAGTACCCCCTGAACGACGCTATATAAATTATTATTATTATTAAGACCCAAAAAAACGCAGCATAACCAAACTAATCTAATTCTGAAGGAGAGAAGAGTGTTAAGTCTTTATAATAGAAATTAATAATTGACAAAACATGGACGTGGTAGAAGCGAAAGATATGTGCCAGGATAGAATAAATTGGAGGTCTAATCTCTCGTCCTACCCCAATAGGGGCATATCACGATTATGTTGATGGAGATGAATAATGTAAATCATTCAATACTTGACACACGGTGGTTACAGAATATTTTGGTCAGTAAAGATGGCCAACTTGTAATAAACTCAAAACATTGTTCACTTTATAATTAAGTGTTTCAACGAAATTAATGAACATAGGATTAACAAAATATAGAATTAACAGCTTTCTTGTGTAAAATAAGATAACCCTTAAAATTTGAAGAATCTGAATCGAGAAGCGATCCATTAAATGCATTATTCCGTCCGGTTAGACCAAGAGTTCCCAAACTTTTTTCGGCCGCAGACCCCTTGACCAAAAACTTTTAAAACCGTCGACCCCGTAGTCATTTACTTTACTTACTCAAATTAATAAGTTTGTACAGTACTCGATATTAAATATTTCACTAGATAGCAAACTTTTCATTTGAATCACTTGTAATTAAGGATTGAAAAAGATAAAAGATAATTAGGTACCTATTGGAATCATAGATATTTTGAAGTAACAAACAAATAGCAGTAGTAAGGGGGTCTATTTTTGCTGTCGTCGACCCTCAATTTTTTTATTGAAACTATCGATCCCTAGAAAAATTTAATCGACCCCAGTGGGTCTATATCGACTTTGGGAACTCTTGGTTTAGAGGAACACTATGAAGCAATGTTCTCATGGGGCTTCCATAAAAACTATACAAACGTGACTAAGCAAAATTCTTTTCGATAGACTGTGTTAAAAGCGACAGCTCAACAAAAGGTGGGTTAAGATAAAAACTTTTCAGTTTTTTGTTATTAAAGGATTATTATTACTTAATACCACATTCACTTTTTTATTTATTTGGTTGAATAATACATAAGAAGCTCTACTAACATATAATATTAATCGTCCACTCATTATGTGGGAATCTCAGACTAAAAACTTGAACTATAAATAATTCGTGACCGAAATGCCAAACGGAACTTCTGAATTATAAGTTAATGTTGTAATTGAATGATTGGAGAATTTGATTGGATTAAGATATTGTTTGCGCTTGCTTTAGTGAGATGTGTACTTTCTTGAAAGTATTTAAGTTGGAAAAATACACTCGTCAGAAAAACCAAAGAAGGGCTGAAAGAAACCAACAGAGGGACTCTGCAGGAACATAATACAGCTGGAATATGCACTTATATTAAACTGGATGTAACTTGTGAACTGCTCTTTTCCAGACAATATGTATCCAATCCTTATGAGACAAGAAAAAGGGTGAGAGAATAAGTGTATTCAACACCTTCACTGTCGACTACGCGATATCGTATGGTGTAAGGCCACCAACGTAAAATAGCGTGGCGAGATACAGTTACTTGTATAAAGCGCCGGTAGCATCAAGACTTGTGACGAAATTTTATATCCGTATTTTTTCATATAACCATATACGATTTTGAAGACAAAATTACGCATTGCCTAAAAATATTTATGTTTTTTCGTTTAATTTAATTTTTTTAATGAAAGGAGTGCAGTAATCGGCCGTAGTCTATAAAATTCAGTGCACACGGCCGATCATGTTTTTGTTAGTAAATACTACGTTTATATAGTTTCATTATCTATACATAAAATAGCACACAATACAGGCACTAATTACTAAAATATAATTTTAACATATTTTATTGACAGTGAGCGTGTTAATATGAAAATTTTACATATTTAATAGTATTTTTTCCTTAGAATAATTATGCCTAAAACTTCGTTACCCTGATTTATTTGCTCAAACACACGAAGAGACAGTGAGTAATGGGACAATTATTTAAATTGTTCAAATCATTTAAAATTCCACGCAATGTCATTTAGTTTAATAAAAATCTTACCAGTATATTTAAACAAATTTCACACTTAAGCGTTCCTTTTCCACATTAAATGTCTAATATGAGCATAAAATAGGTAAATAAGGTATGTATGTACTCGTATATAAAATTAAATAAAAATATAAGATCTCTTTTCTCTCTTAATAAAACTAGAATGCAAAAACTTTAACGATGATAGCCAGAGAAATATCGCAGTGGCGCGACATTTCAAAGTGTTACCAGTTTATTTAAATCACAGTAGTAAAGGAAATGAAAATAAAAGCTGTTTGCAATTATAAGGAATATCTACTTCTAATTCGGAATAGCATGAATTTTGATAAATGTAAAGTAAATTGGGAGGATTGTTTGTAAAATAGATTATGTAAATAAGAGTATTTCCGATAATATGCTATTTAATCTGGCTAACAATTAAGTTAAATTAACAATAAGTTAAAAAAACGACTATAAACTTGTACAATCAAATCTGTTTCCCTATGCACTTATTGTCATCAATTTTGTAATAGAAGAAGTCTCATACAGTATACCAAACTCTAAATAAATAAATATCCTTCTCAAACGCTTGTTTTCAACCTTCATAAATATATTATTCATATACAGGCAGTGTTCGACTTTCGTACATTATTGTTTCCTAAAAATGTGTTCGAAAGTAGAGCAATATTAAAAACATGGAAAGGTGCGTTTAAAAATATTTACTGTATAATTAAAACATTATTATAATATTCATGAATTCTAAATTTAAATAGAAAACTAGGAACTGAGACGAATCATAAATAAAGTATACGAGCCACATTAATACTTCTATCAGGTATTTTCTTCATAGTTAACTTATATGATAAAAAGATTATTGAATACTTTTCTGTTTCTTTTCTTTAAAGATAGTTCAATATCATCATGCTGTGTATTTATGCATTACTTTATGTACTTGTGATATACGCTTTCCACTGGGAACGCATCCTGTCACGCTATTAAAAAAATGACAAAATTCGAGTAAAGTTCATTCATATTTTTAACTGTCAAAGTCTTAACAATGATTTCTTCATTATCAGCTTCTTTGTATCCCATTTCCCGCTAGTAGGTCAATTAGGTACTCGTTAAATAAAATGTTAGAGTCAGATTCAATTAACTCATTATCATATTTGTCGCTCGCATCCATGTTTAATGCATCCATTGGATTAAATATTAGAGTTGCTATGAGTAAGAAATTGTTAGTTTATTGTACTCAATTTGTCACTGGTAAATGAACAACTACGAAAATCAAATGTCCGAAAGTCGAGAACTGCCTGTATTTGTATAGGTGCCCCAAGTCGACACACTCGTGGTCCTATCAGTTTTAGTAAAACTTCTAGGCATGTATCGATTTAAACTCCTTTCAAATTAAAACATAAAATTAATTTATGTATGAAGTAGTATTTAAAATTAACTAGAGTAATTATAAAAAATAAGCATGCCGTTACAAGGTTTTCAACTTTTTGTAGGTTTTGTCACTTTAATTTAATCGATGGTAGCCTTAATCGTTACAAATGACAAGGTCTTGCATAGACCTCACAGTACGGAAACAAGATAAATGGACCCATTCTGAACAATCTCATTAAAATCCAAATTAACCGAACACAATATATTTTTTCGATTTCAAGGTAAATCGGTTACTTAATTTGGTAAATAGAACAATTATTCGAAAGTCATAAATAAAAAAGACAAAAGATATCGAAAACACACTATCAAGATTTATGAAACTATTGTAGTTGTTAGTTAACTAAAAGAACAAGTGTAAAAATTGTATTCAATATAACCCTCGTTCTTTATTAACTCTCTAAAAATTATTGTCGCTTGTCATGATCTGTTCTTAGATTTTTTCCAAGATAGCAAAGTAGATGATATTTTGTTGAAATAAATTGTTACCCCACGACAACTCTTCCAACTAAATCAGTGGTTCCAATTGCTAGTTGAGAAGTTATAAACAATAGTTTTAGGCTATACAAAAACAAAAAAAAAAACAAAGCATTAAAAAGTCAGGACAAAAAATCAAAAGAAAATATACAAAACATTATTTTTTTAATATCACTAAGGGAAGAGGGAGAGATAAGGAATGAAAAATAGAATACGGAATAAGGAAAGACACACTGTCATTGATGATAGATATAATGAGTTTAAAGTCATTTTTTCAAACAAATCAATGAAGATGTAAATCGAACAACAGCAGGTCCCAGAGTCTAGCATGATGGACAATAAAAGACAACGTGAAGGAAGGGCCAAAAAGCCATCTCTATTTGAGCGGAGCTCAAGTTCATAATCAGAGAGACGCTAAACATTTACATATACATACGAGTACATATGTAGCGGGACAGTTGAGAATATTTTAAGCAGATGTCGAGGATTTCTCACATTCAACCAATTCAATTCTTTTTGAAGTGCTCGTATTTTTTGAGAGGGAATATGTATCACAAACGGACATTTTGCAGTCGTTGAAATTTATTTAGTTACTCTTCCTTAAATATATAGATAAAACTCAACTTGATTATCCTTAAATCAAAGCGGATAAATTATTTACTACTCATTATCTTTATCATTTGAAGATAATTTTTTGCTTAATCTGTTCGAATAAAAAAGATTTATAGATCACATTTCTTGACATAAAATTTCCATTAAAATTACTGTTACTATTGAATATTTTTTCTTCGGCTCATACTTTTTTGAACTTTAAGATAGCAGCCCTGAAGTCTAGTCTTAAAAGCTTGTCACAACATATGAATAAATTAAAATGATACATCTTATCTTCAAGTGACGCTGTGACGTTTCAAATTAACGGGCATCAAGCAGCGCATCTCAGGCATTTACAGTAGGAGCGTTATAAATTATATTTTGATTTATGCTTTATAGTCGTACGAGATGTTGCATCGAATGTTGTTTCAGTATCAACATTAATAAATAAATATGATAAATCTTATCGTGAGGTGACGTTTGAAATTAACGGACATCATCTAACACATCATAAGCACTTTACATAAGGAATTCTATAAAGTATTTCTTGATTTATACATCTTCATCGTTTAATTTAAAATCTTGTTTAAAAATCTGGAAATTATTTAGTAATGAATTAACATGATAAACATTATTTGAAATATTATTGTGAATGAAATTTCTTCAAGTGACTTTAAATCAAAAAGTTTTTCAAAAGCTGTAAGATGTATTATGGTTCGTGGAATAACGTTAATTTTATGGGCATTGGGAGACTACAGCCCCAGGTTGTAGAAAATGTTCTAAGGCTCAACTTGAAGTCTTTACAAACATCTACCTCTTATAATATTAGTTAATACGACAACTTCCGCGACCTTGTTAGTAAGACGTTTTACTACCACCCTGTCTGTGGTTTCAGGTTCAATTTCCAATGGTAATTAAAAAAATAGTGTCGCAATATGGTAATAGACATCATCTGGTAACAAAACTCACATATACGTTTACTGATCATGTGCGGGGTACTATTACCAACACGTGCGATGACGAACTTCGAGCGCCATACCTACTAAAGTGGTACTTAAGGGGGTATTCTACTCTAGAAATTTGAAAAAATGTTTTTTTTTTGTTTGTTTTTTTGCATATTCTTAAAATTTAGACCTTTAAGAATATGTTCTCAAAAGGGAATTTTAAAATTCTCAATATTTACGAAGTTATAGCTATAAATGAGGCAGGAATTTCGCCGCACGGAATGACTCCGACAATAATCTCAAAACTTTATACGCGTTTTTCTCGAAACTACTTTTTTCGACCTGGTCGACATAAAATCTCAAGTTCTATCAAATTGAATGCCTTCAAATTTGGTATAAAACTTGAAAAATTAAAAACTATTTTTTTTACTATTTAAAAAAAATTATTTGAAAAAAAAGGGTAAAAAAATAGAATTTTTTTTCAGACAGCCACCATTTTACAATTTTTTTTGGTACCAACTATAGCAACATTATTTTTTATTGAGAAACTGTATAATTTTTATTTCAAAGTTACGAAAAGGCTCCAATCATGTCGACCAGCTTACCCCCTTTTTTTACAAGATACATCTTGAATTTTAAATTTTTTTTTTCAAAAATATTTTTGTACATTCTCAAATAATCAATAAACAAACTGAAAAAAATGTGTGGGAAAAATATTTTTAGTTTTTTTTTTATTTAATCTGAAAAAACGCCCGAAATTCACGCCTGTAGAGTATAATACCCCTTAATCCAAGGGCTCAATTAATTAATATGGCTGTAAACAATGTTTTCTTCCAGCCTAGTACTTCAATATGTTCAAATAATCTATCAAATTTGTTAAAGAGTACCAAGCTATAAAAGAAAGTAAACAAATATTAATTATTTAAAGTTATTTATTTCTTTATTGACAGTCATTTATTTAAGATTTTCATACGACGAATGTGTTACTTTTAAGCAATTTAATAAATTGCTGAACACTTTAAATGTTATTAAAATTAATTGATTCTGCTACTTTCACTGTAAGTTTTAACATCAATTTTAAAATAAATATTATTCAAAAACCCTATTTGTGCAACACAATTTTTTCAAAACTGTGAAATTGTGCGTAAAAAATCTAATCTACGAGTATTTTCCTATTTTGTATGGTTTTCCATTTGAATTTTTTGTTTATCTATTCCTTCTCACCGTTTTTCTGTAGTGCCATGCAATCATATATATCATGTTTACATACTATATAATCAGATATCGGTTTGTCTTAGTCCAGATAATTGGGATCTTACTGTGTAATTAAAAGTGTCGTAACTGACAGGATAAGCACCAATGTAACATAGCGAATTCTTATTACAAGATCAATCCCTACACCATATTTCAATTAAAATTGTCGCTTTGCTTTTACTTTAACGCATTAATATTTTATAATACATCAAGTAAAATATTATCTGCAATTGATTCATTGGGTGCAAAAACAGGGTTCTGAAATATTCATATAAAAAAAGTTTGTTATACTCGAAACTAAAACTACTTGAATAAAACCAACCTTATAATGTTCCAAGAATATATGTTGTATTGTATTACACTTTCGTTGTATACAGTATAATTTGGCGGTCATATTGCATCTTTTCCAACCAACCAAAATGATGACATCTATGGAATATTTGGTAAGACTTCGCAGATTGTATGTTTGATTTCCATTGGTGCTCGATTTCTTCAGAAAGAGTTTCAGTCATCCTTTTACTTACTGGCCCTGTGGCATTGTTCTGGTTGGTTGGAAGAACATCCACCAATATGTACGACGAAAGGTGCTAAAGAGGCCATGGCTACGAAGACCAAAGAGCACCTTCTAACTGCAACGGTAATAATTAATTGAGACATAAAACATTTCAAAGTATAAATAACACTTGAATCTTCGCAGGCGTTTGTATGCTAAGTAAACATGCTTACCCCTGAGGCATGGTGCCAACGAGGCCATCAGAGCTTTTCCATACCTTAATTGTTGTACTGGCGTTTTGAAGCAACCTAACATAAATGCTGGGAGCTCTCATGGAGGGAAATGTAATTCGAAAAAAGCGGTGACGTAATTCTTGTTCAACTTTTAGTGTAATCTATTTTTGCACTGTTTTAAAAAATATGAATTCGGTTTTGTTTTATTGCCATATGAGATGCCATATCCTCAGTGAGATACAAGCAAAAGCCTAGTTTACTGGGGACACGACAAATGAAAGGCAGCAAACCCAGATCCATTAAAATTGTATGTCCAAATTTAATTACCTGTTTTCTTTTCGCAAACTATGTATATTTCTTGTCATGTGTAATAAATAAATTAAATAAAAAATATACTCGTAGCAATATCTTTCAATGAACCCAAAAGATGTTTTAGAGTTACCAACAAAACGGAACCCGCAACTCCCGCGTTGGTAGATATGCATTCTTCGTTGTTTTTTTGGATTGCTCTTTAAAAAGATGAATCCGATTTGATTATCTTGCCTGTTTTGTTACATTTATGCATGAATATCTTTTTGACAACAAAGTATTTTCTTATATACCTTATTTTAATGAGGAAACCTCATATCTTCCTTGTCTTTTGGTATGCATATGAGTGAATTCCTGAGATTAAGGCTAGTCGCGTATAAGATCACAATCTTTTACCGCAACAGTGGTGGTCTCTCGGTCGTTCTTCCGTGGTACGTCCCTTCTGCGAGGCGGTCTTTACATGGTGGTCTTTTTACCCTCTTTTTCCTTAAATATTCTATATTATCAGATAACATGATGAAATTTTTTGCTGAAATTCTTATCTCTCATTTATGTATTTTTGCGTGCTAAAACAAAAAACATACATTTTGAACGTCATATTACAGACCATATTTTCAAGAGATTAAAATTAACTTTCGTATTTTATTAATATACAAAGTAGACTACTCGTGGTTTATAGAATTTATAAACCAGCGCTCTACGTGGAAATTTTAGTGGTTATAAGGTTTATCTCAACTGTTTACAATAAATATATCAAGTGTTTACGTCAGAACATGTCTTATTTAATCACTTTCCCTATCAAATTAATATCGTTACATTCACTAAGCCAAAACTGTCAATGCAGGTTGTACACAAATGATACGTGATAGACAATAACTGGGCACTACTTTGGATTCCGCACCCCAAAAAACTTTAAAATAAGTACATATTTTCAAAAAAAATTTTATAAATCTAAGTTTTTTAGGTCTATGTAATTGGAAATATATTATGATTTGTATTTTTTCAAAGAATATCTATAAAGTAGTAGCCTCATCATACAAGTGCATAAGTAGGTAGATTTCGCTAGAAATACTTATTGCAGAGGGTCTTAGTGCTATAATTAAGATAATCGCCTAGCTGAGGGGGAAATGAGCAGGGCATGTCGAATTGAGTCTGATTGGTAGACAAAAAGGGGACCGCATATCGAAAAGAGACCACAGGGTCGTCTGTCTACACGATGGTTGGATGACATCAGAGGGGTCGTTGGAGTACAGTGGTTGTAAAGCGCTCAATGTCGGGGCTAATGGAGAAGGAAAAGGAAGGCCTACATCCACAATAGACAAATGAGTGAGTCAGAACCAGACATAACTAACCCGCAAAAAAATTAAAATTTGAGTTAGGCACATACGCTACATCTTTATACCCATTTCTATCAGAACCAAACATGATTATTAGTTTATAGTTCACCACAAGTGCAGACATCTATAGTACCGTTAAATTTTGGAAACAACATAAAACCAACCATTTTTGAATAGATCTGCAACTTTGAAGTCAATTATCTCAGAACTTTAGAATTTATTTAAGAATTCAAGCTTGATTGTCATTTAATTTTTATTTCTTGGAGCTAAATGAATAACATAATAAATAATTTGAAAAACTTAAGTAAATGAAAGCATCTTAAATTATCATCTGAAATATTAAAACATTCAATATTAAATTAAAACTTTGATAATTATACGTTATTTATATAAATATTCTGTTTAATCTTTGTTCTATGTTTGTTTACGTAGATTTATTTTTAATAAACTTGAGAAGCTACGCACCATTATAATTTAGCACCATAAAATCAGTTTATAGCGTTCGATTCTTACAAGAGTTTTTTCTCAGCTGTACCAAGTGCGAACACCTACTCCAGCCTTCGGTTTAAATTAGCGGCCAGCATAGAGTGAAGATTACACAACGCAGTAAACCATTGACGCATCGAGACTAAAGAACATTTCACATTTTTCATCTATTAATTTAAAAAAAATCTTTACCGTTCTGAAACAACAAACATATCAACCCCAAAAACATATATTTTAGCTAATAGACTTGTGAATTCCACCACAAAAAATACTTAAAAAAACGGTTTCTCAATTTTGATAAATAGTAATACAGTATAAATTTTATTTTCATCTTTGTTGTTGCTTATGTACGAGTATATACAATTAATTGAGTTACTTTATGTTTTTTTCTGCACTCGTTTTTAATTTTCACAATTTAACCAAAGAAAATACTCAAAAACTTACTTCGATCCCAGGAGTGGTAGGTTCAATTTTTTTGTTTCAAAAAGGATTCCTATCTGGTTTTCACTTTTAGTCCCTGTAACATTTATCAAATAAGATGGTAGAGATTATTCAAGACTTGGCAATAAATAAATTAAAATAACTTCTTAAATCTTAGAAAAGACGTTCGTTTCGCTTTGTGGTGTCATGTTTATGTTTTTTTAATAGTAAAATAAATTAAACACTTGTTTTTCATTTTTTATTCACCACTGTTTTATTTGACATGCAATTATAAAAAATGAATTATAGACACAATTTAGTTTAACTTCACCTGACGAGAAAGACGGAGATCTTTGAAACCGGTAATGATGTCATGTATCTCTCTACTGCCAGCACATGTTAATCTTATATTCTTATCTCATTCACCCTCAATATATTATGCATGTACCACTTATCTAAGAACCTATAAATATCATTATTTGTAACATGGATAATCACCAAAACCAATGTTATCTTATCCACATTCAAATAAATATTATAAGTTATATTATACCCTTGTCAAGCTTACGATACTAACCATGTTCTAAATCCTATAAATATTAGCGCTATCATATTAGTGTCAATTTAACTTCAATGCATTATATTTAAGTTATCTTCTCGTCTGCCCAAAATCAATGGGTAAGCTGCGACGAGATAAATCACAGATATCGACTTGACTTTAAAGGGCAAACATAACATGCCAATGCATTCTTTCTTAATCTATTGATAGTTATCTTTGCTTTAAATAAGACGTCATATCTGAGGCAGAATCATTTATTCTTAAAGCCGCCAAGATATTAACATCATCCTTATTATATAATACTGTTAATATTATACTTCAAAAATTGATTGTGAAAATAATCAATAAACTTCCTGCTCGGTATCCCACGGCGGAGCTTTTCAGAGAGTATCAGGTCCTGAACATAGCCAATTTACATCTCAAATCCATTCTCTGGCACTACCATCGAGAGGAGGGGAAGATGCAAACTCAGCAGACACACATGACACGCATGGCAACTAATGAAATGTTCACCATCCCTAGAGTTAAAACCTCTTTTGCCCAAAGGCAATATGCTTATTTGGCTCCCATTACATACAATGGCGTGCCGACTTCAATAAAAGTAAAGGTAGGAAAACCATTTAGACAGTCGATCGGAGCGTGGTTGTTATTGCGACAGGATTTTGAGTACTTGGGCTCTCAGGATGAATGACGAGTGGAAAGGATTTATGTGAGCTCGTGAGTGTGGGTCTCTTATTATTGTTTTAATTTTGGTTGTTATTGTATTTGTGTTTCTGTGTGTTTTTCTTTTTTTTGTTTTGAATTTGTTTTGATTTTTATTCTTATGATTGTGTGCAGTATATTGTGGGATGAATATTTTTGGTCTTTCTGGAGCGATAATGTGTGAGGAGTTGAGTTTCGCAGGGTGTTTCCAGTTGTAGTTGAGTGTCACTGTTTGTCAGGTTGATGAGAGCGTGCAACGGGGTTTTTTGTGTTATCAAAAATCGGAAAGAAGTATCGATTTATTTTTTCATGCTTAATATCCTCAGTGAGATACAGGCAAAAGCCTAGTTTACTGGGGATACGACAAATGAAAGGCAACAAACCCAGATCCATTAAAATTATATGTCCAAATCAAATTACCTGTTGTTTTTTCTCAAATTGTGTATATTTCTTGTCATGTGTAATAATAAAATAAATAAATAAATAAATTCAACTTTTATACAAATAAAACTACACGTTGAAATTCTAAAAGTGTTTTCGTTGCAAAAGGCCATAACAATGAACTCAAAGAAAACAGTGGTTAATACAAAATAAAAAAATAAGCGTTTCATTTATTTTACAAAAAATATTTGAATATGAATAACCACAGAATAACCTAAGTTATATTTATTTGATCACTTTGATTGAACCTTTATTAATGATTACCGTAAACATAATATTCTTAGCTGTATTACCACTGAGATCCAAAAATTTTAAGTCTGAACAAATTAGTGTGTATGAACTTCTAACACGGCGGCCACGTCACTCGATGTTTCAATTCAAATTTGATACCTCTACACTCAGCAGTATACCAACTAAAGCAAATAGAAGACGCTATGTTTCATTATTTTTTTAAATGTTAATAATTGAATATCGAACGATGATCAAGTTTTTTTTTCAATAGAAATGAAAATCCCGACAGCATCGTTACGTCGTTTCTATCTTGTACCACTTACTCTTACAATAATACAACTAGTTATATAGTGAATTCTTCTGCTGATATGCCTTGACGATTGTCATCATCAATCGGTTCTCTGCTAAAACGAAGCTGTTGTTAGCAGGACCCCAATGCTATGTTTCACAATTCAAATACACAAAAAAATCGATATGTTTATAAAAATGCTAAACAAGTTCTTAAAGCAACAATATTATGAAAACTTTGGCATGTACTTCAAAGCATCGATATTCCCCATCCCAGGCGGCAACTCCCTTTAGTTACAGCCGTTTGATAGTCAAACCAGTTTGCTCTTATCTGCCGCCGCTGTCTTGTTTTCACTTTTTTGTTCTTCCCCTTTTCTCTCCCCTTCTCTTCTTATAATTGATAAATAATTCACACGGCCACGTTGTTACTATTCAAATTAATCGTTACAATTAATTGCGTTACATTTTATTATATCCTTTCATTCCTTCAGGCTTGTTTGTTATCTTAACGCGGGCATCTCTCATTCTCGACGCTCGATGACACAGAATACTTTGTTTATCTTCTTGCTACTTCCTACTTTTTGTTTTCAAACTATATTTGTGTACATTGTTTTTATGTGAAACGACTATGAAGTCCTTTAACCAACTTTGAGTTTTTTAGATAAATTTTGGCACAGAGTAAATGTTCTCCTTTTTTTTAAAAAATAGGAATAAAAAATAAAAATGTATTCATTCAATGTACATCTTTCTTTAAATACGCTTAAAAAAGTATTAATTTATAAAGAATACATTATTTTTAATTTTCAACAAATTTAAAACAAAAGCATTGTTTTTGAGAAAACTTTTTAAAAATACCTTCAAAATGACATAGAAATATATTTTTTTAAATCCAGCTTCCGTTTCTTTTTAATACTACTCTAGTAAAACCTAAAAATATTATTTCCAAATCGTTGTTCAAACTTAAGAAGTTCCTAACGTTTGTTGATGAAAAATTAAAGATACGAAATAATTTACATTCAGTTTCATACATTATTGTTCATTTACATACATGTTGAGGTTTTATATTATCACTTTTCTGTAAGAATGTTGTATTTTTATGTATGTGTAGTTTAATTTTGTATTTATTGGCAAATTACATTGCAAAATTTTGCCAATATTTTTCGAATTATGGAATATAACTATTGAAATAAACACGCCATACATTTTGGGGGATAAGTGGAGATGCGACATAACGCTTTGACTATCATTAAAATTTTATATGCAATCGAGTGCGAGTTTTTTTGACAGATTCAATTACATAGGTTAATTACGTACAAAAATATTGATTTAAAGTGTAATCAAAAAACACAGTTAATGTGGCAATTTATGCGATTCACGTGCATTTTTGACCATTTTTACAGGTTTAAGTGTATTTTCATTGACTGAAAAAAATGTTTTTTTTGTATATTTTTAATTATTCATAAATATAATAATTATGAATAAACAACCATTATTATTTTGCTCAGTAAAACTAGAATTCAAGAAAATAACTAAAAAACAATATTCATTAAAAATACCAAAACTCCTGGATATTTTCATATAATAAATGCCAGAGAGCAGGAATAAAACGGATATCTTTAATTTTCTAAACAATAAATCCGGTATCTTTAATTTTCTAAATAATAAAAGTTTACAATATATTAACTTATTTCCTCTGTAGTAAAACTAGCAAGATAATGCTTACTTTTCCCCACTAACTCCGCGTGATTTACATCCCATACACTCGGGAATATCGATTGCAATAAATGCGGATTCATTCCATGAAACAATGTACAAAGAAAAAGGACTGGAACATTTATAGCCCGCATTAAACTTTTACTGTTCGACTGTAAATCAGCGCCAAATCAATACAAAATACTCTTGACCCAGTGCTGTCCAACCTAGCTCGTGGGCGCCTTATTTATTTATTTTACTTATTTTACGCATAACAAGAAATATACATAATTTGCGAAAAAAGAACAGGTAATTAAATTTGGACACACAATTTTAATGGATCTGGGTTTGTTGCCTTTTATTTGTCGTGTCCCTAGTAAACTAGGATTTTGCCTGCATCTCACTGAGGACATATAGCATGAAAAAATAAATCGATACTTCTTTCCAATTTTTGATTATACATATATATAAAAACCCCGTTGCACATTATATTCAACCTGACAAACAGTGACACTCAATTACATATGTATACATCACGCGAATCAAACCCTTCACACTTCTTCACTCCAGACAGACCAAAACGTTCATCCTATAATATACTGCACATAATCATAAAAAAAATCAATAAAAAATACCACACTCAAGAGCTCACACAAACCTTTGCTACAAATGATTCATCTTGCAAGCCCAAGTATTCAAAATCCTGTCGCAATAACAACCACGCTTCGATCGACTCCCTAAATTATTTTCCTCCTTTTGCCTTTATTGAATTCGGAACCACATTGTATGTCATGGGAGCCAAATAGACATATTGCCTTTGGGCAAAATATGTTTGAACTCTAGGGATGGAGAACATTTGATCAGCTGCCATGCGTGTCATGTGTATCTGCTGAGTCTGCATCTTCCCCTCCTTTCAATGATAGTGCCAGAGAATGGATTTGAAATGCAAATTGGCTATGTTCAGGACCCGATACTCCCTGAAAAGCTCCGCTGTGGGATACCGGGTAATAAGTCTATCAATTATTTTTATAATCGATTTTTGGAAAACCTGAAGTATGTGTTTTTGTGTTAAGGTGCATCCTCCCTAAATTGATATACCGTAAGAAAGTACCGACTGACATAAGGCGAAGTATATACTTTAAATAATATTTTCACTGTGCACATTTCAAATCATACGGAATATGTACCCTAGTTTTCTGATTGTTGTGCTCAAAGCATTAATATGAACCTCCCAGCGAAGAAACTGATCGATAAAAACTCCAAGATATTTTACACTAGCAACCCTTTCCAAAGAAACACAACTACAGTCAGCCAAAGGTGAACAAGTGTATGACCATAAGGAATGGTCACAAGTTTACATAATATGTATGTATGTAAACTTATGACCCGTGAAGATAGAAAGAATCAGTAAACGAAATTTCATAAAATTGCAACTAAGATTATTTTATAAATTATAAAGTTCTATACGATGAAAAACAAAGTATCTCTGTATCCGTACGTATACATAAATACATACCACCATGTCGTTTCTCTGTTGGGGAGGGCAGATAGAAAAGAGGGTCAATTTTTCCTTTCTCGACATACATATTTTACCTCATCCACATCCACACACCTTCTCATACAATTCCTATGATTTCTCTGACATCGTACTTTTCTTTCTTTCAACATATCATTTGCTTGATCCAACCATACTTTACTTAGTCTTCTTTTACCACACCTTCTACTTAAATTTACACTATATCTTTGTTTTGTTAGAATTTATTCATTTATTCGGTGCACATGCCCAAACCATCTCAGCGTGCTCTTCTACATTTTACTCAATACATGAGCCATAAGCTCACATTTATCCCTAATAACTTCGTTCAATTTTCAGTCATACATTGTCACTTCATGTATTATTGTCACTATTTATTCAGATCTTTTCAGTCTAGTTCCACGTCCATTTTTCACTCCCATATATCAAAGTTGGTAATATAATACTCTTGTGAACTTCATATTAATACATTTTGATAATATCTGGTTCGATCTATATTTTAATAACTCATTGACTTGGTTTCCTAACGCTACATGCCTTTCAATATCCCTCGTAACTCTTCCATCATATATAAAAATACTACCTAAATAGCGGAATTCATCAACTTGCTATATAACGTATAATCTTTCATTACTTACCCATACATCGCATTTACCTTTCCTTTCATTTATTTCATCACATTCATTCTCATTCTCGAATTAACATTCTTTCTCTTTGTATCTCTCGTACAATTTACTTATAAGACTCGATTCCTTACGCAAGAAAAAATGTTTTGTGTTCACATGAACCGAGCATTAGGACAAAGTGCATGCCTCCCCGAGTGATTATCGATTATTACACTTATAAATAATAGTGTTAAATGGGAATAATTCATCTTCAAATTGACTGCATGCAAAAGATGATTAACTGTTAATTATATCTTTATTATCCATACAAAATGTAAAATCAAAATAAGAGTCGCATTTCAAAAGGGCGGTTTCAAAATTGTATGACAATAGATATGACACCAAATAAACCAGATTTATGAATCGTTAGCGTTGTATGAGAAAGTGTTTGAAGATAGAAAAGATATGTGTCGGAAAATAAAGTCTCCTACCTGCCTACCTCAACAGAGAAACAAAATGATGGTATGCAACCATATTTAAAAAATCAGTCAGGTAATACACAATCCCAAGTGGTACATTCTAAAATATTAATCTAAAATTGTACTATAGTATTCATATAAATTCAGAAAAATATCATCTCAATAGCGCTTTGTATTTAAATTGATAAAAGCAGCTCAATAAATAATTTCAGGTCATTTTCAAGGTACTTATTATAAATAGCAAGTCTAATTACTAGTCACCAGAGTATTGGCACTGGTAATGCTACCTTTGATTTTTGATATTTCAGATATCAAGATTCATTCACTAATTTGTATGATACCCTTCAACTTATATGAGTTGATGAATCAAATATATAATATTTAAGAGCGTATCCTGAAGATATAATTGTCTTCAGCTCCATTAATTTAGCCTTTGGGTCTAGAGTCACTGGAACAGATATGGAACTGGTTGGTAATCGCACGTTTTAACACTACTACCGCCCGCAAATAGACAACAATGGTCGCACACTTCCATTGCGTGAGTATTGTTTCCAGGCGAACTTTTTGTTTTACCAGACACGGACTTTTCATTCAATTACCGTCTAGAATCGATTCTGAAATCCCTGTTTGTGTGTCAAGAGTCTTACCAACTAAGCTACAGTGATCGTTAAATCTAAATAAATACGACTTAATTAGGTCGTCGTATGAACAATTCTTCCAGGTCAGTGTTTTTTATTTATTTTGTTTGTTAACTTTTTTATATTTATTATATATTTAACTAACTTGGAATGAATGGAGTCCTTTTATAAGGGTTAAGGTGGTCAAATTAGCCTTCAGTTCCACAAAGGTTCGGCTTCACTGCTCTAAGCTGACCACACGCCTTTTTGTTCTTGCGACGCGCGACGGCTCTATCTACCGGTGTCCATAAAACATTGCCAAAGGGTATAGACATTGATGTACTTTTATTTACAATTTTTATTTCACATAATTATTTACAGACAATGAGGTTTCTTAGTAAAACAGTAAAACCATGATTAAGTGCCCTAAATACAGACGCATATACCCGTATATGTTAAATAATAAAAAAAATGGATGGAGAGTACCTAGAATTATTTTCTAATATTTATAATGATTTTATCATATTAAATTAAAATATAAAATCAAAAATCGGTGTTTAAATTTTAACTAGAATGTCATTTAAATTATTAAATTATTCAATCAAACACAAGGATGAATAGTAAATGAAGTGAGGATTGGACATAAGGATGAATAATAAATTGAGTGAGGATTAGACATAAGAATGAATAATTAATAAAATGAAGATTGAACATAACGAGGAGTAATAAAAGAGTAAAAATTATATATAAGGAAGAATAATAAAAGAGTGAGAATCAGATGTAAGGAAGGAATAATAAATAAAGTGAAGATCAGACATAAGGAAAAATAATAAATAATATGAGGATCAGACATAAGGAGGAATAATAAATTGAGTGAGGATTAGACATAATAATTAATAAAGTGAAGATCGAATATAAGGAGGAATAATAAAAGAATCAGATATAAGGAGGAATTTAAATGAAGTGGAGATAAGACACAAGGAGGAATAATACATAAAGTGAGGATCAGACATAAAGAAGAATAATAAATAAAGTGAGGATCAGACATAAGGAGAAATAATAAATAAAGGGAAGATAAAACATAAGGAGGGGTGATTAATACAATGAGGATCTATCAAACATGTGTTAGACTTGTAATGATATATACTATTGAAACCACAGCTTATACTATACGAATGAAAGCATTCCTTAGGATATCGAAGTAAAGTTTTTGCGATAGTTAACTGGTGAAACACTGAGATACAAAGTAATAGACAAACAGAAATAAGAAGAACGTGTCAAACAGAAAACATCATAAGATTGGAAAGACAGAGAAGACGCTATTAGCGAAACCAAGTTGAAAGAATAGATGAAATCCGGATTCCCCGTATAGTTTCTCATAACTACTCAAAAGGAAGTCTTCCACCAGGCAGAACCCTAAAAAAATAGTGATAGCTGACAGTTCACATCCCAGGAATAATGTAGAAAAAAGATCAGGAATCAACCGAGAGACGATGAATATTTTTATTTCAAATTCTCTCCAAAGTTTTCTGGGTAATTTTACAAATTTACGCCTAATATTTTTTGTTTTAGTACCGTAATCATTGAAAGATGCACAAATCACAGACAATTTAAAATTAGACCAAATGCATCTCATCAAAAATGTAAAAAAAAAATTAAAAGAAAATAACAGTTAAACCCTGATTTACTCATGTATGAAATAATTTTAAGATAATAAATACAGATTTCTGTAAACTTAAAATTGAAACAGTTAATAACATAATTTGTTGCCGGCGAGATGAGCCCGCGAGCAATTATAAAATGAGTTATTAGACGATTACCCCGCGCGATACTTCGCATTGCGGCACTTGTAAACAAAGTGGAAACCGTATATCAAAACCGTCACTCGAGCCCGACTTAGATATCTGCAAGAAGCAAGATTGAATACGTCATCTACCCTAAGTATAGGGACATCATTCTTTCAACTAGAATAAATTATCCAGCCAGTATATTAAAAGAAAAAATATGAAAAAGTGGACAAAAGTGAACAAGGATAATACGGTATTAAAATTTTAGGTTTACTTTCAGGTAAGTTTCATATATATTTATTGGTGTAATGGGACTTCACAGCAGCCTAGTATACATATTGGGAATGCTCATGGAGTGAAATGCGGTAAGAAAAAGCACTTTGATAGTTTATTTCTTGTCATTCATATAACGCACTGCTCTTTAAAAATGTCAATCCGATTTTGTTTTATTAGCATATGGCAATTTTTTTCAACCAACCAGAAAGATATTAAAGACCTTAAGTGAAAACCAGCTTGGAATCCTTTTTAAATTAGTTACTAACGGAATCGAACCCGCAACCTCCGGGCTGGAAGAAATACTAACTAGGCCACGGAGGTTGTCAAGTTAAAAGTAAAGTCGTGATTCGTGTTACGTTTTAAATATCTTATACGATATAAAATGTATTTATATAAGATTTAAATGACGAACTCCTTGGTCTTGATCTCTCTTCAAATTACGTATTAAATTATCTTCGGTTACGGATTCGATTCCCAATTTTAAAAAAAACTGATTTTTCCTTAGACTCGTTACCATTTTACTGGTGGGTTGGAAGAGATTGCCACTTGGTAAAAATCTGGTTGTACTGAATACAACGAAAGTATACTAAATAAGGTTTGATTGAAATGAAAACAATATTTGTGTTTCCTTACGCAATATCCGCATAAATTCTATTCGGAATTAATTATATTTGTAAAAGAAAGCAGTTATACTTTTTTTTATTATTTCACTGCAGATTCTGAAGAATATATCATTTTTAATCAAAATGTCATTAACACAAAATCACAAAATTTGAATTACTTTATTTTAGAACTCATGTATCCACCATCATCAAAAAATAAGTTGCAGCAATGGTTTCATAACGCATTATTATTAATATATTTATTTATACCAAAAAACGTTGACAAAAAAAGTATAACATTAAATCCTTGGTAACATATATTTTATGGTTTTCCTGCAATCCTCATAGTTTACTTTATTTTTAAGTATCGTATATCCATTACACGAAATTCATATTTGAATGAAAACACAATAAACAGAACGATTCACATAGAATCGTTGATCTTTGAATTGTATTATATTTTCAAGCTATGCCGTTATTTGTGGATTCTCACGCATCTATTATGAATGCCTTTGCGTTAAACAATTTAAATATCGATTAACCGAGCGGTCAACGTGACTTGACCTTTTGGTTAGTTTAACCGAGGAATAGAACTGGAAACAGTACCATTAAAACAAAATACGAGTATATGGAGTTATTCGTCCACTTGTACCGCCCCTTCTCTTTATTATTGTGGGACGAGGCTGTGACATTATTTTCACCTACATATTCATTCTTTTTTGTCTCTTGAGATAATATTAAAAAGAAAATGTATGTAACGCCGTATATAGAGTAGACTATCCTCAGCAGAAAATATATCTCTTTTAATTAAATACATCAATATTCTTATGAGTTCACAACACATGAGTGGTTAAGAAAAAAACTAGCCAAAACAAATTTAGGTTTTTCTTCCAACCTGGGAGTTATGGATTCGGTTCTCTTTAGTACGCACATTTTCAAAAAAGAGTTCAGGTTTGATTTTAATTTAAGACCTATTTAACATCTTTCTGATTGGTTTGAAGAGATTTCTACATGGTAATAATTCTACCAGTTTAATCTTAATACAACAAAAGTGTAATACAATACAATAGTTTTATGAAACATTTTCATAAAGAAAATTACTTTTGATACATTTTGTAACAAAAGGTTTGATTATTTCTATGAAACTAGAGATTAAAAAAATCGACGCAAATTACTCTATATAATACTAAAAATACTAAAATGTTTGAAAAAACCACGGATATCTAGAGTATTGATTAAAATTCTTAAATTTAAAGGTGATTAATTTCGTTAACAAAAGTTTGGATATTTAAACTTTCCAAACTATTATATATTATTTGTTTAGGTAAGACGACCTGTTATGGAATAAAATCTCAAATAAAATGCAAACGTTTTCATAGTCCAGTATTTATAATTTTAAGTGTTGTATTAAATTTTTTAATGTTGATTGATGGAAAACTAATGGAGTTGAAGAAATATCTTTTCGTTGTAATAAAACCTCAATTGCGCTGAATTAAAGCAAAGCCAATTCCCAAATTTGACAAAAAGATTCGACACAGTTTTCACTGTGTACGATGGCTAATAAATTACGACTTTTAGTAGCTCCATTTCATAATATAGTATCACTCTAAGATCGCCTTGATAAAGAATTTATAAAAGGCAGATTATAAGACATACTTCATCAATTCATGTGGAATGACGTCTAAAAGTACGAAAAATGCAGATTAACACATTTCTCATCCAACAGACGAATACTGTGTCTGATATTTAGACACATTTGTAGATTGTTACGACTTAGAATAATGATGTAATAACAATAGTTATGAAAAGGCAATTTTTGAAGCACCATTTCGAGAATAAACTCTCAACGACTTTTTATCCCAATAAAAATAACTTTTATTTGTAAACATGCAAGAAATTGTAAAAGGTAAAACTCTTTACAAAAGAATGACTAAAGTTAAATGAAAACTTGATTTTTTCTTATATAAATTGTACTTGACGTATTCCAGCAAATCTGTCACCCAAAATCAATTATGTAAGAGCAAGATTTTTAAGCAATGAAACATTTTGCTAAATGCTATTGTAGATTGTAAAATATTTATTATTTCTACCATTGAAAAAAATCGTTCACATATCTTCCGCAGATAGGGTCAGAAACTCTCACATTCGATATACCTTCGACTCGGAGGATATTGTGAGATGGAGCAGTAAGAGAAGGTTGTACTAGCGTGACCATGTGGATAGGATGGACAGAGACAGAATCCAATACATAGTGGCACACAAGATCCCTACAAGACATCGCATGCTAGAAAGGCCACCTTATTGGTGGAGAGTCAACTGGTGGTTTACCTTTTAAGAATGATTTTCGCCACTACTCGTATATCAAAGATTTTTTCCTATATCAGGTAAAAGAAGAGCAATTAACATTTATTTTACTAAATAATTGTTAATCACCATTCAACTATAAAATAGTACATTTAAATTAGTCGAAATGTCCGCTTGCTCCCAATTAAATTATGATTTCTCGTAAAACGTATATCCATCTGCGTTTATGCGTATGAAACGAAATAACAGACTAGAAAAGAAAATTCAACTGGTATTATATACTTATATTGTGAAACTCTTAAAAGTGTAAGAGGATATGAATATAGTCGAAGAAATTCCCGGCATACAAAAGACGCAATATGTCATGAGCCTCACTCAGATGCATCTGTGGCAGGACACGCTGACTGCCGACCGGCGGTTGCATCTGAACTACAATACTGCTGCACCGAGTGTCGCAATAAATATGTTACCCTACACCGAGCCCCGAGGATCTTCTTTGGTCATCATCGTAAATACGAACTCTCATTGCTCACCATGTACAAGATACTTGTAAATAAATAAAGATTTTATTGAAAAAGTAAACTCGCAGAAATTTCATTACGTTCATTAGCAACCGTGTGTGTCTCTTTGTAGCGTTTTAGTCAATAATGGCTGGCAACAACGAGTTTATCATTTATTTATTTCTACAATATATAGTAGATTTTAACTTTTAAATATTAACAAGTTATGATTGATATTTAGAATTAAAAAAACGTGTGAGTGCAAAAGTTTAAGATGTTATAAAAAATATAAACATTATATCATTAACATAAGTCATACAAAATTTCAATCAGAAAGAAGTATGTATATACTCGTATAAAACAACCAGGGCTCAAAAGATAAAAAAAATGTTTAGAAAAAAAAACTTTATATACTACAAAAGCATGATTCACCTACTCAACACACATCAATAAGGAGAGTTTTAAATAATAATAAAAAACACGAAAGTCACGCCGTGGTACATGGTTGATTCATGATTCAAATACACAAAAACGTTCCCTGAGAAAATGTTATTAAAACTGTCTCCAAATATGTTCGAGACTACTGCATAATCATTGCCTGATCGATGGCATCTACATACGGGAGTATTCGAATAATAATGAGTTCTCTATCATACTCGTATAATCTGCATTCTCGGTTTTCTTAAAGGTAGTCAGATGTTAATTCAATTACAATGATTTCAGACAGCCTATTTTTCAATTTACTATTTTAAAGAACAGGATAAACTCAGACATCACTTGATTATCAGAAAGTGTCATTGAATGAAGGTGTGATATTAACAAATTATCTTATCATATTTATTTTACCATGATCACTCATGAATACGTTTTTAAATAGCATGCAAGTGACAATGTAGCAAATTGAATATGACGCTCAATTTGACCACAACTAGCAAGGACACAAAACAAAGTCATATAACCCTAAATGAGGCTGGTGTGGATAAAAAAGGCGGCATAACAAATGTTGAATAATGAAACTTAAATTCAAATTGAAGAAGGAAAATTATTTTAAAGAAAAGAAATATGTGTTCCTAAAACATTGCTTGAATTAACATGACTTGAGCAGTTACGTTAGTTACTCGTATGTTAGCAAATATGATTAGGGAAATATATTTTTCTTCGGGTTTTGCAATTAATGAAGTATTCATACAATTTTTCTCTTTATTTAATATTTTGATGGACCCAACAAAGGATCATATGTATACATCGTTTGTAAAAAATTATGTCGTGTTGCATTTCAACATATTATTGATTGCAATTGCTATTTTTTACGTCAATCTTAGCATTCAAATTCTTGATATTTGTAACTAAGGTATATACTTGAATTATATTCTTTTTTACATAAAAAAAAAATCTTCAATGAAGAAAAGAGTTCGAAGAACCTTTACTAAAAACATATTATTTTATGTGTTACTATAAGTAAATATTTCTTGGGCATCTTAAGATCTCTTTTTGATCGGTTCTTTATGACTATGGGTCGTGATTTTTCCGGTTTATTTGCCCAACTGTACCCACAACTATTCTCCGTGTCTCCCTAATTTGTGCCTCTCTTAGTCGTTACAGAAGACAATGTTACCTTCCTGACTTAGTCTATCAGGTTGGTGGTCTACATTTCGCTCTAGCTCTGCCTTTTAATTTTTTTTTATATTTGTACATTACAACGTCAAACCTTCCGTTAAAATTATGTGTGGACAAACGGGTTTTAAATTTGAAGCCCGTCGTGACAATTAGGCAAACTTCCTGTAGTCCGCAACAGAAGAAGAATATTGTTACGAGTATAGCACATATTACTAAAATTGTAGGATACACAAAAATGTTTCCGTTTTCTGACTTTACAAGCATTAATTATCATATAAATGATTTACAATTACAGTTTACATTCAATATTTAAAATCATTTATCTTACATTGTTTACTCAAAATCATATTGACGATATTTGATACGGATTGTTGTTCCATAGTAGACTTCAACTAAAGTATCTAAATATGATGTATTCACCTGAATATCCGATACACTTTTAATTTTGTCTTTTATACTAAAAAGAAACATCATTTTGACATCAACTAAGTTATAAAAAATGTATATTTACTTAAATGTAACTGACGACCTCCTTGGCCTGATTGGAAAGATGCTTGTCTTCAGACCCGGGGGATACGGATTAGATTACCGTTGGTAGCCAAATTTCGTTAAAGAGAGTTCTAGTTTGGTTTTCACTTAAGACCTCTTGAACACCTTTTTGAAACCCGCTAAATAAAAATAAATGCATAAGAGAGTTTAAAGCGTTGAAGGAAAATACCTTATTATACAGCAATATCAGATTAATTATTCTGGTTTTTTAATAAGGTCCAGGATATTGACTAAGATTTTTTTTAAATAATCCATAAAAGTTTTCTTTTGTTATTTTATTGAACTTAACATATTTGCAAATTGATGGGGAAAATGTTTATTTAAATATTTTGTTGTTTTATTGAACTTAACATATTTGCAAATTGACGGGGAGAATGTTTATTTAATTCTTTTGTTCTTTTATTGAACTTAACATATTTGCAAATTGATGGGGAGAATGTTTATTTAAATCTTTTGTTCTTTTATTGAACTTAACATATTTGCAAATTGACGGGGAGAATGTTTATTTAAATCTTTTGTTCTTTTATTGAACTTAACATATTTGCAAATTGACGGGGAGAATGTTTATTTAAATCTATTGTTATTTTATTGAACTTAACATATTTGCAAATTGACGGGGAAAATGTTTATTTAAATCTTTAAAAATCTTAAGAAAAATGTGGACCTCGGCCGATAAGCATATTGTATTGTTCTATGATTTATAACACAATAAAGGTTCAAGTTTAACATTTAATATTTAAAAACATCGATCTATAAAAGTCGCACATAGATTTAATTTCTTTTATTACATTCAATCGATCCGTCGCTTTGAAACTACCAAATGCGAAAATGCTTTAGATAAATTGAAAAAAAGTTCCACAAATTATTCAATCGCAACAAAAAGGTTCTAAGTTACACTCTAACTTTGATAAGTTTGGACTTTTTTATCCTAGCATCTTCAGTTTTAGCAATCATTTTGTCGGAATGTATTCGTATATTGGCAGCATAATTACACATGTAAAATATTGTATAACTCAGTTCAACCGACTTGCCATTTTATATCAGATCCTATAAGGTGTTTGATTATTCATATATACCGCATCCGCCCGTGAGAAAAATTAGTTCAAAGTTATGATGTTTTTAATAAACGGTTATTGATCTCTCGATGGTACTTGATGGAAAAAAGCAATTTTTTTTATAACCGAATATCCGGACCCATCGTTTAAGCTCTTTTTAGATCATCGGATAGTACAAATTCATTTGATTCAGGTATTTTGAGGTTGGTTCGATCATATTGAATGTTTCATTGAAACTCGTTTCTTAAGACTTGCTCGAGGTTTTTGTATTTGAAACCGTATAAATTATTATTTTGAAAAACAACAAATACACAATGTACTTGATTGTGAAATTTTCTATAATTCATTGTTTATTTATTTCGACACTTTATTGTAAAGTATACAAACTCTTTCAACCAATCATAAGTTACGCTGATTCATATCAATTGCTGAATGAAAGATTAAAACATTGTTTCCTAAAAGAAAAACTATCAAACATGTTTAAAGCATTGAGAAAAAAAAATTAAAAAATATGTGCAAACGTTACCAAGGACAGGAAAATAAATGTTATAGAGAAACACATTTCGTCATTGAAGAGAGATATAATATGTGATATCACTGTTTAAAATAGGTCAACGGGGATGAAGGTGATCTACATACCTCACATGAATTCAATTGCATTTAACGTATCGTAAGATTTCAAATTTATATAAGAAAAGAGACGTTTTAATTTTATCCCGTTAGTATTATAATGTATTCGTTTAAAATATTTGTGTATTCCTGTTATTTTATTACTATGTATTAGTTTAAAATGTGCGTGAAATATATGTATTAGTTTAAAATATAAATTTATTAAATAAGTAGGAGTAAGTTTTTGTTTATTGATTAAAATAATATTATCTTTGTAGCGAAATATCAAGAAAACTGAGACATTTGTATAGAATGTGCGGAAAATGGTATTATATTGTAGAATATTTTATTTATTTATTTTATTTATTGTATTTATTTTATTTATTTTATTTATTTTATTTATTTTATTTATTTTATTTATTTTATTTTATTTATTTTTTTACACATGACAAGAAATATACAGTACCCGGTAGTAAGTAAAGACTGTCGGCCATAATCGACTAACTTCGACTTTGTAGAACGTCGTCTCTGTGTCACGATGGGTTAACAGTCCAGTTGGCAAAGACTGACAAATCGCGACGGAACACAACAAAGCCGAAGTTTGCTGATTATGGCCGACAGTCTCTTTCTGAAGTTCAATGTGTATTACTTACCGACGGGTACTGTACATAATTAGCGAAAAAACAACAGGTTATTTAATTTGGATACACCATTTTATTGAATCTGGGTTTGTTGCCTTTCATTTCTCGTGTCCCCAGTAAACTATGTTTTGACCTATATCACACTGAGGGCATATAGCATGAAAAAAATAATCGATGCTTCTTTCCGTTTTTTTTATTATATAAAACTCCGTTGCACATTCTCATCAACCTGACAAACAGTGACACTCAGTTACATATGAATACATCACGCGAATCAAACTCCTCACACTTAAATGGGTAGATACTCTTAAGAAAATAATAATAGTTAAATGTGTAGTGTTAAGGAAGAAATATAGAGTTATAAAATAGTTTGGTAATCTATAAAATTGCATGATGTTTACTAAATAAATAATTCTAAGAAAATCAATAACTTTAAATCCTTTTTGTATGCGTTTTGCATAAATATTTTGTAAAAAAATAATGTTACATCTATTATAGTTTTGGAATCCCTGCTTTTCACAAATACCTCCAAGTCTGCAAGTAAACAAGCTCACGCTTTTCACTGATATTAATTTTTCCTTGCTGGTAATAAATTGGAGTACAGACCCAGGACACCTCTTTATTTAATGAGCATCACTCGTAAACATCTTCTAGTCGACTGAGAGCATTGCTGACCACAATCACTATTGTCTATTATTCTTCACAAAGCAATGAAACCTAAATTGCATTTCATTGTTCCAACGTTATCTTCACATCTGAACATGTCCAATAGCCCACGTTTGCAATTTATTGCTTGTATGCTTTTTAATTTCACTTATTAAACACACTTAACTTCTACGTACTACATTTTATCTCAAACCACAAGAGAGTTTAAAGTAAGTTACTCGTAATACATTTTGTGGACTTTGGTATATTGAGAGGATATATTCGTATGTTATTTATTGTATTCGTTTTTGGATTAAAATAATAATTATTTGATTTGAATGTCTCTGATTAACTGCATTTCAATATCATACTTTAATACTTTTAAATTCAATGGGGCACTATAAGATACGATTATATATTCAAATGATATATTCAATATATATTCAAACCAAACAATATCTAGATCTGCTAAAATGATGCTCCCCCAGAGCATATTAGTGTCAATATTTATGTATGGCAGCGAAACATAGAAAATGAATGAAAGTTGCATAAAAATGCAGTGAAAACGCGTACCCTGAGAAGAATATGTGGTAAATTAAAATATGGCAGAATGATAAATGTAATTATTAAGAATGAATATTAGCTTAAAACTTATATGTTAAGTAGACTAGAAAAGAACACGTTGAGGTGGTTTGGACATGTTGAATGAATGGATGAAGAAAGACTGACTAAACATATTTAAAATCAAAGCATAAAGAGGGGTTATGGTTGAGAACGACTGATATGAAATGTTTGGACCAGAAAGTTTGGCTCTCTCTCTCTCTCTCTCTCTCTCTTGAAAGTTGAAAAAAAAATCATTTTTTTATGTAATTTTTTTTATAAACACTTAGTTATTAAACCTTTTTTTTGTTATATTAATATTATTTCTACACTTTTTTATAAATCATTATAGTACTTATTATCAACACTTTTATTATTGTAAAAATCCTTTCTTGTGACTGGACAGTATAAAAAAATATTTTCACACTTTTTTATCTAGATCTACTTTTAAACGGAAGTGCTGGTCATTAACAGGTTAATAAAAATTCCTCACATGTGACTTTCGACTTGATAATTTAAAAGAAATACTTTTCCCATTTTTTTTTAATTTAAAACTATTTACCATCAGCAAGTTAAGGAAAATATCTCACGTATGACTTTTGATTCGATATGTAAGAGTAATATTTTTTACACTTGTTCATCTAGAACTTAAGTACTTACAATCAATCGGTTAAATCTCACCTGTATCTTTTGACTCAATTATGTAATAGTAATCATTTTTACACATTTTCATTGAGAACTTAAGTACTTACAATCAATGGTTTAAGTAAAATATCTCTCGTGTGATTTTTGAATGAAAATGTAAATCAATTCATTTCACTTTTTTAGTCCTTACCATCAACATGTTAAATAAAATCCTCAGAATGACTTTCAACTCGACAGTAGAAAAATTTTGTTTTTCTGTTTCATTTTGAAATACATTTTTTTTATTCAATCAAAACAATTTTGATGAACGGTTATATAAACACGTAGTGACCTTCGTAGCCTAGTACTAAAATTTTCGACTTCTGCCCGGGAGTTTTTAGATTCGATTCCCGATGGTACCTAAAAAATGTGCAACTCTAGTAATATTGTTTGTCTGGTAGTGTTGCCAACATGTTCAACAACATGGTTCTAAGCCCGAAGGGTCGCTTACTGGGGCCGAAGATAATAGTATCTCCCGACCACGCTTTTCAATATTTCCGAAACACTAATTCGAATAAATTGAAGGGTACCATACGAAAAAATATACATACGAGTATGCGCCGCTCCCTCTTATCTCGCCAAAAATTTTCAGCGCATTTCCGATCATGGTGCTACGCTCAAATAGAGATTGTTTATTGGCCCTCCCAGTTTATCACTCTTTTTTTACGTACTATTTTACTGTCCATATAGTGAGACTCTGGAACCATTACAAGCCAATGTTAGACTCGCTCCGTCCTTGGCATGGTTTAAGAAGCGACTGAAAAAACTCTTAATTTCTAGTCAGTAAATGCAACGTATTTCTTTTCTGATTTTTCTTTCCTCTCTACCATTTCTTCCTTTTCCTTTGATTGATGATATCTCACTTTTACTTTTATTATGTATATATTTATAAAATTCATAAAGATGAATAATCATTTGAATGTTTTTTCGACTATGTAACTTTCTTTTATTTATTTTTATCTGGTTGGTTGGAAGAGATTTCCGCCTGTCAATAAGCCCGCCAGATTCTTTTAATAATAAAGTATTCAATAAAATATAAAGTATTCAATAAAATATACAAAATATACTCGTATATAACATATTTGCTTTTGTAATGTATCCATTTGTTGGTCCTCGTAGTAAATAGACCCCAAACCCAATTTGATTTTTTTTTATTTATATCATTTTATCTCGACTAAAAATTATAAAAAAATTGATGTACGCATTTTACTCAAATCCGTAAATAATTATCTTTATCACTAATAAATTAAATAGAAACATCTTAACACAAAACTTAGAAACAAATCCTCGGTAGTGGTTTTCCTTACAGGTCCGCCCTACTACGTGTAACGTGTAGGTACTCGTACAGTAAGTAGATAGTACCGGGCAAGGGCAGTGGGCGTCCCGGGAAATATGTTGCCAATTAAAAAGTTAACCGTATCTTCTAACTCTACCGGGCGCTATCGGCCATCGCCAGCAAATGTCAGACGCGGCCAGATAACAATGGCAGATAGCGAGCGCTAACTATTCCGCACGCCCTATACTTAGTACTTATCAGATGGTGCTGAATTCAATGAGTAGCACACACCGGGTTAGGCCTAGGTTCCTCTGGTCAATCTACAATATAAGCTTACAACACGCTACACGCTTCTACATTATATTTGCTATGTGAAATTGTGGAACTTTGTATTTATCTGACTTAATGTTTTAGATGATGTGAACTATCCCCATTTTTTATTGGACAATATACGATGAGTATGTTGAATACTACTTTAAAACAAATACAAAAAATCATAAAGATTTATTGACAAGCGATCGAAGATATAGTGAAGAACTCTCGTACCTGAAAAATAAAGTATTGTTTCTTTCAGTTTGTACACTATAATCTGGCGGGCTTACTGCTATTTGGCAATCTTTTCCAACCAACCCGAACCCCAGGCTGAAATATGATAACAAATTCCGAACCCCAGGCTGAAAAGCAGGTGTCTTACCAACTAGACCACGGAGATAGGAGATATCGTAAAATGGCGACGAAATTGGAAAACCGTGGAAGCTGAGTGTTAATACAAATCTTAAAGAGAATATTCCTGATAATACAATCCACAGATCTACCTAGGAAGAACATGTATTGAGGTAACTTACGCTTCAAAGTCTTGGACACTTACAAAATGGGATGAAAGATACCTTTGGGAGAAAAATTCTCTGCAGAATGTAGTATATGGTTAAATTTATGATTACTATATCGTAAATCGAAAAACTCTTCACCCTGTATGGCGTATCAAAAGTTATAACGAATGCTAAACTGCACTAATTCGGGAACTTACACCGTATATATGACCCTGACCCAGCAAGAATAGCTTTGTTCAGCGATCTAATGGGGTATAGGAGAATGTAAACCAAAACTGAAATGTTTGGATGACATAGAACTGCCGCACACTGAGTATAACCAATAAAAGGGATTGTAATTTATTTTTATCAAACACTGTTTATTCCAATTTTTTGTGACGGTATAACCCTACCGGCTTCAAGACTTTCACCTCATCTTCAGGGGAGCGCAAACAAGACTTGTTTGCGCTCCCCTGAAGATAGCCTTGAAACCGGTAAGGTTATACCGTCACAAAAAAGTGGAATAAACAGCGTTTGATAAAAATAAATTACAATGTCTTTAAACACCACAACGTTAATGCCTTAACTATAAACAACAATATAAGGGATGCTGCTGAGAGAGATATGTAACAAAGAATCTTGCAAGCAGCTAATATTCATCTTAGATTGTAGGACTGATGATTATATAATAGTTACTTGGTTTTTGGTAAGAACAAATAGGCTGTATTTAAAATTTTATTAAATGATCCTGATGCATGGTTTCAGAATTTTTTTATAATGTTTTTGAGCTAAAAATGAAACGGTGATTTTATAAACAATGCACATATTTTCGGGGTTGATTATTTACTATTCTTATAAACACATTTTATACCATTTTGCGAAATAAAAGACCGGGTCAAACACAATACCGCTCCGACAAATAAAAGACCGGGTCAAACACAATACCGCTCCGACAAATAAAAGATCGGGTCAAACACAACACCGCTCCGACAAATAAAAGACCGGGTCAAACACAATACCGCTCCGACAAATAAAAGATCGGGTCAAACACAATACCGCTCCGACAAATAAAAGACCGGGTCAAACACAATACTGCTCCGACAAATAAAAGACCGGGTCAAACACAATACCGCTCCAACAAATAAAAGACCGGGTCAAACACAATACCGCTCCGACAAATAAAAGACCGGGTCAAACACAATACCGCTCCGACAAATAAACTGATAACTGAATGTCAAAACTGTAGAATCATAACTCACGACTATTATTTATGCAACAATACATCAGAACGTGGATATAAAGAAATGATTTTATTTTTATAATTGAATTATTACAGCGTGCGCCTCATTTTATTTACAAAAATGAAATCTTTTTTTACAAACCTAAACTATCGAAATTACTATCGACAGTAATGTACTATTTGGGTGACAACTATTTTTATATTTAACATTTTTTCCCCTTCTGATTAACTTCAGAGCGTTCCGGATAAATCTGGATAAATATTATTGTAATTTCTGTTTAATTTTTTTTTTTTTCGAATTAAATTAAGCATCCTTTCGAGATACTTCATTCAAACTCAATACTCTTACGACTGCTAGGCAAGATGTTATGTTAAAAAAAATAACGGCTTTGGTTTCATTGTTTGATTACATCAAAAAAATATAGTACGAGTATATTGTTTAAAAATTCAGCTGCAACAGTGGATGAAATAATATAATGAATATTTGCACGTGCACTAAAAAATACATACTCGTAAATTATTTGGGTTTTTGCATGCAATTTTTGAATCGTCATTATTCCCCATACCCTGTTAAAAAATGTTTTTCCAAAATTCTTATCAAAATTAAATAACTTAAAATAATACAAACAAAAAACTTTCTCGTCCTAATTTTGTAATCGCAATTCTAGTTTATAGTATGTCTCACCCGATAAGTGGCGGTTGCAATGGAATCAGTCTTTGGTCGGATATCTCCACCTTGTAAGTGATTCTAACATGCTTCTCTAAGGATTTGATTTACCATGAAAATTATGATATACTCGAAATCGTCTTAGATGTAGCCACAGTTGCAATATACGTGCTATGCAGTCGTGGAGTTTCATTGATTCTCCGCTGTCATCAATGGTTCAGATCGTCACATCGTGGAGGAGTGTCCAGTATATTATTTCACGGAAGGACTGGAAGAGGTCCATCTGTATACTCTTAAGTCTGTATTATGAATAAAAAAAACTAAACTTACGACTGTTAGAGAGAAATTATAGACGGGGGAAGACTTTATGTCTGAGTGAAAATTTTAGAACTTAGAAACAGGCGCCATTCTGTAGAACAAATGTACGTTCAATAAATAAACATCGATAATTTTATTTGATAACATCTGAACAAATAGTTCGTATGAAAGTGACCGCAAAGATTTTATGCGAAAACGATTGTTGAATTAGATCAAGCACAATCAGATCTCAAAGTTGAGCTGCGTGTACCGTGTACTGATACGAGAATACTGCGGGGAACGCAATGACAAGTGCCGATGCTATTTTGATTACACCGTCATCGAGATTTCAAATAATGATTGCGCTGGCAACATCAGACACTCGTATTGATTTATCTCGAATGATGTATTTTTCAGTCGTTTTATTGGAGCAGCTTGCGGATCAAGCTATATTGCTTACCATATTAAATATTTGTGATCTTTGTTTTAAATCTTATAAATGCTAAATTATATTTTTTCAGAGAGAAGAGTCTATATATCAAAATATGCGGAAGTTTTCATCTATCAATACCTAATAATTATTATATATCCAAAATATGGTCAAATTTGAACATCTATATTGAGACATTACTATCCTATTTTCTCAATTTTACCTGAATGTGATCTACAGATGTTTAGCGATAGGAAACAAAGTCATGAGGGCACTAAAACATACATGCTCGAACCGGACAGTATCAAAATTTCCTAAGATGATAGTCTACAGTAGTAGTTTGGTGCCAACTGAGACGAGCCGAATACGCTGTAGAAATGCGAACATTTAGAAAAATACATAGGGTGACAATATATGACAGAATACGGAATAAAGTGATTAGGGATGAATGTGAACTTTAGACTGAAGTGCTAAGTAAGATGAAGAAGAGCACGCTGAGTTGGTTTGGGCATGTAATACAAATGAATGAAGAAAGATTTACATAACAGATAAATAGTGCGAATGTGAGTGGAAGGCGTGTGAGAGGAAGATCAAAGAAAGTTTGGTTGGATCACTTATGTGAATGATACCCTAAAAGAAGGAAACGTAGAAAGTCAGAGTAAAGTTGTATAAGAGGTGTATAAATGCAGAAGAGGCTGAGAATGTGTGTCGAGATAGGAAAGTATTGCACTGTCCTCTCTGCCTACCCCTACATATAAATGGCGTGATGGTATGTATGTACCACAGATTTTTTTAATATATAGGTATTGATCGAGTTAAGCAAGAAAAATTTATCGAAAGAGTCTATTTTATTTATTTTTCAATCTATATTTAATTTATCTACTCAGATTAAACAATTTTTAAGTGTTTTATTATTTAATTAAAAAAGGAAGTATCGACATTTAATCAATAAAAAGCTTATTTTGGCGACACAGGTATGAAAAAAAAATCTAAGGATA
Source organism: Odontocerum albicorne (assembly GCA_949825065.1). Lineage (NCBI taxonomy): Eukaryota > Metazoa > Arthropoda > Insecta > Trichoptera > Odontoceridae > Odontocerum > Odontocerum albicorne. The sequence goes on from OX463845.1 coordinate 17,305,443, forward strand.
TCGGTCAAAAAAAATCTAAGGATATGCATATTATAATAAACATTCATTAAATATATTTTAATAAAAGCGAAGGGTGACTTAAGCTAAATAAAGTATTATAACCATCCATAAAGATATACTCGTTCTGTTCACCCGAACATTCATTTTCATAAAAAGTGAGATATTATCAATCAAATAAAAAGGAAAGGATGGTGGAGGGGATAGATAAATAAGGAATGAAGCACGTTACTATATACTTCTGACTAGAAATCAAGAGTTTTTTTCAGTCGCTTTTTTAAGCATGCCAAGGACGGAGCGAGTCTTACATTGATTTGTAACTGGTTCCAGAGTCTCCTTGCATGGACAGTAAAGGACGACGTAAAAAAATAATGCATGTTTTCTATCAAAAGAAAAAGGTACCAAAAACCGAACTTATTAAACTTACGAAACAAGTTTAAAATACAGGTGAGCACCCGGCATACCTTCTTTTCTCGTATTCCGTTATTCCACCAACAAAAAAATATTTCCTTCTCTATTCTGAGAGGCCCACCCGGTGGAGGGATCTTGAAACTAGTTCTATCATCGAGTACGTATGGGATGCTTTCTAAATACTTCTGGTTTACTCTGAAAGTAGAAATGATTGTATAGAGTATTATCACACAAAGATTCCAACAGTTCAACATGAGAATTGAAAAAATAAGGTGGAAACAAAATTAGTTCATAATAATCAAACAATGTAAAATCGATTAAATATTAAGATTAGAAAAAAAATGTAGGAAATTCAAATTAATTTAGCTTATAAATGTGTACGATATGTGGATATAGGCTTTGGTAAATGTGTGGATTACTTTATCATATAAATTTAAAAAAAAAACAATGTAAAATCAGAGTTCATAACGTCCATGTGTAACAACAGGTGGTGTCATAGTTACGGTTTAATATATCACTAGTTAACAAATTTGAACTTTTTGTCTGTAACCGAGATTAAATTAGCTGATTATTATTAAATCGACCCTGCTGATTACGAAAATTGCAGTGAAAAGTTTGTAACACGCAACATTTTTGTGTTACAGAAGGGGAGTGTTTTAATAAAATAAATACGTTTTTTGCGCATTTCAAAAGTCGTAATTACAACAATGAAAATAAATAAATTCCTGAAATACTAAATTTAGACACAGAATATAATGTTGTTACATAGGAAAATAAAAAAACAGAATAAAAAATAATTACCATAAGAAAAATTGACATTATATACCAATTTTTTGTTAAAAAATAGCCTTTTTTATAAAGTTGATCGAATTAACTTTTTTGTAGAGATTGTACGAGTATATTAAATTTAATGAAAACTCAAATAAGATAACTTAGAAGCCTAGATGGGAAAGCCTTAGAAGCCTAGGCAAAAGTCTAGATGGGAATGCGGGAAGTGTATTTTCAGTGACATTCGACATTCTAGATTCTGGTAACTGCAAGAGTTCTTGTACAAACTGTTCGTAATTGTTTGCTTTATTATTACCTAGGGAACCACTAATAACTCTTCCAAAGGCTTTTTAAGTTTCTAGTTCTTCAACACTTCATTTTTTCTAACTTTTCATTTTCAAAAGTTTCAGTTTCAGTCAAAAACTATTTTCAGGTTTTTCTCTTAAAACGTACGTGATGGAACATTTTCAAGTTCATATTCGTTATCAACACACAAAAATTGACCTAAAATGGCCGTTTTCACCCTTGTTACAAAAACCTTGTTAACTAGTAATTTAGTACATTAAAATAATTTCATAGTTGGAACATCTTTACTTTCTAAATATTTTTTACAGCTGTCACTTCTTAACGTGATTGTAAGACATAAAATAACAATGGCAAATAATATATTTACGAAGACATGACTTTAATAAAGAACAAAAAAATATAAATTTTAAAAAGATAAAGCTTTTTATAATGACTGCATGATTCTTCAAGCTTTTATAATATTAACACTCAATTATTATATTCACATATCACTCTAATTCAGTTTATGTTGTTGTTATATAAATACATTCATTCAGTTGTTGATAGTTTTTACGAAGTTTCTTGTCAATAAGGTGTATTCTTTATTCTGAGTTTGGTTTCATTGAAATTATATAACACATTGTTAAAGATTTCCAGTTTAATTTCGAAAGTGGATATAACTCATCATTTTAATAAAATTAACTTTTAAATGTAAGTTTTGGTTTGTTTCTGTAATACAAATTTTCAATTTAAAGTATAAAAGATTATTGTAATGGATCACAATGATAAGACTACAGCAAAAAAAGATGCAGATACTGAAAAGAAGAAATGATCACATAAATCACAACGACCAAGCAAGACTCGAGAAAAGCAGCAACAAGACAACATGAAGCATCACAAATATAAGCAAAACGTCATATTGAAAAAATATCATTATTGACAGGTTATTACTAGTATTTATATATAATTCCTTTGAAAAGAGCTGTGGCTTTTGAATAATTTCAAAGTCGAAAAAATATAAAAGGTCTTATAAAGTATATGAAATGCCAATCAGATGTACGCATCAATATAATAAAATATTTTCACTTCATAATTCAATCCATTAAAGCAATCGTGATGTATGACTTTTCAATCATTCCGAATAGATTATTTGAGGTCAGTGATTCGTTATTGATTTTTTTCAATGAACTGAATATTGTATTGTGCTCGAGTCTTAATAGTTTTTTGCATCCCAACCGTTATACAAGGTACAATAGTTATTATGATAAGTAACGATGACACAGTAAGAATCTCATTAAGTCTAAATAAGACGGTTTAAATCTTTCAAAATCTCCCTACTTGATCTCGGTTAAGGAAAATTTTCAAAATTTTCATGTCAAAACTGAAAAATGTATGTTAATATAATATTATTTATATGACACTATTAATAATACTATCATCTTTGAAGAAAAGAAGCCTATCTTCTTACCCAAGGATTGCGGGTTCGATTCCCATTGGTACCGATTTTATTAATCAAAAAGCCTTTTTAACATATTTCTGGTTTATTAGGAGATATTACCATATGGCAATAAGCCGAGCAGGTTGTACTGTATATAACGAAAAGAAATACTTTTCAATAGCATTATTTAGGTACTCTTAGAGTGATAAACATATAGTATAACCAAATAAATAATTTTATAAACGCCGCTTAAACGTTGGTCACAGTATAAAAAGCATAAAAACCATAACACCCAAATATAATCAAGATTTTTTTAATCAAGACATGTTGCTGAGTATTGAAAATAAAAAGAATCTCAAGGGGTCAAGTCGGGTTTATATGGTGGGTGACTCCATTTTTGAAAACCACAGTGAATGGCAGCCTTTGCAGTAACAGAATTGTGCACTGACGCACTGTCGTACAATAATCTCACGCCTCATGACAGTTTTCTTCGGTATTTTGTTTTTATGGCATCCTTTAATTTATACATGAATGACGCATAATACTCGCCAGTGACCATAGTGTTTCTCTCTTTAGAGTCAACTAGTAGAATTCCCTGACAATCCCAAAAAAAATTGCCATAATCTTGGTTTTTTTCGGCCGTGGTGACCCCAGACGAAGCCATTCCATCGATTCCGTTTTCTACAGAGAATCATGGTACAATACAAACTTTCATTCTCCGTGACAATTTACTCAATTATATATATTTTTCTCCCGTCGCAGAGCATTAAAAATGCATTGCAACATTCAACACGTTGTTACCTTTATACAGCATTCAAGAGTTTTTTGTAAATGGAATATTACCTGATAATGCAATGGGCGTGGTCAGCGTGATATCTATCCATGCACTTGGGCAGGCCGAAAACTTTTGGACCTAAGTAGTATATACAATAAAACCGGACATATTTGGCAATTTTCTTCCGAATAAATAAAATGTGTTAAAAGGCGTTTGTGTATAAAAAACTAATCTTAACACATTTATTCACAAGAAATATAGATTAAGTAATAAACATTGCTATTCTTTAAATTTAAGTAACAAAGATCTATCTACATATTTAATAATATATAATCGCTAAATTTCCCTTTCAAGATAGGCAAAGAAAATATAACGCCAGACTTTCCTGTCTCTAAAAACATCCTTCACCTCTTTTTAATCTATACACATTCTAATACAACTCCTGGAATTTCATTTACTTTCAACGTTTCCTGCTTTCAAAATACTATTCACTTGATCCAATCATATTTTCCTTGTCTTCCTCTATCACGCTATTTACTCACATATGCACTATATATTTGTTTTGATAGTCTTTCTCTATTAATTCGTTCTACATGCCACAACCATCTCAGGGTGATCATATTACTTAACACATCAGCCTTAAGTTAAAATTCATCCCTTATCACTTTATTCCGTATATTATTCGCTTCGTCTAGAAAAAAATACAATTGAAATGATATCTTTGTTTCAGGTGACATTTTAGCAATCTACCACAAAATGATCGATGTTTCATAACAGATTCTTAAAACCAGGTAAGATTTTTTACATATTTTATAATTGGAAACAAAAAACTTTTTAATTCAAATGTTTACTCATATTGATAATAATTTATTTTTGTATTACATCACAACTGTCGTAAAATTTTATTATTGTTTAGTTAAGTGAAAATATCAAAAACAATTGTATCATTCAAATATATTATTTCCTTACAACTTTCAGTGTTGTTCAATAAATAGGTAAATAAAATACATAACCTATACTCGTATACCTTCGCTCTACCATATGTCCATTTTCGGAGAAGCAGAGAACGCAAATCTTCACAACTAACTATCGACTCATACAGCTTCCTTTGAACGAATTAAAATTATTTTTTTTATGTTTGAGCAAACCAAACGTCGCTTAATATAAGTTCTAAAAAATAATGTAAATAAAATAAGCTAAACCTCATGTTTTTTACTGGCTTAATATTTTACACATATCATACAGGACTTATATAAGCTTATTCAAATAAAACAAAAAATCTTTTTTTTGCTAGTACATAACTTACGCAATTTCCCTGACAGGGTAGACACAAAGGATAGAGCGCCAGAATATTTAACCACAACGCAAATTTATCGATGTATTTAAACCCATTCTCCTTGTCACATAGCTTCTACGATTATTCTGACTTTTCACTTTATTAAAATATTATTCACTTGGTCCAACCACACTTTCTTAGATCTTTTTCTACGGGACTTTCTACTCACCATTTCACTGTATATTTGTCTTTTTCAGTTTATTTTCATTCAGTTGTAATTTCCTCTAAACCCTTCTTGTGTGTGTAAATATATACATGCACATATAACCTTTTACATCTTCACCATCAATGTTTTTCTTTTCCTAAACAGCCACGATTCACTACAGATATTTCTTCATCGTCTTAGGTAAACTGTAATGGAGATATCCATCTATATAGCACGCTTATAATTTCATAAGCTGCCCATACATAAATCATCTTGGACGTATTGATCGATCTTCCAGCTTGTGCAACACTCGAACCACTCACGATCTTGTGGTCACATAATTAGACTCTGTTTGCTTTTTGTTATAAACGGAAAAAAATTATATGTTTACTTCACGTGTTGGATTTCTTCGCTACGATAATCCATTACTGTTTACATTGTGCGTTAAATGGGTATGTACTTTAGTTATCCCATAGTTGTACTGTAGTTATCCCATAGTTGAAGCTATACTTTTGAAACGTGTCTGATCCATATATTTGATAAAGGTTTTGTGATGAAATTTAGAACTACAGCAATATTTGGAAAATTATCTTATTTGTTCTGCTAACAAAATAAATTCTGGATATGTGTAGATTATTACTGATTCACATCGGCAATTTGCTTCTTATTTTGTAGACAAGAAGAAAAAATGTTTTCTTGTCAATATATGTCTTTCATTACAAAATGAAAGACATATATTGAAAATATTAACCAACATGTGGCAAGAGCCTGTGATGATACGTAAAAATATTTTTTTCTTAGACAAACGAGTGAGTCTATGCTTATGTTAAGGTTCTGATCAATAAATAAATAATCAAAAAGGACCTGGAAGATATAAATACAAAATATACATCTTAGTTTGAAAACAATAAATACTGGGTGTAGTATACAGGCCGTCTAGTATTTCATGCAAACCATTAAAGACGATAATTGGGGGGGGGGGGGAGGGGACAAAACAAGCAAAATGTTTATATGATCATTACATTGACTTCAAACCGCTATGAAGTATTCGAGTTGATTAAAAATGTACTTAATTTTGATATGTTACACCCCGCACTAGTTATATTTTCTGCATGAATTTATACGTAATATTGATAACTTCGATAGCATTGTTTTTATGAGTATGTACAAAGTTTGGCATTAAGTACCAGTTGGTCAATTAGAATCCAACTAAAGAGGCTCCACACCACATACTAAAGGGGAAATATACTTTATATTAAGCTTTGATCATACTTAATTTTAATATCGTTGAGAAATAACATACCATTCAAATGAACTTTTCACGCTTTATTGTCTCATAGTTTACTACATCCTTCAATATTTCGCATTAAGTACTATTTCTACCATGAATGCAAAGGTTTTTTAACTCAATAGTGTTCATTTTTCGATTTTGTATGAGATGAAAGGAAATCTATATTTACAATATTTTTTTTCAAATATAATAAAACAAAAATATTAACCTTATGTTTTTTTAATACCACTTGAGCTAAAGATTGACATTTTTTTAACAATTTACTCAATAGTATTTTAAATATTATCTTCTTCTTCTTCACGTGTCCTGCCGGGTCCCCCCGACGTCGACGACCATCTGAGAGAAAGCCTCCCTGTCCTGGGCGGCGCGAAACAGCTCCCCCACAGTTCTGACGCCGGTCCATTGTCGGATGTTTCGAAGCCAGGAGAGCTGTCTTCTGCCGACCCCTCTGCGGCCCTCGATCTTCCCCTTCATGACGAGCTGAAGTACGGTGTATTTGTCACCTCTCATTACATGGCCAAAATATGATGTTTTACGGAGCTTAACAGTGGTGAATAGTTCTCTATTTGCATTGGCTCTACGTAGTACATCAGTGTTTGTTATCATATCGGTCCAAGATATTCTTAACATTCTACGGTGGATCCACATTTCAAACGCTTCAAGGCGGTTTATTATGTTAACTTTAAGAGTCCACGCCTCCACGCCGTAAAGTAAGACAGACCATACGTAACATTTGACCATTCTTTGTCTCAGCTTTAAGTTTATATTATCGTCACAAAGAAGGTTTTTCATTTTATTAAAAGCCGTTCGTGCCGCTTCTATTCTGCATTTTATCTCAATGTCAGGGTCCAGTTTCTCAGTAATCATGCTTCCCAGGTACCTGAACCGTTTCACCCTCTCGACAACAACACCCCTTAGCGTAAGGTGGACATTTGGATGACATTCTCGGCTAAAAACCATCATTTTAGTTTTGCTCACATTAATGTTCATACCAAAACGTTCACCAACGGAGTCAACTTTATCAAGCAGTTCTTGAAGGCCTTTTAAACTGTCCGCAATTAGAACGGTGTCATCCGCATATCTGATATTATTGATGACCACCCCATTGACCTTCACACCGAGATTTGTCTCAGTCAGCGCTTCCTTAAAGACCAAGTCAGAGTACAGATTGAATAAAGTTGGTGAGAGAACACACCCCTGACGGACTCCTCGCTGAATGGGAATACCTTGTGAGGTGTTTCCGTTTTCCAATTTAATGATAGCGTTTTGGTCCCAGTACAGATTCTTGATTATTCTCACATCCTTTTCATCTATTCCACATCTCAACAGCATCTCAATCAAATATGTGTGTTTAACCCTGTCAAATGCTTTTTCATAATCAATAAAACAAGCATAGATGTCTTTTCTTTGGTCGTAACATTTTTGTAATAATATGTTTATTGTTGTCAGCGCTTCAAGGGTACCAAAACCATTCCTGAACCCAAACTGAGTGTCATCCAAATCTCGCTCGCATTTCAGTCTTATTCTGGCATGTATTATTTTAAGAAACAATTTCAGAACATGACTCATAAGACTTATGAGGCGATAATCATTACATTTTTTTGGGTGTTGTTTTTTGGGCAATGTAATAAATACAGATTTTAACCAATCTTGGGGGATGGTCCCTGTGTCATATATTCTATTAAACAGTCCAAGTAAATAATCAATATTATTCTCATTTATCAACTCGATAACCTCCATAGGGATTTCATCGGGTCCACAGGCTTTTCGAGGTTTAAATGTTGATATAGCATGTAGTATTTCTGATTTCAATATAGCAGGACCCTGACTATGTTCTGATATTTCAACGTCAGTTCGAGAGTCTTGGAAGAGTGTTCTTATATAATTTTCCCATGTTTTCAAGATTTCCGAATCTTCCAAGATCAGGTTATTAGATTCGTCTGTGAGACAGGTAGGTTTAGGTTTAAATATTATAGAGGTTTGAAAAAAAGGAACAAGTAACATCTGACAATATGTGGCATTGATATTAACTGAAAAATATTAGAAGCACGACATCTTAGATAAAGTCATGTATGACAAAAAGGAAAACATTGTTTCACATTCGATCCTGGATGATTGATGAAGATGGCGGTGTTGATAATATTGTATGAGTCGCCTGTATTGTCTTAGATAATATATAAAAGCTATAAATTATCTCAAAGATAAAGATACCTTACCTTGTTAGCTTCAGAACATAATCCGCTTCATGTGTGAAGGGTACAAGATAGGAGCATGTATTATCAGATATACGAGTAGTTTGTCAAAAAGCCATTTTCTGTCTTAGAAAATTTGGTTTTTCATATACACCCAGTTCATTTGCATTTTTTTATTTATCTTTGCTTAAGTGTTCAAAAATACTATAGTTTTACAGTAAAATGTATATAATCGATAGTATATAAGAAATTAATTGACTACAAAATACGAGTCGTTCCGAACAACAATGAACTTATATAGTCAATATTTGTATAATCAGTATTTGTATAGTCAGTATTTGTATAGTCAGTATTTGTATAGTTTAGATAGAAATACAATACTACCTATTTATTGCACATCACATGTAGATTTCAGAAAATTTCAATGCACTTTATTCGATCATAACCAGAAAACTCTGAAACTTCCTTCCGTTAAAAAGTGTTTCACACAGATGAAATCTACCCGATTCTGGCGACCAGTGCCGGAAAAATAGAAAAAAACTGTTGAGACCTCATATACAGACTTTTTATCGAAAGCTCTTTAAAAACAAGATATGCAATCCTTACCAATTACATAACAATATTATAATTTATAACCGATTATCACGAATCTATTTAAAAATATATACATAAATATTAACACGCCATATCCGTTTTGAGATAAGCAGAGAGGATAGATTTCCGAGCCTTTCCATGTCTTCTTTTTCTCATACATCTTATCTTTCCAACAGTCAAATTTTCTCCAATTATTAACCTCCAATATTTTCTTGGTCTACCTCTTCTTCATACTCCTTTAATTTCAAATATATATAATCGTCTACAAATAATTGTCTCAAAGTGGCCAAATCAACTCAAAATTTCTTTCTTAATTCAACTTATAAAAACCATGTCAAACAACCATCCTTTATCCTATGATTTCTTACTCTATCAAACGTTGTATACAAAATACTATATTTATAAATGAAAATGGAAAAGAGCAAATCCGAAAATTCTTTTTTTCATTATGCTTCTCTATATCCAAAATAGAGTGAGTTTATGCATTCTTATAAACTTGTAGTCTTCGGTACGGAATTCCATTATATAGAGTTAATTTTTTAAATATATTGTGGATAGTAAATACATTTTAAAGATGTCAGCTTACATGTTTCAGATTTCAGAAACCCCCATACAAGTATATATGTCTGAAACACGTAAATTAAATGAAATAATTCTGAAAATAATAATTAATGATACCAACTTAATCTCCTTTAATTAAATAATCAATAAAACCTATTACTCCAAAAAATAAGGTCATCACAGAGAATACGAAAGTACGATAGTAGAGAATGTGAAAGGTCAATGTCAAAGATAAATGAAGATTGGGTGACAAATCGGTTTTTAAACACGGAAATATGTTTTAAAGTTTAGATATTATATTTTGATCATTGAGATATTTTTTATGTGAAGCTATAATTACTAAATACTAAAAAAAAATTGTATGCAAAATCGAGGGTTAGTCAAAATCGATAGAAAGTGCATGTTTTGTAACTTCAGAAAGGCCGACCACTGTATAGTATTATAATATTACACTTTTGTTGTATATAATACAATCTGGTGGGCTTAATATCACGTGGAAACCCCTTTCAACTGATCAGAATGACGTTAAAGAGGCTTTAAATGAAAACCAGGCAGAAATCATTTTTAAAATAATCTAGGTTCCAACAGAAATCGAACACACAATCCCCAGATCGATTAACATGTTACTTACCAACCAATGCATGGTACATTAATTAGAAAAAAATACACTTTTTAAACGTTTACTAGTAAAAGAATTTAATATAAAGTAAATTATGTATATTTATATTTATTATATCATAAGTGACCAGAACACTAAAGAACACCAAGGAGTTTGTCTACCTCGGGAGCAAAATAACATGGGACGGTCGGTCCAAGAGCGAGGTCGACAGCCGTATACATCAGGCTAGACTTGCATTTAATAAAAGGTCGAAAATAATAGAATCAAATAATATAGACCTTAAACTGAGAATACTCCTCATCAAGACCTATGTATGGAGTATCTTGATGTACGGCTGCGAGACATGGTGCCTATCCGAAAGAGATAGACGAAGACTAGAGGCTTTTGAGATGTGGTCCTATAGAAGACTATTAGGAATTTCCTGGAGAGACCGCATCACAAATGAAGAGGTTCTCCAACGAATCGAAGGAGGAAGGCACCTGCTCAGGATCCTGTCCGAAAGGCGTGCAAGATGGATCGGGCATATAATACGACAAGAGGGCCTCTTGCATGCCATAATGGAGGGCATGACCGAGGGGACAAACTCTAGGGGACGCCCACGCCGAGAGTACCTGGAGGACCTGTTGGTGGACGTGCGCTGCTCAACATACACAGACTTAAAAAGAGCCGCACAGGACAGGGGGGAATGGAGGAGAAGAGTTCAAATTGCTGCAAACCAGTCTTAGGACTGCAACCACGGAAGGAAAGGAAGTGACCAGAAACAATTTAACACCCAAATAAAATCTTAATACTCCGCTTAGAATTGTTTTACTACAAAATTTTATTGTAAATTTGAATATAAACCTACAGTTATTAAAATCATAAATTTTTTATTCTATTATGAAAAACAAATCATTTTTTATACTAAAGGTCAGTTTAGCTTATCATTCATAGGCGTTAATTAAATTTGTTTGTCGTAACATAAAACACACCTTAAAGTTCAAAGTTTATTTTTTATAACAAAGAGAAATCTAGATTGCAGCCAACAGGTACAAATAACAACTGTAAATTTATAAACAAAGACAAAGAATAGACCACACTAGTAGCTTGCAATATTCATAAATCAAACAGAGCAAATAAAGCTATATATTCTTTATTGAAATCCGCCCATTCGGGATCGGCCCTGGCAGTGAAATATATGAATGAGTATTAAGTCTAATGTATTAATAAATGTGATGTTTGGCTATTTATTATAATAGTGTCATTAATCAGAAAAATCATCACAGTCGTCCCTTGAGACGTATGTAAGACGGGGACATCTCAGACACGACTTGAATTATAAGTAACCATTTCGTTACTTCAGTGCTTTTCAAATGAGAAAAAATATGAAGTCATAATTATCATCAGCATTGCAATCCAGGGTGAGTCTTGCTTGCATATAGCATTTTTGACACGTATTCGTATCAGCAATAAGCCTCCTCATGTTGGTTACAACCAGAGTCCTATTATCTTCCATCATTCCATACATTCATAGTAATTTCGGTCTTCTTCCTCTCCTACACTCCGATCATCAGATCGAGTCTTCTTTGCATGGTCGGTATCTTGCATGCGAAATAAACATGTCAGAGACTTAGAACAGCCTTCAGTGGCTTAAAACCAGATAGCGAAGAAACCTTTACGTTATGTCGACATTATTTTGTGTGATTAACAATCACAATCCACTATCGTATCTTGGCGAAAAATTTCTCTTTCTTTCAGAACAAGGACATTCTCTTAGATCAGGCAATGAGAGACTCATTTGCATCCCATCCTAATATTCCTTTGTTTCACTTTCTTATCGTTGATTGAATTTCTTTACTTTATTTCTAACAATATTATTTAGACACTGGTAATTCATTTGTTTTTTTTATTTGAATTCAAATGAATATTTTTTTGTAAAATATTTCATGGATTAAAACAATTTAATCTATCCAAGATGAGCTGATTATTTGAAAAAAAAATACCGTATAGCAATTAGTTCGCCAGATGTACCATGTACCATATACACAAAATAATAAAATAAATAAATCTACTAGCCGGCGTAGTTTAGCGATATTAATATTTTATCCTATGCTAGCTTCGCAGGGTGTCAAGTTCTTCATTGTACAATTACTTTGTCTTTTTCCATGCTATAATCATACTATAGTGTTTTTGGTGCAATAATTAAGATGTCTTACTTATTTGTCCAAATAATTTTGATATATCTAATAGAAGTGATTGTGAAAAAAGACCTCGGAGCCATATACTAAGACTTACTATGAATAGTGTTGAAGTGAAATTGAAATAAGACACTGTAATTTGTTTTATCAAACACCGTTTATTCCACTTTTTGTAACGGTATAACCCTACCGGTTTCGAGGCTTTCACCTCATCATCAGGGGAGCACAAACAAGATAAATTACAAAAGGTGGAATAAACAGTGTTTGATTAAACAAATCACAATGTATTTAAACCTCCACAATCTTAATGCCTTAACTATAAATGAAATAAGACACATTAAAGAAAGTGTGTGATTAAACGGAGCGAAGACATTTATTTATGTATATAATTTACTCAACTGATGTCAATAATATAGAATTATATTATATTATATTATTCTAAGAACTTTCTAAATTTCAATAAAATGTGAATATAAAACAAACTCAGAGCAAGAGACATTTTCAAAACTCAGATTATTTTGTACGACTCATTCACGAGTCTATAAACGGATTAAGTCTTTAAATACTCGAAGTTATGTGTTGATAGGGAAATGTTGCAAGAAAGTTTTTATATATTACACATATAAAAGATCTATTTTTTTTAGAAATGTGACCAAAGTAACGTAACGTACGTATAAAGCTTTTCTTTGTTGAGTTCCTTGCCTATTTATTTGGGCCTTCTTGGCATGAAGGTACAGTCGGCGGATTTATGTTGATTCCAACCAAACTGACAGGAGATACATATGTTGTGTCAATTGCTAATTGAGCGTTTACATGCAAACAGTAAAAAAAACATTAAAAAAGGTCAGAACAAAAATTACAAATCAAAGTAGAGAATAAAGAATTGGAATTATAGTTAATATATTTCTTTAGTATTATCAATGACTTAGAGAGGAGAATCATAGGGGCAAAAATAGAATTCGAAATAGGAAAATACATGATGTGTCATTGAAGAGAGGTACAATGATGTAGAATATTCTACCCGGCGGCAAGTAATACACATCGGGCTTAAGAAAGAAACTGTCGGCCATAATAGGCTAACTTCGGCTTTGTAGAGCGTCGTCTCTGTCGCACGATGCGGTATCTAGAAAATACAAATCGCGACGGAACACATGTATGAATGATAGAGACGACGCTCTATAAACTCGAATTTAACCTGTTATGACTGAGAGTCTCTTTCTTAAGCCCGATGTGTGTTACTTACCGCCGGATACTGTATATTTTTGAAGCAAGCAAATGAAGGTGCAAGCCTTACAGCAATTAAGAGCTGGTCATAGATTATAACGGTATATCGTTGAACAAAAAATAACTTGAGTAATATTTGTCAGGTGGAGGGGAAGAAAATGAACCTGCTACTAGATTCCTATTGAATTTACTCTTAACTTTTAAGCTCTTCAAACCGAGGCAAAATCATGCACTTACTTATCATCTAAAATATGTCGTTCCATGATAAAATGTTGAGGAGCACTGATCTGCTTCATATGGTCTTGTTTATTCACCAATGACCTTTGAATGTCATCCTTACACACTACAGATGCTGTAAGGTAATATTTTTGTTGGATTTGAAAGGAACTCTCAGATCACGATTTTTTCATATGATATTTACATAAGTGGAAATATTTTTTTGACATTCAGTCACGTAATTATATATTTATTGCTGGGAATCGAGTGGATTTTAGAGGAACTCTGTTCACTGAAAATTAATGTAATTGTCTGTGAAGAATCGTTTTCTTATGCTTTTTTTAAGTTTTAAGACGTAATAAATTTATTACACTTAATGAAAAAAATGAAATAACCCAATCAAACACGTTGTTTAATTTGCAGTAATATAATATTAATAAAGTTGGATAAAATTATTATTATTTTTATAACGTAGGAAGTATTAGTATAAGCATGTTTGGACATGAAAAGACATTTACATGTCGAATAAGAATGTATGAGGATTGTTGTATGTTGATGACATGGTAATGTAGGCGGAAAATGAAGAGTACTTACATTATTTAATGAGTAAATTGTAAGAAATCCGAAAAGAAAAATCTGAGAATGAATGTTGCGAAATCGAAAGGCATGGTGATAGAAAAGTGTCATAGGAAAAGTAAATGCGATATGTGAGTTACAATGAAACATTAGAGCACGTTATGGAATTCTGCTCTTTAGGTAGTACTTTCTCAGATGATGGAAGATTTTTGAGAGATATCGAATAGCACATAGCAATAAGAAACAAATTTAATGGGACGCTAAAACATATAAACTCAAACCGAACAGAAAGGAGCCGAATAACTTTTGTAAAAATGCGTACACTGATAAGAATACACGAGTTGACTATCTATGACAAAATACGAAATAAAGCGATTAGGGAAGTATGTGAACTTAAGACTAATGTTTTGAGTAAGATGAAGAAGTGCACTGAGAGGGTTTGGGCATGCAGAACGAATAAATAAATAAATATTAACATACAGGACAAATATAAACAGAAGGCACTGTAGAGGAAAACCAAGGAAGAATAGTTGGATCAAGGGAATGATGATTTCAATAAAGGAAATATAAAAAGTCAGAGAAATCGTAGAAGTTATGACGAGATGTATGAATCTAGAAGAAACGAAAGATGTGCGTTGGGACAGGAAAGTCTCTCGTTGAAATATTTATATTATTTTCTTATCCCATAAAAAAATTATTTTCTCTAGTCTATAGAGGTTACATCACCTATTTATGAGTATGTAAATATAAAAGGACATATACGAGTATATCATATACCATATATAACTGACCTAAGACGCCTGTCTCCCAATCCGGAGGATGCGGGTTCAAATCCCCCCCGAACCCAGATTAAAATGGATCAAAAGGATTCCAGTCTGGTTTTCACTATTTCATCTTTTACATATTTCTGGTTAGTTGGTGGAGATTACCACATGGCAATAAGCCCGCCAGGTTGTACTGTATATAACGAAAGTGTAATACAATACAACACATTTTTTTCGCATTTTAGAAATTACTTTGTTGACTACAGATTTCTCACGATGTTCTCGTCGGTCTTAAAACCAACATTTGGATCAAACAGGCTTTTATACATCGTAACCTATCCAACGTAGGCGGATATTGAACTTTTTTTTATTAAGAAGCATTTTTTCATTAAAATGTTTTGTTACCTTACATTAGTTCGTGCTACGTTATTGAAGGTAATACGAAATATTGATTTAGAATTCGCTTTTTTTTGTGTATATTCCTTCATGAGTGTACATCTGGAGACCGAATCAACACTTCCAAATTAATGAATTGATTGATTACTAACTAGTTAAAGTTGGGGGAAGGGAAATTATGTATTTTTTATATCATGTATAATGGAAAATGCATAATCAATAAGCCTATAGATGCTAAAGAGTTATACATGTGTATCCAAAAACAAAATGTTTTCTATCCGCAATTATTATTAGTGGAAAATTTATAAATTAGTCAAGACTAGTTATAGAATGACATCCATCTTGCAAACGCCTGTCAGAACATGAAAAATCCCGTAACCTGTTGACACCGCCATAGCGCTATATTATGATTGATCTGTGAAATCAATTCTGCAACGTATACAAAATATATTTCATTT
The DNA here is from genome assembly GCA_949825065.1 of Odontocerum albicorne. Lineage (NCBI taxonomy): Eukaryota > Metazoa > Arthropoda > Insecta > Trichoptera > Odontoceridae > Odontocerum > Odontocerum albicorne. The sequence goes on from OX463845.1 coordinate 17,321,666, forward strand.
GAATCTTCCTCACACATTTATCATTATGATCATCTTTCATCACGAAGCTTCTGCCTTTTGACATTTCTCACGAACTTGTTCATAAGCCGTATCTCTAATAGATCACAGTAATCTCTCCAAGACACGTCATCTTGTCTCTGGAATGGTTAAAAAGTAGATGATCTTGTCTTGAATTTTACTATCTGTGTTGGCGAATCAATGCGAAAAGAGTTTTTTAAAATTTTTTTTTTAGAACATAAAAATAACGGTATCATAATCTGCTAAAATTACAGTCCACAACAGAATTTCAGTTACAACAGTAGTCGAATAAATACTGTAGAAATGCGTGCACTCAGAAGAAAACATCGTGTAACTATGTATGGCAGAATACGAAATGAATGTGAACTTTAGACTTATGTGTTGAGTTGTATGAAGAAGAGCACTCTGAGATGGTTTGGGCATATGAAATAAATGAATATAAAAAGTCTGACATAACATACTCGTACAATTAATGCTGATATGAGTGGAGGTCTTAGAAGAGCAATACCGAGGAAAATATAGTTGGACTAGTGAATGATATTTTGAAAGAAGGAAACATAGAAAGTAAGATATCGTAGGAGGTGTGGTGTATAAGAGGGTTTATAGCCGTAGAAGAGGCGGAGGATGTATGTTGAGATAGGAAAGACTGGCGCAAACTTAATTTCTGAACATATCTTCACCGGTGTTTTATTTGACGTGTAAACTAATATGTCTTCCGTTTAGGGTGTAACGTTTGGATAATACTAACTTTTCAACGTCCTTCTTATTTGTGGTTGAGGAAACATTATAAAAGGCGTACCTACTCCATTCGATGTATCCCAGCTATCGGAATATTTTTATAATTTTGAAAAACTGGGTTCCTCGTATAGTTTTTACATGGCAAATTTCTCATTTGGACACATCAAGGTTTTTCAAAATTATATTTGATATTTGTCCAAAAAAACTAGATCTTAAGTATGAATTATTCATTTTTATCCGTTATGAACTTAACAGAGCAGCTGTGGTCATTGGACGTGATCTTGCGAATGAATTGACCGCAATGCAGAAAAAATATTTTTCTCTATCTCTCACGGTCTATAGCATTTCTACTACACCCTTGAAGTGAGCTGTTGATTGTATTATTCACCAGGTTTATCCATTGCATAATTTGGCTTGTAATCGGAATACTTCGATTTTTCCTTGGATCACTAGTCTCTCCATTACACAATCCCATCTAGTTATATGACCAAATTATAGTTAAAAACAACCGATATTCAATTTGTAGTTCTTCTTGAATCGATGTTTCTGTCCTGCTTACCGAATGCAAAAAACCGTCACTAGCACCATATCTCCAAGTTATATACATATGTTACATACACATACGAGTATATCATCACGACTCCAAGTTATATATATACATATCATCACGACTCCAAGTTATATACTCGTACATAAATACATTCATATCACCAGAGAACAGATCTCCAAATTATTATATTCATTGCACACAACTTTCACCTCCTCTAAATTCATACATTCCATCATGCATAATATTTTATTATTCATACTTCTCACCTTAGCTTCTTTCAAAGTCTGGTTCATTTGGTACAGTCCTTTTCCTTCGGTCTACCTCTTCCACGCACACCTCGCTCTTGGCTACTCTGTATATCTAGTATATAACTCGCTTAATCATTCATGCTCTATACATGGCCAAACCATCTTAAAGCTCTTTTCTTCACCTTGCTTAAAACATCAATTTCATCCATGCATTTGTTTCTGATGTTTTCATTCCGCCTCCTTTCAAATATTGACACAATATTCCTTAGTGCATGTATTTCCACTTCTCTCAATCTTCTTCCTACACACCAGAGATCTCATAAATTCATGTTTACTGACAATATTCTCAGAATCTCCTTCCTACACACCAGGGCTCGCATAAATTCATGTTTACTGACAATATTCTCTGAATCTCCTTCCTACACACCAGAGATCTCATAAATTCATGTTTACTGACAATATTCTCTGAATCTTCTTCCTACACACCAGAGATCTCATAAATTCATGTTTACTGACAATATTCTCTGAATCTCCTTCCTACACACCAGGGTTCTCATAAATTCATGTTTACTGACAATATTCTCTGAATCTCCTTCCTACACACCAGATATCTCATAAATTGACTGTTTTTACTTTCTGATCTTATTGTATTTGATTATATGATTTTCTACAGCTTATTAAATGCTTTACGTCAATTGCAATAGCCAGCCAGTCTAAGGCTACACCAGATTTTAACTGCGTGTCGTTTTGGAAATTGTATCTATCTGTTATTGAAACCTCAAGTTAAATTTATGAAGACTTAAGGTTATCCGTAGTACAGCAACTTGCACATATAAACCATTCATGACATGAACTGATTATCTTCCTTGATCGCAAGGTATACCGTCCCTATCATAGAATAATTTTGAATTTAGCAATCAAAGTTCATTCAGGTCTAAGCATAAATGAGCGAACAAAGTGTTGGCATCTTGATTTTTCAATATTATCGCATCGGCAATGAAGCGTTCACCTGCCCAACCTGCCCAACCATCCTTGACTAATCACCCTCATCAGCCGCCATCCCGGGCACCGCCGTATTCGGTCATTTGTTCATCGTCTGCAAAGTGCACTATTTCTCCACCGGTGAGCCGCGGGCACATTTTAAATTACAATATATTGATGGAATTTTGAAAGATTCTAAATATAAGATAAGTTACATTAACGAACATGCTTGGGTATCTGTTGCAAACCTAATTCAAGCAGCAAAAATAATAATGTATATGTACATGTATATGTGTATATATATGTGTATGTATATGTGTATGTTTATGTGTATATGTGTGTATGTGTGTATGTGTATGGTATGTATATGTATATGCATATGTGTATTGCTACCCCAAAACCAATAAACGTAGATAGAACTTGTCCAGGAAAATGTGTATTTGGGCCAACTTATTTCCTTTGTCGGTGGCATGTCGGAGGAAATAGCACGTAAGACAAAACTAGCATGGAGCTCATTTTAACGCTTGAACAACAACTTTAAAAGTAATCTCCCAATATCCTTGAAGCGAAGGGTCTACAACCAGTGTATTCTCCCAGTACTTACGTATGGCTGCGAGAGATGGACGCTCACAGTAAAGAACACACAAAAGCTCCAGACCGCACGAAGGGGCATGGAGAGATGCATGTTGGGATATACTTAAAGAGACCGTAAACGAAACACCTGGACTCGCAATATTACAAAGGTAGAAGACGTTATAAAGGTGTGCAAAAGAATGAAGTGGCAACGGGCAGGACACGTAGCCAGAATGTCAGACTCCCGATGGACATCTGAAATAATCAAATGGTACCCAAAAGGTATAAAGAGGTCCAGAAGAAGACCGAACGTACGCTGGATAGATGAAATCAGGAAGCATGGCAGCATCAACGAGCAAAAAACCGAACTATTTGGAGTCAACTTGGGGAGACCTTCATGCAGCAGTGGATCAATCCTGGTTGACAATGATGATGATGATGATGATGATGATATATTTATATGGTAAAGTTGAAAGTAACTGATCCAATAGTTTCTGCTAACCTATGCCATCTGTGACCAGCGAAGCTCGAAAAAGTTCATAATGATTTTACGTTTAAGTCAAGCCTAATTGATTTCTCACAATATTGTCGGAGCTTTTGGTAAAGAAACGTCACGTCCAATTTTACAACTAAATCAATTCCGTACAGTTAATTGTTATGGAAGTTTGTTAAAAAATCATCACTCTCAATAATAAAATCATCCAAAATGAGCATTCTTTAGGTGGAAACTGATTGTCATGATGCTATTATCGAAATATCATTGTAGCGAAAGAGGAAATCTCGTGGACTAAAGGTACTATTTTAAATGCTTTCGGCATCATATATACATTTTAACAGAAAGTGGTATTTCATTTATATTTTGAAATACTTGTCTATTGAGATATTTTTATTAGAATATTGTAAGTTTAAAAGAAAGTTTATACGATGAAAAAAAACATAAAACTATACATTAAAAATTAAAGCTTTAACGCCTTCAAAACATTAGGTCATTTTACCACATTTATTTTAAAAACCATTTTAAACTTATAGATTAGAACCGTGAAAATCGTTGATAATATGATAGTATGATAGTATTGCCTTCCTTCATGTCCTCGACAGCCTGGCTTTGACCTGGAAAGTTTGAAGGATGGACACATTGGTACGTATTACTGTCCATGTAATGTGAAGTAGTCGGCACAAACACCACATCTCAATAATATCCACTTTATCTTTATCCTTTTTTCTCAGCATCCATGTTCCAATCAATAGAGTGCTACGGAGAAAACCAGAGTTCTTATCAAACGAATTGTTTGATTAGAACTTTTTAAACTCATTTTACTCAAAACTACTATATGTTATGATTGTCTTACATTGATTATGTTCCATGTATATTATAATATTTAAAAATATTTACGAATTGTGATTTTATGCTATCGCTTAGTAATTATTATAAAACATGTTTTAAGCAAACGAGTTTTATGCAAAAATAATTATTCTTACACCAGTTATGTATGACTTCAAAGTCACCCGTGTGAATAATAATGTACTGTTTTTACGGTATTTATCGAATTTAATTACTTTCATCAAAATTATTCATTACTACGATATTAAAAAATCATAAATTTAAATACTTTTTGGACGTCTATTTTATTTTTGTAGTCATGTTGAGTAATTAAAATGGCGGGAATCGTAGCGGGAATTGAGACCGCAGAATGTAATTGCCCAGCGCTATGGAAGCGGATATAGTTCTTGGTCTTGAAATATTTTATAGCGGTAAATGGTTGGTGTCATCCCGATGGCATTGATGTTCTTCCATTCTCATTAACAAACACTGTTCGCAATACTTAATAATGTTTACATGATTCTCAATTTACTAACCCAAAAAAATCAATTGTTACGAGGTTTCCGTTAATATTACTAATTTACATTTATCAATTCATCCATATACTCGTAATTAGAGGACCTCCGTGGCCTAGTTAGTAAAACGCTTGTTTCCTAACCCGGAGATTGCGGGTTCAATTCTCGTTTGAACTCAGATTTTTTTTAAACGGATTCCAGTCTAGTTTTCACTTAAAACCTCTTTAATATATTTCTGGTTGGTTGGAAGATATTGCCATATGGAAATAAGTCCACCAGGTTATTATTATACAACGAAAGTGTGGTACAATACAATACTTCCCTTCAAACCTCCGTGGCCCAGTTGGTAAGACGCCTGTCCTCTAATTCCCAATGGTACACATTTTTTTTAAATGTCTCGGTCTAATTTTCATGTAAGATTTATTTAACAAGTTGGTTGAAAGAGATTGGTATATGGTAATGAACTCACAATGTTGTTCTTTATACAACGAAAGTGTAATATTAAACAATATTTCATACATTTTATTCCGCACGTCTTTCTGTATATAAAAAAATAATATTATTAATTCACGGTAAAACCTGTAACGTAGATAGTCAGGCCCGAGAGATTTGGGATCGATTCTCGATAGTTCCAAAAATAGTCATTCCATAGATGCTCATAGTCTCAATTTAAAAGAGCCCTGTCTGGTTAAGAATTTGTCTATAAGGCATTCAAACACGGTCTTAACACCAACCAATCGGACATGTTGAGGAGTAACATATAAAATTAATGAAGAAATGACCATATAAGAAATATATTTACAGATTATCTCGGATTTCACCCACCTTTAAGCCTCTACAAAATGATCAGTTATGAAGCATTGCATCTAAATCGTTGGAGCGTTTTTGTTGTATCCGTTATGTATAACATTTTATAAATTAGTATTTTTTTATTTGTTTATCGTGCAAACGTCTTATTCTACCTTAGAATTTCAAAGTAATATAAAAATAAGGAATAGTTATTTCAATATTTTTTTTCAAGAATAAATGTCTCTCAAGCCGTCTCTGCCTGTCGTTTATCTATAAAGACCCTTCATCTTCAATTTGTCATAAAGTGCTTCAAAGAGGATATTAACACTTAATCAAATCGTTAACTTCAAATAGAGAAAGCTCAAGGAGGAAGCTTTGGTTCTCGGTGACTTTCCATCACTTGCTACAGTCAAGGAAGGCCTCAGGGTAATAATTCATAAGTCAATAGTGTCACGAGCTCTCGGTTAGTCCACGACCTTCGGTGACCTGATGATTCTTGGTCCCATGATGTTAGTCATACCGTTTCAGCTCAAGGGAAAACGGCTCATTCATGGGAGTTAACATTTCACTTTATTTAAGCTGATAAGTGTTCTCTCTGTCAATTGAACTGTTGGAAATAATTGTGTTTATTGAGTCGACACTCACATTGCGGTTGTTCCTGTTATCTTTTATTTATTTATGTGACTCTTTCATGCAATATTCAATAGTTTATGTGCATTTTGCACATGTTAAAACACTTTTCAATTCACATTATAGTTACCTAAGCTATCTTATTTTTTGGTGTTTCATTTGTCCTAATGAATTATTTTTTTATTTAAGAGAAGATTATTTGTCGCATGCGAGAGACATGTTCAACATAAATTAATTCTTCAATTTATGTAAAAGATGTCGGTTTACAAAAATAGTCTTGAAGAAATTTTTCTTCTCAAATCTAGAGCTATTTGGGTAGGTTTGATGTAAATATGATGAAGTCACTACAGATGAAGTATAAACCTTTCTTTTAGTTTTAATTCAACCTCCTCTAGAGCACTTATATTTTTGATGATGATGTTATATTTAACTTAAGATCAAGAGTTGAAAGAAAAACTATTGGCATCTAAAAGTCTAGGCTTATCTTAGTAAATTAAAAAAATATATTTAATTTCTGCAATGATTAAAAGACAATACATGCAATAACAAGTAATTTTACTTGCCAAGTTGTGAATTAATAATTGAGAAGTGAAAAACTAATAATTTTGAAGCGATAATTTTTAAAATATCGAATTTCCGCCTGACAGAGCCACTTCAGTACTGTACAATCCACGTCTAAATATATTTTCTCTTAGATGGCATATAAATGAATGGGTGCTTAAAGTAGTATTTGGGTATGTACGCATTTATAGACTGGCTTTATGAAGCAAGATCCCCCATGATTTATCCAAGCCGAAGCAGGCTGTCGGATTTGATATGTGGCAGCCGGCTAAAGCTGTAGTAAGCTAACGGAAAGCTGGACTCTTCATTTGACAAGCTGCCGGACTAACAACTACCGTTCTCCATTCAAACGGGAAGCTCATTTTATATAAATTCACTCCTATCGATTATTTATATTCTTGCAATCAAAATATTAAAATTTATTTCTAAGAAGTCAATTTCATTGAAAATATACCGCTGTAAAGATTTTTGTTTTATTATTTCAAAATAATTTTCAATCTAACCCCTAATTTAAGAGGAGATATATAACTTTTGTTTGTATTGAAGAAATAATCAAGTTTGTTCAAAGTTTTATTCCTATGAACAATGATATGAATATCTTCAGAAATGTTAAATTAGAAAATGTTTGGACCAATGATGGAACACAAGTAAAAAAACCAATGAAGATATTATAAATATAAAGAAATTCAGAACAAAATATTAAGTGATTATGTTTTTTTTCAATGCTGATTCTGCATCAATTTAGGAGAAAAAAATTATATAGCAATGGACGGTGATGAGTATGAAGTTTTACTTTTTGCTTGAATAAGGAATGAATCGATTAGTAAATAATGCGGGTCGAAAGAAGAAGCAGTGTTTAAGATTAAGATAAGAGAATTGAGATGATTTGCCCACATATTGAAATAATAGTATGAAGATTCGAAACGTTTGTTAAAATCAAGAAAACATGGCTCGACCAAATTAATCAAATTCTAAAATTGGTAAAAGCAGAAAGACTTAAAAATAGGTAAGTTACGGAAATTATGGATGTAACAGTAGATAAAGATATGTAAAACGATAGAAAGTTGAAATCTGTTCTTTTTGCCTGCGCAATATCGGCATGATGTGATTATGAAAAATTAAACTGCGTGGTAGATGTTCTCTCCATTTCAAATAGATTCCTAAGTTTTTTACACAACTATGTTTCATACACGTGTATGCTATACTTATCTTTAAAAAATAGGTATTTATATTTTTTCCCTTTTTGTAAGGTAGAGTAAAAAACACATTTCAACTCGACATCTTCAATGATTTTATCAAATTTCTCTAATTCTTAAGAATCGAGTATATTTTAAATAATGTTATAAAATATATATTCTTGTAATGTGTTTTTTTCGGTTTTTAACATAGAAGATATTTAAATGTAGATACAAATTCATTTACCAAATTAATAGCACGTCGGTTAGAAAAAATATCGTATAAAAAAAGTCATCTTTGTCCGTGAAAAGTACACTAAATAATCGCCCGAGTTGCCCATTGGATAGCACTGTCACTTGCATGTGTCAGGATCACGTCTGTGCAATTCAGAAAGCGACTGAAAATAATTTCATAAGTTGGTCCTCATTGTAAAAATTTAATGTAGACGTTAACTTTCATATTCAGCACCCTCATCCTAAACAGGTTGGGGCTTCAACTCTGAGACGAGTGTCTTCCATTCGCCTCTGTTCTTCACCATCATTGATATTCTACCCTGGGGAGTCTCTGCCTCGCCTCTTTAGCTATAAAGTCATTAAAATTTCTCGATACTCAAAACCCTAAAAATAGAACTAAAGAGTTCATTATGCCGTTATATCTTAGCTGAGATAGCCGAAGTACTTACTAATGATGGTTCATGATCGTCTGCCAAAACGACTGTCCTTGGCGATATCTTAGAGAAAAACAGTTGGACGACTGATAGTAAAGACTTAACTATCAATATGCTTTTTTTTCTCAATGGTACCCAAGAGGCATAAAGAGGCCCAGAAGAAGACCGAAGGTACGCTGGATAGATGAAATCAGGAAGCATGGCAGCATCACATGGCATCAACGAGCAAAAACCCGAACTACTTGGAGTCAGCTTGAGGAGACCTTCATCCAGCAGTGGATCGACCCTGATTGACAATGATGATGATGATGATACTTAATTTAGTGAAACAAATTAGTACAATACAATACAACTTGTATGTCTTTAGATACTAGTATTAAAACAGTTCCACAGTTCTTGGCGTATCAATACCTTAATGGTTGTTTAATAATATGGTCGTGTAACCCAGTTAATTTAATTCTGATGCGGTCCGTTTTTTTTTCTGCACTAACGTATGCAAATTACATTTTTTAATGTGTTCATTGGATCTCGAAGAACCAAATAATGAATCATTTTGAAAATTCCCTGTTTGGCTCTTCGTTGACGACATATGACTAAAATAGATATATTGTATTGTATGACACTCTCATTGCATATGTTACAATAAACCACTTATATGCCACGTGGTAATCTCTTCACAATCAACCAAAAAGATGTTAAAAATGCCTTAAATGAAAACCAGACTCAAATCTTAAAAAAAATTGGTGTTCCAACGGGAATTAGAACTGGATCCCCGCTGGAAAATAATCATTTAAGCGATTAGGCTTTCGGTAACTTACATGCGTTCGTTAAATCTTAAATTTGGAACATTTTTAGTATAAATATTCATTGACGACTTATCATTCGCACATTACCTAAAATGCACTTTTTTAATGTTATATTTTTAAAATGCAAGTGCATTTTTTTTAAATACATTTTCAAAATGATTCCTGACTATTAGATTCGCCATTTGTTAAATTACCAACAATCTATAAAATACTTACGTACATCTCAATACACAATTTCCCTTTAGAGGTAGGCAGAAAGGACACAGGGGCAAACTTTCATAGCACGGCATATTTCTTCCTTACTCCTTACCTTTCCTTCTTTCAAACAATTCGCTTGGTACAACCAACTGAATGGTTTTCTCTGTCGTCAACTGCCATGACACCCCCTTACGTTTGGCATTATAAATTTGTTTAATCAGCCTTTTGTCATTCATCCTTAAAACATGTCCAAACTACCTTTACATGCTCTTTTTCACCCTATTTATCACATCAGTTACGTTCACATTCATCCTTAATAGTTCCATTTAATATCGTATCAGAAATAAACAAAATATAAATTATTCTAAGTGCACGTATTTTCACTGCATTTACTTGGCTCGTTTCATTCATTATGGAATTTCATATTTAGTCTTGAGAGTGTTTCTACTACTTTCTAAAAAAACCAAAACCGTAAAATTACAGCAGCCCATTTAAAAATCTTATTGCAATGTCACTAGAAAATCATTTCGAGATGTTATCAACTAAACTATAAATGATTTCATTTGAAATGAATTTGTGTAAGTAATAGTGAACAGAGAGAGATTCCATCACAGTACCGCTATACTCGGAATCGCATTGTTTTTGCCCTACAATCGCCCCGGCTCATAATAATGCTATGGTATCCAGTATTGTATCTAATTTGATAAAGGCACACCCGATGATTGCGGACATTTTCGCAATTCACCTTACAGTTAGTCCGGGTAACGCCTTTGTTATGTCACGCTGTGCGATATTATCCGACATTGATCCAAAATGGCGACCAAGGGCTGTCGACGAAAACAACAACCGTTTTCCATCTCGAGTATGGCTCTTAAACCTTTTTCTTTTTTGAAATTAAAATTTAAATTCTTGAAGTCTTAGCATATGTTATGAAGCAGTACTTTATAAAATCTTGTTTTTTTTTATATAAATTAGATTTAATGGTAAGGCGTAATCACATAACATGTTTTCATTATAAGATTTTAAGGTGTTTATGTTGCAGAGTTATAAAATCCATATACTATACTACATATTAATATTGGCTATCCTTCGTCATCTAGTATGATTGTCAGCCATATTTTTGGTGAAAGACACCTCTATGTATTAGTTTATTTTATGCAAGCTGCTGCACTACAGCAAGTAGGTACACGAATAATTATTAGTCATCATCACCATAAAACCAAGTAAAGGAATTGACAAAAAGGATAAATCATAACCGTTACCAGGAATCAAGAAGAACGTAATGCAAAGAAAAAACAGGATTTCGAAATAGTTTACAGCAAAACTTTGAATATAAAGATAAATATAACTACACACGTTTTGATAAGTTTCAAGCAGTTGTAGCAACAAATAATAATATTATTATGATTGCTATTATTTTGTTTATGGGAGTGGGTACATAAGCATCAAAGTGCAAAATTATGTCGTATCATCGCTCACACGTCTTGAAATTCCATAGATATACACTAGAATCTATACCTATTCCCCGCACAGATAATATTAAAGATCTGGGTGTCTTGTTCCACAGCAATCTCGCGTTTGGTCCTCACATAGAAGTTATGTGCAACTCAGCTTATAAAACTCTAGGATTTGTTATGAGAATCTCTAAGTCGTTTGAAAACCAATTGGTGCTCAAAACGTTGTTTAATTCATTGATCCGTAGCAAACTAGAAAGCAATGCTTGCATTTGGAGCCCGGTGGGGGCGCAGAACTCGCTCATGGTGGAGAAAGTACAAAAAAAATATCTACGATATCTCTACATGAGTGAGTTTGGTGTCTATCCGTGGCTATATCCTACGCAGTTTCTGCTGGGCATGCTCGGGTATAACTCCTTGAGCGTAAGAAGAGATCTGCGTCTCTTGGTATACGTTGTCAAACTCGTTCGAGGAGTTGTGAGCTGTCCAGCATTACTACAAAGATTAGCGTTAAATGTTCCTAACAATTACACTAGACTGCGCCGGCAGGAACTGTTCTCAATAACATACGCAAGAACGGGTCTTCCAGCCGCTATGCCTGTTGGAAGGGCCTTAACTTTTCTTAACAGGACTGCTTCGGATATTGACATATTTCATATCACATTACCAAAAGCAAAAGTAAATTTTCTTCTTAGATTAAGCGCGTTAGAAAGCACTCATCAACATACTTAAGTGACTGAATATATATGTAACATACGTTTGTGTGTAAATACTCGTTTGTATACATATGCATTATTTTTTACTTTATATAATTTTAAAAAAAAAAAATTTCCCTGTAATTTTTCTTCTTTTTTAATGTCTTGTATTTTTCAATGTATTTGGGCTAAGCCTGTTTTGAAAAAAAAAAAAAAAAAAAAAAAATTAATTAACTTTTCTAACAAACAAAAAATATACGACTCAAAAACCAAAAGTTGTCGAGTCGTTGTTGAGAATCTTTATCTGCTGAAATGTATCATTTACAACGATACGGAGGCCATCGGTTTTTCAAATAATGGCAATCCGAGATATAGTCCTGCTTCCGCAGACAATACACGATTTCTTATCTTCCTACACACTTGTTAAATTTATTTCATCAATAACCAACAAAATCGTCCTTTGTTTATTATGTGTAAATATCTTATATTATTTCACTATCATTATTTCCACTTGAGTCGTCTGATGGAACACTTAATTTCGATCAATACTATAGATACGTGAATATGGTGATTTAACGGTAATGTGTTAAATGGCATCAGAGTATCGTTTGTAGCTCCTAATTATGAATGAGAAGAGCTCGGAAAAATTAAAACATCACTTTTGAGAAATTTTCTACATCAGAACAAAATAAGAAAAGTAAAGTATTTCTTTCAGATGGCCCTGAAATGCCACATTTATATTACAATATGCCACATAAAGAGACCTAACATGACCCAAACAAATTTGTAATAATAATTGTAACCTAAAGACTTATATAGCACAGTTTCGTTACACATGTTACCTTTAAGAATTTGATCTTGACAGCTTTTAATCACTATAACAACATTTTTATGATGGATTTTCTATACAGAAAAATACAGTTATACAACACCTTTTCTCAGAAGTAATCTTTATTGGTTGATGGTAATTTGAGGGATCGAGTAAACTATATGTTTAATAGATTATGAATGGCTGTGCTGTGAGAAAATAAAGTTCAGGGATGAATGTCTCAGTCGTTGCGATACATTGATGCTTAATTAACCTACATTACCTGAAAACTCAATTGATGCTTGGTACTATGTTACGATGATTATTACATTGCAATATTGTGAGTAATATTTGACTTATGTATTTTATATAGAGAAAATTTCCATTTAGATGACTTTTGATGATTGATTGAAACATGAATTTCAATTATTATCATGTACAAACTTGTGAAGTGCTGAAAAGCTCATCGTGGAACGATATTATATGGCCCAGTAATCGAGCCTTTGAGTTAAGAATCACTGGAGTAGACAAATAACCCATAGTTCGCCATCGTACGTGTTAGAAATACTACTGCACCTGAATAAGCAACAACACTTGCACACGTCTACCATATGTGAGTATTGTTGGCAGATGAACTCTTCAATAAGACTGAGATTATGTTTTCATTATTACTATTGGGAATCGAACCCGATCCCCCAAGTGAAAGACCAACGCCTTATCAACTAAGCTACGGCGATCGTCAATACAATCCGTCATTTTTCCTATTAGTTTATCTCTTCTAACAAGAAAAGGTTCAGTTACAAAAGCGTTGATTTATCTCATATTTTATTTTGCTTAGGTTATATTAGGTATTTTATAATCATGATTATTTTTTATATTTAATATTTTTTATCTTTACTTTAAACTTCCTCGAACGTGATGGAGGTCTTCACTTCATTTGGTTATTATCAAGAATGATGTAATTAGAATTTTATTAAACTTGATGAAAACAACCTCTTTATGAACCAGAATATTAAATGGAATTTCCTCTTTTTCTTTATTGCTATACAGCAAGTTCACAAAATAACAGTAAATAAAAACTTTGAGAGAAACTTATAAAACAGTACCAAACAATTCAACTAGGTTTATATGCAAACTAAACTCTTTTAATTTTATGTCAGTTATGTAACTTGTTTCACTATCAATTTTGCTTTCCCTTCATCATATTTTATTGTTCCTTTGATATATAATGGATTTCTTTTATTTTTATTATTTATGTTGTTGATTGAATTTTGTCCAAATAAATAATTATTTGAATATTTTAATCGATCATATAACTTCACTTTATTTACTTTTGTTTGGTCGGTTGGAAGAGATTATCACCTGGCAATAAATCTGCCAAATTGTTTAACAATAAAGTGTTAAATTACAGGTATTATTTATAGTTAAGGCATTAACATTGTGGAAGTTTACATACATTGTTATTTGTTTTATCAAACACTGTTTATTCCATTTAATGCGTTCATAAACAGTGTTTGATAAAACAAATTACAAAAATTAAAATACATATATTTATTTATTTTATTTTCATTATTTTATGTACATAGTTCACCTGTCGGGCTTATTACTATAAGCAATTTCATCCAACTAAACAGCTCATCTTCGAAGTAGTTATTTTTTAAACCATGACTGATTTTACGAAAAAAAAACATTCAAATTCAAGTAAAACAAAAACCAAATCAATCACGAATCTCTAAGCAATAGTATATAAAGTAAAGGTAAGTAATTAGTTTAACGATAAGAATGGGAAATAATGGAAAATTAGGACGCAAAGATATTCTGAGATATGCACAAAAAATATCTTAAATATACGAGTAAATAAGGATTATGCACATCTGATAATTCTTGGAAGTAAATTTCACCGTCACGTCGAGTGCACCGCAAATAAAAATGTTTTCTCCACTTCAGTTTGTAATAAGACGAGAAAGTTATTTCCGAACTTTGAGAAAAGCTTCATAATTATAACGATAATTCCTAAATTGTAACTGAAAACCTTATTTCCACATAGTAATCTCTTACAACAGACTAAAAAAATATTAAAGAAATCTTAAACGGAAACCATTCTGAAATCCTTTTTTAAAAATCTTATTGGAAGAGGTACTTCTTACCAACTAGACCAATAAGGTTTTAGTAAAGAAAAATGTTTTTACTATTAGTTTATTAATATATTTGTGAATCACTGAAATATTTCTCACTAATTTGGATTGAAAGAAAAGTTTTTGTCAAAATTTTCGATAGAAGTTAATTGCGTGCGTTAAGTACCCTTTGAAATATTGATAAGGTGGTCACGCAGCATATTATTTGTTCCATAAATCATCTCGACAGATAGGAAACAGGCGGCGTGAGCGCTCCTCGGCTCCTCCCAGTTTATTTTCTGATTCCTTGAAAGATTTATTGAATAAGCATCAATTTTGTAAAATTACATTTTCGGCTAAATGGTTTCCAGCCCAATTGTCGAAAAAAATCTAAACGATAAACTTAGATATATTATAATTGCCGTACAAAACATTTCCTTTGCTGCATACGAAATGTTTTACTAATATTGGTATAACAACTGTTTGACCAAAATAATATTCCAACAATTCGTATTGCGAAATATTTGGATTTGAGTTTCTTATCAGTCATCTATTTGATTAAAATAAGGATATTTAAAAAAATCTATCCTGCAATAAAAAAGAGTTAATCTGACTAATTATACTCATTTTATTACGAGTTTCTAGGCACTGATTTTTAACATTTTTTTTTATTAACACAAACACTTCATTAAATTTCAGTTACATATATCCATGTATATTGTATGTTGAAGACATCTGTGGTTAAGTAGGTGAAACGGGGATTTTATTCCCTAGAATTTAGGTATCAGTTCCCGATAATACTAAAAAAATCCTTATCTGGTAATAATTCGTCTAGTTAAAATATTCGCACAAACTAAAGTGTGTGAGTGATGTTGCCTCTTCACTTAAGATATTATCGCCAACATGTTCGATGACGAATGAACTGCGAGTTTCGTGCCTACTTTAGTGGTTCTTAACCTGAAAGATCGATAATGGAGCCGAAGACAACGTTGTCTCCTGTTCACATCATCAATTTGGATATGTTAAGGGAAACAATTCGAATGAATTAATAAAGAAGCTTTTCGCTTTACGGCTCTTCACTAATACAGCACTTTAAAAAATTACTTAGATCTTTTTTTTTCAGTTGCATTTCTTATACGGCGCGGTATTGACGCGCATATCACCTGACTCAATTGGGAGGTGATTAAGAACCAACCCTTCATGAATGAATACGCCAGTCAATGAGGTAAACTTCTGGAATATCTTATTTTAAGAAAGTGAAACGTAAAAATGTGTCAAAAATATATTATGGCAATAGTCTGTATCAATATTTTTTACTTGAACATCCGGTTTTACAACCTAGGGTTATTAGGCACATAATAGAAAGGCACATAACAAATAGAAAAAGGGATGCGATTTTCATTACTCTGATATTCGTTTTACAGGTGGGATTTGGAACGTAACCCTCCGTATATGTGAGATACGCCAATGTATTAAAAAAAGTTTAAAATAAGTATACCTACAATAAACAGAAGATACATCAACGAAATATAATTAAATTCATCTGATACATCGTCATTTTTTATTTTTTTATTATACTTTATAAAGTGATATTACATAAAAAATAATGCACAACTTGTTTAAAAAAAGTCTAATATAATAGCTTCAACAATTTCATTAAAGGTCACTTGTAACTAATGAGAAGCATGACTTTGACCCTCCCCTTGAAGACGTATAAATTACAAATCGAATAAATTAACTAGCAACAGTTGAACCTATCTATGTCTGTCTTAAAGAACAAATTTAATTATGTTAAGTTGTTTTTTTGAAAGATTTTTTCCCAAACATCAGAGACAACATAACTTAAGCTGCTGAACAATTTTTAGATTATTCATTGCCGTTTTAGTTTTAAACTTAGTTTTAGACATCCTTTCGCATGTGTGTATTTAATAACCTTTATGAACACGTCTCTTATTGATTTTTCAACACAGTGAACTTAAATCGTGTTATTAGTATTACCGTTAATGAAGTCTAAAGTCTAACTGAAATGTTAATATTATATGGGGCAAAAATATCTAAGATACTTGGATCGAGTCTTTTATGGAATATTTTCGTTATCAAGAGAACATAAATTGGGACCTCTTGATAGATAATGTGTTTTGGAAATAAGTTTATGGTTTGTTACTGTTATTTAATTTTTTAATAGTTTTTTTAATTTTTTATCACCGATAATTAGTATCATGTTTGTTAATAAATATGACAGATTATATTTTGATAAACTCGGCTGTATAAATCACGATGCTGTCAAACTTTTTTTTCCTTCTCTTTTCTCACATCCATACCCAATGGTCATCATGACCTACATGATCAGAAGCAACATTCTCAAGACGTGACATCCACATCCTGACCACAACTACTACATGATTAATACACAAAATTAATAAGAATCATTTGGGCATATTCCTAGGTCTTTCCACTATTACCTGGTGAGCTAATTCCTTTTCAGCAAATCAATCAAATTTACTAGAAATATTTTAAATGACCTGTTTGAAATTAAAAAGTGTTTATACATTTTTATTTGAGTGATCGTCGGGAATCGAGCCCAAAAGTTCTGACATTAGACCGGTGAAGTTATGCACCTAGAAAAGATAATTGTTTTCTTAGACGACGAAAACTAAAATCAATTTTCGTTATCTAATTTGATCACATATTTCAATATCAATAACGGCTTCTTTGTAATCATCTTCCCTTGGTAAGTTTTTTATTACCAAATGTTTTTTCTAAACATATGCAGATTTTTCTAAGCATTGCCAGAAGTACCTTCTCTTATGACCGCAGCCACTATCTTCCTATTCTTACAGTAGACTTATTTTACTTTTCGTAATATATTTTATCTGTCAATCAAATTGAGTTCGAACTCCTGGTTAGAGCGCCCTTAATGAGAATTTGCTCTCTAAATGTCGTAATATAATTAGCCCTTTTTATTTAATCATTATTTAACCCTCACCTTAAAATAAAACATACGGTTATAAATTCGTGTGAGGCAGCAAACAAATTGTAGTATTTTATTGTTAGAAGTAGTAGGATTGCATTACACTTTAATTGTATATAGAAAATCCTTGTAGATGTATTGCCACATGCCAATCTTTTCCAACCAACCAGAAAGATTTTATAGAAGCTTTAAATGAAAACCACATAGGATGCCTTTTCAAAGTAAATAGGGTTCTACCGAAAGTCGAACTCATAACCCCCGCACTGGACGACAGGCGTCTTGCCAACCATAACAGCAAACATAAATGGTTTAAAAGCAAAATTAAACAAATTGGTACACCTGAATGCCAAGCAATCATGCTTAGATTAAATCTTTTCCCCAAATATTTATTCTCGAAATCCGATTTTCTCTCGTTAAATTTACGAGTATTTATTTTTAATTTTCATTGCTTGGAATATGTTGTATTCATAAAAATTGTATTTGCTTTTAGTCTAGCAAAAAGTATTTTATAAATTAATCAACTTGAAAAAGTATCCCACATGACTTTTCCCATTAAAATTTATAGCACAGTAGGAAATGAAGGCGTTTAAAAGGTGTTTAAGATTTATGGTGATTTAACAAAGGAAACTCTACGCCAAGAGGTCGTGCTTATTCATTATAACCGATTACAACAGGCTTGCAACATATATTATATGCATTTTATTTATTTGATCTCTTGATAGTTGGCCACTAAATCTTTAAAATGGTTAAGAAAAGAACCTGTTGCGTGTGGCCAAATTATTATTTACAGTTCCTGATTGTCGATAAAAAAATATAACGTATATTTCGTACTATAACCCATTATAAGTCACTTTTATTAATTATTGAAATACGGATGCATTTAAATAAATCGGCATTATTTTTCACAAAGTATTAATTATAAAACAAGTAGGTTTTATTTTTTTATCTTTTGTAATGATAATTTTGCGTTTAACAGTTAAATATAACTATGAAAATTTTGATAGTTAAAAAATTTAATAGATACGATTAATCATAACATGTGCAACTCTCTTATCACACACAAATAACGACATATTTTTAGTGAGGTATTTTGCAATCTATACAATAGACTTATTTCATTATAATATGATTTTGTGATTTTATTATAATATTAATACATTAAAATGAATAAAAAAGAACAAATATCTTTTCTTTTTTTCTAATATGAGTACATCGTTTTCTTTCAACTAAGAATACGATGGAAAACATTGTTATAATTTCGCTCTTTTCGGTGTCAACATTGTATGAAAAAAAATTGAAATGTACAAAACGCTGTTTCACGCTTTACAAAAATGACGACCTTCCCGGTCTAGTTGGTAAGACGCATGTCTTCCAGTTCAGGAGCTATAGGCTCGATTCCGATTGGTACCCAATTTTACTAAAAAGGGTTCCAGTTTGGTTTTCATTTAAAACCTCTTTCTAATTGGTTAAAAGAAAGTGAAAAAATGCTCTCAAATTTTAGAATTAGCAATTCTATGAATTTGTTTTTGTATTGTTTTACACTGCTTGTTCTAGAGAATGATTAATTTCATGAAACGCAAAAATATCTTAGATACGAGTACTAACTGACATGATTATATATTTTATACGATTTATTTGTTGACAGCTTCAATTTCATTGGTTTGTAGAAATATTGCTTTTTTTTCAGAGCGATATTAACCGTGGATTAAATAAGTAATGATAAGCGTATATTTTACTAAAAAGTACATATTGTTTGAAAAACTGCATGCGATTTTTTAATCTAGTCTAAAAGACAAGTTTCAAATCGGGGATTCAGTATCTGACTACTTCATTAAATTCCTAAACGTTTTATGAATCACAATATTGCGTAATGATAAGTCGCTACTTGAACACTTTCGTGAGAAGCCAAAGATCATGCTCAAAGTATAGATGAATTTAATGCTTAACAAAATATAAGTTATAAATTTTTAATTCAATCATCTTGCAAAATGGTACTCTAAAATCACCTCGCACGAAATATTCTCCTTATTTCTTTATTAGTAGGCATATCAAACCAATCCATTTTATTTTCCTATTCGAATTCCAATTTCGTATGTTGAGATATCATTCTGATATTACCGATTATTCTTATCATATCATAAAACCTGACGGACATATTACTGTATATTAATTTATTTCAACCAACCAGAACCTTTTCAACCATACTTTCTGTCGTCTCAACTGTGGAACAAACTTCCAATATTGATTCGATGTGCTCCATCTTTATTTACGTGGAAACGAGATTTAAAAAAATATTACGTTATTCAGAATATTCTAGAATCCTAATTTTCTTGTTTCCCTTCTTAATCCTTGAAGGAGTTTTTTATTCTCCAGTTCTCCAATCGCTGATTGAAATTTATAATTTATTTGTTGTTTACTTAAATTTAAACGTTTTTTTTTAAAGTGTTAGAAATAAACACAGTCCAATGCATCTAAGTTGTGCTGGTTTAGCAAAAAGCCCGCCAAGTATACCTTTTTTTTTTGTTTTTATTAAACAAAGTAAATTATTGTACAAACATTTGTCAAGGCTATACCTATATACAAATTTATTACTTAACTAATCTTAATTATATGTTATAATTTATGAACTTACTTAATCTTATTTTCCTACATATCAACCATATACACATAAGAATGAAAATAAAAATTAATCAAGATGTAAAAGGTTTTATGTAAAAATCCAGACTCAAATCATTTTGGAGGTTTCATGATTTTACGAAGATGTGGGCTTATTGTCATGTGACAATTTGTCGACCAACCAGAAATAGGTTAAATAGACTTAAGTGTAAAACTAGACGGACCTGTTTAGGGTTACATCAGGAATCTAG
Source organism: Odontocerum albicorne (assembly GCA_949825065.1). Classification (NCBI taxonomy): domain Eukaryota; kingdom Metazoa; phylum Arthropoda; class Insecta; order Trichoptera; family Odontoceridae; genus Odontocerum; species Odontocerum albicorne. Next base: position 17,342,346 of record OX463845.1, read on the forward strand.
CCTGAAACATTATTTGACAATTCGTACATTTCCACAATATTCAACGTGTTTCTGTTTGCCGAAAATGCTTAGTGTTTTTGTGAAAACAGTGTCTAAGATTTATCAGTCACAGAATGCATCTTCTTCTGGTTTCAATATTTCCTTACGACAGTTGCAGAAAGTTGTAGATGCAAAGTTTAATTTCCTTGTTCATAAAAATGAATTAAATACTATAAACGGTCGATTTCCCTCGATAATTTCATCATCAAGTATCTCACACTGATTGGCGATCAACAGCCGTGTATCCATATAAGTCGAAGGCCTTCATTACGATTAACCAACTCACAGACAGTTTACAGATACTTGTAGGTGCCTATTGATAGCTGCCTTCTCGCTTATATATTATCAGCGCCCATTCCATCGTATTGACACTACCGTGCTGCAGTCGTATTCACAATGAAATACGCACAATCATACACAACTTCATCATTCATCCTATTATGAAGTTAGCATTCAATATTGCAAAGGTCGTTAGTGTGAGGAGTTATACAAAAGTTTTAGATAGTTTATTTATTTATCAACGATACAATGATGACCTCCGTAGCCTAGTTGGTAAGACGCTTGTCTCCCAACCCGGAAGTTACGGGTCCGATTTCCGTTGGAACCCCCCTGACTGGTTGTCACTTAAGGTCAATTTAACATATTTATGGTTAGTTGAAAGATATTGCCACATTGTAATAAGCCCGTCAGGTTGTACTATATACAACAAAAGTGTGAAACCTATATTTAAATAAAAAAATAGCAGTGAATGTTTCATTCATTTCAAGAGAAAGTAAAACATAAAAATCAATTTAAAACAATTACATTAAAAGTAAATGGAAAGAAACAGCATAAAAAAACAGCACATAAATATCTTATCACCAATACATAAACATCCTATCACCAACACATAAATATCCTATCATCAACACATAAATATCCTAGTATATTACATCTCATAGTTATTAACTCAAAATTCAACAATATACTCGTATAATGTGTAATAGTTATTAAAACAATACTTGGCCATATATAGTTACATGCGGACAGCAAATACTAGCGACACTCCGGACGCCACTCTTGGCATTCATATGAAAGGGAAAATATATTGTAGATGTACACAAACAAAACGAAAAAATTAGCACGTACATAGTTCAAAAGTCAATATCGTCCCTATAATGCTTAATGTCTCAATATGATAATATAATTTTTAAAGCAAGTTTAAAAAAATATATATAAAAGATTGATCACTGTACAAGTTGAAAACAAAATATAAAGTGTGAAAAAATATCAACAATAGAGTTATCAATAACAAAATTTCGAAGCGCGGTGATAAAAAGAATATGTACTCGTATATCCAACAAGGCGGATAGAACGAAAAAATGCAGAATATTACTCAACATAGCCCAGGATCGAAAAGAACGTGGACGAATAACTCACAGGTAATGAAGTACGGCCCTCAATCATGAATATTTCGATGATTCTTCGAATACCTTATTGAAGAATTTTAAATGTCACAACGACCGAATTAAGTTAAAAAAACAAAACTTTCACTAATTGCAATAATTACTTTCGTTGAATGATGAATGTGGTAAAAAAAATCTTATGTACAATTTGGTTGCAAATATTTGTACTGTATTACTCTTTTATTGTATACAATTCAACTTGGTGGGTATATTGTCATGGGGCAATTATTACCAATCAACCTGAAATATGTTATGGATGCCTTAAGTGAAAGTCAGACTCCCTTTTAAAAATATCCCTTAAACCCCTTTTAAAAACTTAGATACCATTTGGAATTGAATTTGCAACATCCGCGTATGAAAACTCTTACCAAGTCATATTTCAATATATATTGTCCAAAAATTTAAAAGTATGTAAGTAACTATTTCAATTGACTTATTTAAAAAAATGTATTTTGCAATATTAATCATACAACTTAAATTCTATATTTTTTTTTGTTTCCATATGCTTAGAACTTTTTTAGCTTCCCTTGTGTAACCGGTTGCGAGTTACTGTTTTCTCGTTTGACTCAAATCACCTGCAAGAAAACGATGGAAAACATTATTAAGTGGAAATATGCCATATAAATACAAAACTTAAATCGCTTTTATGTTTTTCAACTGATTTACTTGCATTTTATAAATAAATGATATTACAAAAACATTAATATATTTCTACGATTATATAATATAATTCAAGTCATGTTTTTTCAACAAGTTTTACGGTTAAATTTTAATATCAGAAATATATTTATTTGTAATTACTTCAAATGCATGAATAATTGATAAATATAAATGAATTAACACAATTATCTTAAATAACGCGCTTTCCATTAGCACTTGTAATATGTAATTTAATGTACGTAAATACAGACATTAAATACAAGTAATGGTTTTATAATATAATTCAAGATACATAAATACTTTTTTTTTTTTTAAATTTTGCCACACCTACGCAGTCATTGGTAATTAAAAGAGAGTCCCCATCCAGTCGATTTAGACCAAAGATTCCCAAAGTGGTGTATATGGACCCCCAAGGGTCGATTTCGACTTGCAGGGGGTCTATGTCAGCGAGAAAAGAAATTGGGGGTGCACGAGATGTAAATGGGGATCCACGTGAGCGGATCCCATCTAAGCAGATCATCAATATTTAAATGTCTTATTACACCTAACACAGATTGTGTGTACCATACATAATACTTATATTAGACATAGAAAATACTTATATAAAGAAATCGAATGCAAATCACTGAACGTGGAGATTTAAGACTATACCTCACTAATTTGAAGCCAAATATTGAATCATTGCTATCAGAGCATCAGGTTCATCCCTCTCATTAACAGTATTAGCTGTGTATTAATTGTATGTAAGAATTTGACTAGGCTTTGATTTGTTTCGTTCCAAAGCCAAATATTTACTTGCATTTTGTATATTTTCAATAAACGTATGAATAAAAATTGTACATGTTTTTCTTTTTTTACAATTGTCCACTCTACAAAAAACCTTATCAAGGTGAACAGCACTATGTCAGCTGTCAAAAACACATTTGAAATTAATAAGTTTAGGAAAATTCAATATTAGGCAGGCAGGGGTTTACGGAAAACAAAAAAATCGTCAAGAGGTCTACGGGGCGAAAAATTTTGGGAAACTATGATCTAGACTATAACAGCGTTATTCAAATTGTGGTTCTCGGACAAGAACTCGTCCACAAATAGTTTTTTACTGGGCTGTGACGATATGTTACTTAAAATTACATAGTTTTATATATTACGTTAGTATAACATTTAAAAGTTTTTTAAAAAACGTGTAATTGTATTGTTTTCTTTAGACCGGAATAAAACAATTTAACGGAGAATAAGCAAGTTCATTTATATCATTAAAGATAATATTTTAACTGGTTTTAAAGATTTTGTTATTGTATCCGTTTTTTTATGATATGCATAATTGTTATTGTATTTTTATTATTCATTAAGTCGAAAAATAATGTGCTAGAACTCTGTTCTCTTCGTTTTTAAGCCATTTAATTTTACAAAAAAACTATTTTGCTATGGATTGAAATAAAATAAACTGGTCAGAAAATTTGAGAAGCACTGAACTAAAAGATCCGAATAACGTTTTTGCTCAAACGAAACATTACGTAGTGACAAAATAACTAAACCCAAGAGACGCCCTTCCGATAGCGATACACCAAAGTTAAAATAAATAACAACGATATAGGACGAAAGGTACAATTCCGCATACATTGAAGTAATTATGCTGATAAAGCAATCTCATAAGCTGTATAAAATGTATACAACAACAACAACTAGAAAAACATTGAAAATGACTGAAGTGAAAACATGACTAGAACCTCTTTTTTATAAAAAATTGGGTACAAACGGGAATTAAACCCAACTAGTCAGGTAGGACGTCTACTAAGCTGTCTTTGTGTTCTGGATTTTTTATCACAACAAAATTATTATTTAATGAACTTATAATTAACGAGTCTAAATAGAAGTTAACAATCATTCCAAAGATGTGTAAATGTATGGATGAATGGAAATCGCCTCTGAATGTATTTTCATGTTTTAATCCACAACAGTATTTTAGTACCAACTTTGATGTATGGGAGTGAAACATGGACGTGGAACAAGATTGAAAAGAGCCGAATAAATGCTGTAAAAATGTGTACACTTAGAAGGGTACATGGGGTAACTATGTATGACGAAACGAACTAATAAACGGAGATAAACAAAACAAATATACAGTGCAAATGTGAGTGAAAGGCGTGGTAGAGGAAGACCAAGGAAAATGTAGTGTACGATCAAGTGTACGATATTTTGAAAAAAGGATGTGTAAAACGTCAGATGAATCGTAGGAGCTGTGTGAGAAAGGGTATGTATGTAGAAGAGGCGAAAGATGTGTGTCACGATAGGAAAATTTACTGTTTTCTCCTTTTTTCCTATCCCGATAGAGAGACGGCTTGAAGGTATGTATGTATGTACATATTTTAAGAATGTAACGACAGAAAAGAGGCAAACAATAAAAAAATTCACAAGTTTACTACATACTCGTACATATTGCGTATACAATTAAATAATGTAAAGACAATGAATCAAAACGTTTTGCTGACACACATGTCGAGTATGATATTGACTTTATAATTCATATAAGTTATTTTATTCGAAGTTTATGTAAAGAGTACCGCTAGCGTTCGTGATTATACGCCAAGACCCAATGTAAACACTCGTCACAACGTGTTCAGTGTTCATGTTGGGTACCTGTCCGTCCAGTCTAGTGCAATATTATCTATTTGTAGTATAAAAATCATAACGAACCCGGTCATAACTGTGTTCCGTCTCAATTTGTTAACCATCATTTATACGTGCACGATACATCTGATGGTTTATCTATGTTAATTTTAACCACATTCAATCCACCGACATGGGTGGCGCGAGGTGCACTTTTCTCATATTATATCTAGGAGTATGACTTTAATGTATATTTTTATTAGATTCATTACATATATATAATACAATTTGACAGGTTTTTTTTGCCCCATCGGCATTCTCTTAGCAAATAAAATAGTTTAATGTAACATACTAGAAACCTCCTAATGTAAGACGTGCGTTTTGTCACTAGGTAAATTATTTTAACTAACTCTTTTTCAATTGGTACAATATTTATCCTTCATATTTCCTTTTTTTTTCATGAAAGTATTATGTAAAACAAATTGCATCATTATAATAATACAGTTAATACATAAAAGAGCATCCTATTGTATATTTTTATACCAACTGTTCAGAATTTGCATGAGATATCAAAAGAAAAAATAACGAACTTTGTATTTCTTAGAAAAATCATCAAAAAATGTTTTTTTTTTTGTCAACAGTATTTTTATCAAAGTATATTAGAATATGTAGTCTACTCTTTTAAAGGGCATGGATTTGAAATAAATTGTGCACCCTTACTCCAGAGGTGGTAAAATAATATATATTCGTAAGTATTTCCTCGGTAAATTCTGGATACAAAGAATTGTTCAATTCCGTAACATAATTCAATCGTTCCATTATGAATTAATAGAAAAGTAATTGACTTTTAGTAATTGAGCTTCGAGTTCACTGAGCAACTATCTTATACGAGTAAATATACGAGTACATAGAAGTGGGTTATAACATCGCAAGTGTTTTTCTTTCAATTTTGATAACTTTTGTACGTCGATTGTGTAATATCCGTGAGATAAGATGTTTATTGTGTATTTCTATACTACACGGCTTCTCTAGTCAGCGCCAATTTGTGTATAGGTTATGATTATCAAAATTTTTTATACTTAATTGACATGTAGTTAGAAACCTCGAAAATATCACGAGCTTCATATATATTTCATTAATATTTCGTTGTATACAATACAACCTAGCGGGCTTTTTGTCAAGTGGCAATATTTTCCAACCAACTAGAAATGTGTTAAAAAGCCCTTAAGTGAAAATAAGATTGTAGCCCTTAGTAAAAAAATGGGTAAAAAAGATAATCATATTACCTACCAACTCCGGGGCTGGAAGAAAGGCGTCTTGCCAACTAGCTATGGAGGAAGTCCGAGGAGGAGATACGTGAAAGAACAAAAGCCCGAATCAAGGTTGATTTACTGTTAATAACTTCGAGTAGTACATAATAATGTAGGTTCTATAATTATATATTTTGACTTCTTCGGTAATTTCCATGATTGTGATCCGTTTATCTGGTTATTCTCCAGGAGTCGCATGATGGCCGTGAGTCGCGTTCTTCCCACGAATTCTTTCTATCGACAACATTCCTACAAACAAAACAGTGAACGGAATAAATAACGACGTCATTTTCTTAAGAACAAGCGAGTCATCGACCATCACCAAACATGCCAGAGTCTTGGTGAACAAATATCTTAAAAAAATTAAATAACTTACGGATGTCACGTTCAAATCTGGATACCACAGGCGGAGGCACCATTCCACGCATCTATGATCATCGAGATAAATACTATTTTGTTTACCTCTATTCATAATGCAAATTTTTATTTCATTCTTATTTTATTATTTGTGAGTACTTTCAGTTATATATTATTTTTTCCAGTTTATTTCCAAATTAAGGAATTCATTTCATTAATTTAAGAAAACATTTGAGCATTTTTTTATCTAACATGCTTCTTCCATGACCAAGTTGACCTGTTTTCTAGCACAGGGGTTGTGAGTTGGATTCTCGTTGGTATTAAGAATTTTAAAAAAGTGTTTCAGTCTGATGTTCATAAAAGACTTCAGCACTCCGGTTCGTTATTATATATTCGCTATTTTCTAGATTCCAAATTAAGATTAAACCGTTTTCATTTATTTAGAAGAAAAAAATTAACACTTAATATTGTTGCACTAAACATGAGATACATATATTTCAGATTCCGTCTTATTTATAAACAAAAAAATACCAATGATAAAGTTATTTAATTTAATACCTTTCTGGTTGCTTGGAAGAAATTCCTAAATTGCAATAAAAAAGCCAAGTTATACTGTATACAAGAAATTGTATTACAATGCAATAATTTCCCTACAAAATAATTCATAGTATTTTTTAAGTTTTCTAGAACAAATAAATGTATTTATTTTTACAAGCATCATAAATGTGGAATGTATTATGACAGCTTACTGAATCGATTAATATCCTTAAATTCATCACTCAACCTCTAATATTAAAGCATAAGTAATTTGAGATCACGAACAATTTTATCTCGAAAATGATAATATTGAGATTTACTGCTTTTGGCATCAATAATATTATAAAAGTTTTTGTGGTTAGCTAAGCACACAAAGTTTAAAATTGAAGAAAGTTCAAGTTCACCAATCAACAGCTGTCTTAAATTAAAATATCAACTGCACATTATCTAGGCGTGATCACTTTTAAAAAACAAAACAATACACTTTATCTTAAAATATAGTATTTTAACGAGGTGCAAAGTTCAAGTTATAATAAAAATTCCTACCATAAAACGGGCATAAGTAAGATAAGACAGAGGTTTCAAGTGCATGCGTAGCACTGTTCAATGGGATCATCCCAAATATTTTTATGTGCTGAAATCATTTGGAAAAAAATTGTTTATTGTATCATCTTGTGTTTCATTGATTCCCAAATAAATAAAATATTATACTGAAAACCAAAACAGCAATCTATGAAGATATAGTTATAGCACATTTCCCTATAGACGACACATTGAAACACTCGAAAAATGTCAACGGAGCCACCTCAGGTAAATAATGAAGATTTGATGGTACCATAGAGTATCAAATTATAAAGTTGTAAAAAGAGTAAACTGCTTTAGCGTCGAGATTATGATAACACGTGCTCATTTGCGCTGGTTTGAGCACTTAACTCGCAGGCCTAAATACAGTCTCCAAAGAAATATCATTTTTGGTGAGCTGACGGACAGCTGGAGAAAGCACATTGTACAGCAGAAGAGATAAGTGTGTGTGTGTGTGCGTGTACTGCATGAGATGCTTAAAAATATTTATGTTCAGCACAACTGGAAGGAAACAGCAGCAGACAAAGACAAATGGTATAGAACTGTTGATACTTATCAGAGGTCTAATGGGGAAAGAGTAATGTTTCAATTGCAAGAATTTGTTAAGCACAATACAAACGTATACGTTAAGGTCGAGTCAAAAACGCAAGCTCTTCGTGGCCAATCAAGAGATATATTGGTCACCAATAATGCGTTTAGTTTTAAATTTCAAAATTGTTTCGATATTTTATGAAATCAAGTACTAAAAAAGTTTTTATTATATCGACAAATAATTATCCGGTTTTAATTTCTTTTTTTCATAACCTTTTCGCCACACCCTAGAAAAAGAAAATATATTAATTTGTTTATACTACGCTTTCGTTGTATAAACAAATTAATATGTTTTCTTTTTCTACATTTTCAGTCCAACTTGGCAGGTGTATTGCCATGTGGCAATCTCTTCCAACAACCAGGAAATTTTTGAAACATGCTTTAAATTAAAACAAGAAACACTATTTTTTAATTGATAAGAATCGATTCCACAACCCACCAGATTCCACCAATATTATTCTATTGTAAAATAATATTTTTTTTTACATATTTTCAAGCATTTCTTTCTATTTTCCATACTTTCCGCTCCTCACTTTTTAAGAATGCAAATTGTCTTCATATTTTATAATGAGGGAGTGGGATGAACCAATTGCCGAAAACCCATACAATAATGAATGATGCAATTGTTGCTTCTCTTTGACAGCCTGCATAAAGAAACAATGAACATTTTCATTATTCGGTCGGGTATCTCAAATACCCAAGGTGCATTATGAGCGGTGAGCTCTTTGAGTTTTGTACCTTACAAGTAGCCATTAAAATTTGTGATACCATCTCCCGTGTCAAGCTGTCTGACCTTTGAATTTTCGAGATGGTACAAATGTATTATTTTTTAAGGTACTGTGGCCATAAATATTGCGCTGCTTTTATTTGGTATCTTATCTAAACGACCATCGCTGTAATAATTCCCGTAAGAGCTTTCAAACGCGCTTTACATTTAGAAAATTACTTTAACATTGGTATTTTTTTTGTTTATATATTTAACGGAATCTCAAATATATGCAACTCATGTTTAGTGCAATAATTTTAAGCGTAAACTTTTTTCTTTGAATAAAAACGGTTTCATCTTAACACAATCAAGAAACTACCGAATAGAAACGATGAACATTGAAGTACTGAAAATTATTTTTGTTAAATATTGGCATTATCTACAGCAGTGATACTCAAACTATTGTCACCTAATCAATGCTGATTCGTGATAAGTTTGTTAATGGGCCAAGTCATGAGAAAATCACCAAAAAAATAATAAGAATAACATATTCATAATTCTTATTTCCTCTTTTATTATTTTATTTTGAGTGACTGTGTTTTTCTTACTATTTCATTTTAGAAATTAAAAAAATATTTGATTTCCGTTCTCATCGTTTTAAAATTACTTTCATTTTAGTTAAAACAAATACTTGTCCATGATGGATCGGAATAAAATAAAATGGTCAATGGACACAGAAATGTTGAGAAGCACTAATCTACACGTGTATATCACTATATCCCTAGGTGGGCGTTGGACTCCTTAAATAATAGTTGCCATTATTTTTTATGCCCTGCCACTTACCTTCAGTTTGTAATACACATATCAATGGTCTGCAAACGATGGTATTCATACAACTAGTGGTACGCGAGCCTCAATCTAGTGATATGCGAGCAAGCAAGCGTCAAAAAACTGAAGTTCCACATAACTTCAAAATAATTTTCTACAACATGTTGAGCCTGACTTGCACCAACCTGGGTTTACCCAGTTCAACAAATAAAATGCATTGCATTTGGTTAGTGTCTATATAAAGTTTCTTTAAAGTTCATCCTTAAATTTTGCAAAAGAAATGTGAATTGAAATATAGGTGTTATTTTCCACATACGAGTATATTCGTTAATTTTTATAGTATACATTCTGGACTCAAATTTTAAAGGTTTATTAATTACACATTGAGTAAAGAGGGTAGGTTATTGTGAAAAATCGCTTATGAAGGGGCAGGGGTCAAAAGAGGAACAAGATGGTACAATTTAAAAGAAATTCATACCCCTTGACCGTATATAATATGCGCATCTCGCATATGCTTATCCAACACCATAACTTCGACTTATGAAAATTAAGTCTGCTGTGCAAAAAGTCTTGACATGTCTAGCTTCCTTCCCACACTGGGCATGGGCAGCTCATTGCGGAAAAGCCACCTTATTGACTTACTAGCTCTCGAAGATTTACAAATAATGTTTGCCCTATATAAAACCAGCACTTGGACCAACTGATCTCAAAAAAGTCTTGATTTTTTTTATTTAAAGAGTGTCATTTTTCGACAATATTTAAATCTTTCGTTTTGACTGGGAAAACTAGTTGTTCTATTTTTATGTTAAATATTTTTATAATATTCCCTATAATTTCATACTGTTGTCCTTGGTAGAGATGTTATTTATTCCTAAATACGTTTTGTATTGTCGATAGAATATAATTATTTTATTTACTTTCAATGTTTTTCATAGGTATTTTTATGCCTAATATTATATTTTGAAAGGCATTCGTGTATGCATCCTGAGTTTTTTGTTATCCTTTTTGGAAGATTATGATACGTTATCTTTTTTTATAATTGTTATTATATGTTAAGAATACGAAAGTGTAATTTATTTAGTCAATAAATAAATTGATTTAAACTCGACAGCTTTACGGAATCCATACTTACTTTTTAAACTTTTCTCTCGTGTTTTGCTTATTCGCGTGGACGTAACGATTTGAATCAATGTATTTGCGATTTAAGGAGTTGATTCTAATCAGTTGAAAGTTGTTTATTTTCAGTTTAACCATCTAGTACACACCTGTCAGCGTTCGTGGTCTAGCGGTTAACATTCACTTAAATGAAGCGGGCACCCCAGGTTCGATTCCTTGCGGTGTCACTTCCAGACCGGTTTTACTCTTATACCGATTTACATTTGAATATGAATTTTTCTGTTGCTTATATGATGTTTATCATATATTATTATAGCGCTATTAAACGTTAAATAGCGTTCTGTAAAAAACAACTAAACGAAAAACTGCTGCAGATTAAATCTGCCGATCATCTTTGACCCATGAAGTCCTTTTCATTAGAACATGAAGTTTTATCTATAGAAAGAGTGTGATTGCTGAAGTGCATCAGCTTGCACACAATAATCCATTTCACGCATAGACATATTCCATCCACATGATTACTCACAATCTTACTCGATCACAAGGGATTGCCTATCGTAAGTACAAATAAAAAAAGCTACATAACTATTGTCAGAATCGGCGATCTAGCATTAAACTTGTTTCTTACTAATAAAAAATGTATTAATGATAATGAAAGAAATAATCAATCGGTTAGTCATTATTATTAATAAATAAATTATTTTGAGATAGTTTTTTTCATCAGAAATCCTATTTCCTGTTAAAAAATTCTAGTATTCCATTTATTACATTTTAACGCCATTTCATATCCCACTGTGAAAGAAACAATTTCAAAGTTGAGAAATTATTTCCCGTATTATTTTTCAAATAAGTAATGACCACCAAACTTAGATATGTTTTTCTTAAGTCAAGGCAGACACTCAAAAATCCGTAAAGTTGACACTTCAATTATTCATACACCGTTTTTCTTCTAGTTTGCAAATATAAGAACAAATTAAATGAAAAAATAGTTAAATTATTCTGAAAATCAAAAACTGCGATATTTTTACTTAAATGTTTTATTTGATGTTTTTAGTTCATAAAATATCAAGTGCCATTAAACATGAAGTTCTTTTCTACAGATTCATTATTATTATTTTTAAATGTACATATTTGTTTGGTGCATAATTAACGATCGTTTTACAGGTACTTTTCGAATCTCTCAAATTTATGATTTGTTTATTTTTTTCTATATATTCGTTACGATTTAGGTAGTGAAATGCATTCGATAACCACCTTCATATTTATCATATCATGCTTTGTTACTTCGATAAAGGATGGACTGCTGCAGTCATTTCGTGATCTCAACTAACTCTGGTGAAGGAACGATCGGTGAAAGTCAAGTTCGAAAATGATTCAATCGTTTCTACGAGACAAGCTTAAAAGATGAGGAAGAAATAGGTCGTCCGTCTGATTTTGATGATCTTTAGATGGTCGTGGAAAAAGAAGAAATTTTATCTGGTGAATCTGAAGGTGGTTATTGACACGCATTTTACTGCCCAAATAGTAAGGAATATATATTAGTAAAAAAATTACAAATTTGACAGATTCGAAGGGCACCGGTAAACTTATCGTTACGCACCAACCTAATAATTCTTTATTAAAAAATATTGTTTGCTCTCTTCCATTGATAATTAAGAAAAAATATTATTGTAATTTGCGTAAAGAACATAGTTATATACAATATGATAAATATCATAGTTGTATAGGTTTTCTAGTTAACTTTTAAAGAATTTTACATTCAGTTTCAAGGATCGTCATGTCAAATTCAGCTAATTGACATAACATGAGTGTATTGTCAGTCACTAAATATCGCTTGTAATTTATTACTCTTCACAAAAAAGTACATGGTTTCATGAAGTTGTACGGTGTTTCTCAAACTTTATAATATATGTCTTAATTAATTTGTAAACCCCCCCCCCCCCTCCCCCCATCCGAATTGAGAGAATATCATTGTTTACTCGTATTTTCCAAATCTCAAAGGGCAAGAATGCTCGTTTTAAAAGAATATTTCAGATATTTCGTGGACAATATAAGTGAAAAATTATCCACTTTACAATAACTAGGAATATAAATTGCTTATTTATCTTAATTACAGCAACTGAAAAACTACATATCGTATTTTTATGCTCATATTATTCCCACTTTTCGGTTATAATATTAACATATTTACACCCGTCTTTTGATCTGATATGGAATAAGATAAAGTAAATTCTAAGATGAAATAGAATACACTTGAAATAATAAGAACAAAGGTGTGTGGTGTATTTAACAGTCAATGGAAAAAAGAAAAGGTGCAATGAAAACGACAATATATGAGTATAAGAGGTCTCAAGCCTCGAGCTTCTAAGCAGATTTATTAACTTCGATTACAGACATCGAATTATAAATGGAGTGTTTTTGCACTTTTATTGTGAACAAGCTGTACCCGGCCACGCGTTGCTGTGGCTCAGTCTGGTAAAATGTGCTCGGAAATGATCGCGTCACTCCAAAAGGTTAATTCACGATATGATTTGAATTCAAATGAAAGATCGATTGCACTGAAAAAGAAGAAATAAAGTTATAGTAGAAACATATAAAATTGTGAAACATTAAAAAAGGATCTGAATAATATTGTTAAGTTCGTAGACGTATTTGTTCTTGGCGGCAAGAATAGCTCGTTCACTCAGCCAATCGTGATTCTTATAATTGATTTGAATATTGGGAAGTACTTTTTCAACCAATTCTTCTTTTGACGTCACTAAATTGCAGACAAATTTGCCCCAATACGTTTAATATTTGTAACGACGTTCAGTAATTTTAATTATTTTATCGACTTTAATATAAGGCTTGATTCTAATAAAAAGCAAGTTATTTAGATAAATACATTACAAAAAACTAACAATAATGACAAATTAATACATATTGTTACAAATTAGCAAAAATTTGGCAGTTCGTTTAAATTAAATATGACGTTTGTCAAAAATCTACATACCAACATCACGCCGTCTCTCTGAAGCAAATGATCATGTCATTCCAAGAGGTCAATTCACGATATGATTTGAATTCAAACGAAAATAAATCAACACAATTCAATTTCACCGCTAATTGAACAGAAAAATAAAAAATAAGTTAAAAAACTAAGTGAAACAGATATTCTTTACATTTTAGATGTCAACGACGCACATTACGAAATGAAAATGACGTATAAATTATTTAGTATAGCGCAGATGGTACTATTTTTCATAGACGCATTTGAAAATTTAATATTTATTATTTAAATATTTAATATTTATAATTAAATATTTAATTATTTAATGTTCATTATTTAATATTCAAAATCGAAATGGAACTGTCAAAATTTCAAAGCAATCCGTGAATAGCTTTCGGAGATTTTTAATTAACGAACATTTACATTTTTATTTATTTAGATATTTAATATTTAATATTTAATTATTTAATATTAATTCCGAAACGTCTAAAATGCAATGTGACATAATTGTTAAGTTTAGTTTGCCTGTATCGATGCATGAGGCGCAAACGTTATTTTTTCTGATTTATAAACTTTTGTATATACAACTTTATATAAATAAAAATATATAAACATTTTCGTATACGAATGACCTCTTTTGTTAAAATTTCAAAGCAATCGGTGAAGAACTTTCGGAGATTAGAGATTTTCAATATACGAACATTTACATTTTTATTTATATAATAAATAGATAGATAGCACAATATAACATAGCAGGTTCATAGCCATGTGGCAATATATTCTGACCAATCAGCAGTGTTATGTGAAATCCAAACTAGAACTCTTTTTTTGATACCAACGAAAATCTACCGGGTTAAAAAAGAGATGTTCTCTCAACTAGGTCATGGATGTCGTCCATACTTGACCATCTTCCTCCTCAAAAATTAACTCCTAGCATCTGAGGATGGATCTTGAATGTACATTATTCATATTTATAGAGCTCCCTTACTTGATCCGATTGAACTACGCAGGAAGTATCCTCCAAGCGTTGCATGACAAAAATCACTGAATCTGGTATGCACTATACTCGAACGTATGAACTATTTTCTCGAAAATATCCTCACTTCTCCAAAGTTTTGCTGTCACCTGATTTTATATGTACATACCATAAGCCATTTCCCTCTTGGGGAAGGCAGAGAAGACAGAGTGCCAAATGTTCCTAACTTTACATACATTATTCACCTCTTCCACATTCATACATCTTGTTTTACTACCGAGTATATTACCATATAATTGCAAAATCCTGGCTCATGCATGAGGAACGATAAAAATATTGATGCACATGGTACCTCATGGATCGCCGAATACCATACCTTCGTCAGTACCTACCAAATAATAAATGGAGAATGAGTCAAAGTCTTACTTAACCGTTATGTTCTCTTTGAGATGATAAGAACTCTTTGAGATGATGATAAAGATTTTAAGAATTGTTACAATAATAAAATTCATTATCCTCTATTCCTTCAATATCCTTGTTTTCACGCATACATACCATCACACGATTTCCCTGCTGGGGTAGGCAGAGATAATAGAGTACCAGACTTATCTATTTCGCTTCTTCCACATCCATACACCTTATACAACTTATAAGATACCTCTGACTTATTACATTCATTTCTTTCAAAATAGTATTTACTTGATCCAATTGTACTTTCCTTGGTCTTTTTCTACCACGCCTTTATCTCATATTTGCAGTGTGCTAGTCTTTCTTCATTCATTTATTTCATATGTCCAAACCATCTCAGAGTGCTCTTCTTCATCTTACTCAACTCATCAGTCTTAAATTCGCATTGATCCTTAATCACTTCATTTGTATTATAATATATATTGTCACCCCATGTATTATTTCCAGTGTACGCTTCCTAAAGCAGTTTTTTTTTCCACGTCCAAGTCTCATTTCTATATGTCAAAGTTAGTATTAAAACACTGTTGTGGACGAACTTCATATAAACAGATTTTTAAGTTGTCTGATTTGAGTATATATTGTTAAGTGCCCCATTGACTTTGTTCCGCATCGTTACACACCGTTCGATATTCCTAGTAACGTGTTTCTTACTAAACAACATCATTATTTTATTCATCATTTCGGCTAATTCCAGTGTAAGGTATAGACCTCCCCTCTCCATCAGTCGTTCCTATCTATGGCACGTTGCTTTCAATTGAACCCAGCCACTTTTCTGGTGTCATCCGACTATCTTGCCAAGGGTCTTTCCACACCTCCTTGCCCTAGCCTTGGTCGCCACTCTAGTGCTTTCTGGGTTCATCAACCATCCGTACATCTAGCAATGTACCCTTCTCAGTTCCATCATTGGATAGAAGTGCTCTCAGCGACATCTGCGACTTTGATCTACTGCGTTATCAATTAATTCGTCTACAAGTCTTGTAACATTCAGCATGCTTCTCTCCATGACCCTCTGTATCACACAGAGATTAAACATGATTTGGCTTATGAACGTTGTCGTCTTAATTATTTCATTATATACTTAAAAATATTTTCTGGATTATTTTTGTGTTTTGGAAATCCATTATATTTCATTTCAAAATTAATACCTTTGGTAATTTTTAATTTATTCATAAATTTAACGACTAAATTCCTTTGAATTTAATCGATTTGATTGAGAAAGACGTATGTCGCTCATATTCAGCATCACGAGTATTTCAAGACCTACGAGTCTATTATGTCGTGTTTTCTTCCACCACATAATTTTTTCTTACATAAATAACCAAACCCATTAGAATTACTCAATATAAAATCGTTTTTGTAATAATAATTTAAATATTGTTTACTATACATCCAGTCATAGCATTGTGGCAAGGCGCATACAAAAGATAATATAATCCATAATTGGGCTTTAGAGTTGATCTCTTCCTCTTAAACAATGATTGCTCGAGGGCTTCCTCGAATAACGATCAAACGCCACCATTATACTACGAGTACAACATAAACATGTAATGGTAATGAGACTGTCTTTTTGATGTTCTCCATTTATAGGAAGTTCTAATAAATGACTAAATAGAGAATTGTTCAATGTCTCATTTGAAAGACAGTATTCGAAATCTTAAGTATAATTTTTTAGAACTGTTGCGTTTATAATACAATTCTTAATACAATTTGAGACATATTTGTTTTCATTCCAGAAATTCAAATATATCTCGTCATGCACACTTCTATTGCAAAGGCTTTGCACTTTTTATCAATTTACACACCTTTTATCAATTTGGTTGATTTGGTCGTATCACGTTTTTCTAGATCTTCGTGACTTTTTATTTCATGAAGGTTCTTCTGTTCGTTTAAACTACCTTCTTGAAAGCAGGCCTAGTTAGTCATATGAATGTTGTTACATTGTATTTGAAAATAGTAAAGAAAAAATAAAGCGTCGTAATTTCCAGTGTCAGGGATAATTTTATGCCGTTCGAGGTTTTTTCAGATTTATTTGTCATTATTTTTAATTACAAAATTCTTTTGTTAAACCATCACAATGAAGATAAAGAAGTATCATCTTCCACCAAAAAGAGAAAATAAGAGTTCCTTAAACATAAAATACATGAAAAAAAGTGTGACATCCTTCAATTTATATTACAGGAAAAAAATCAGGGCAGAAGAAAAGTGCGGGATAAATACACACCTTCTGGTTAAATAAATTACAGGAGGGTTTCACTGTGGTACCATATATTTATTGAGAACCGCTACCTCTAAGTTAAAGATAGCCATGATGTTAGAGAAGACTTTGAAGAAGATTGCAATGAAAAAAAAATCAACATGTAATTCATTCATTCATTTTATTACAAATCGCAATAAAATATGTGATCTTCACGAAAAGCAAGAACACCATTAACTAATAAAGATATTAAAATGTTATCTTCATAGAACATACAAATGGAAGTCAATTAAAATATATAATTATATAACTAAAAAATCAACAGCCTTCAAGGTATGAATTAACTGACGGACTTAAAATATTTCTTAGAAACTAAATTCACTTTTGCGGGTCAGTGTCAGATCAGTAAAGACAGGCGAAATTGTTACATGTGTGTATAATAATTTTAGATACAAGGCCATGTCTGGGGGGGCACTACCTTATGTTTTTTGTGAACTTGTAACACTTTTTTTTGTTTTCACATAAATAAACAATAATTTAATACAATAAAAATATTTCTTCTAGTCTGTATTTAACACACAATAAAAGAAAATGAATGATTAAATATTTACAAAAATAATTCATGCAAATAGTATAGAAAGTACGAGAAGCTTGGAAAAAAATTATAAAACAAAATTCTACAATAAAAGATGGAAAATAAAAAGCCTTATTATAGTAGAATATGCTTGATATGACTTTGCATGAGTATGGACGTGGTAAAACCGAAAGATGTGTCCCAGCATCGAATGAAGGGGAGATATATTATCCCTGTCTACCCCAATAGAGACAGCGTGATAGTCATAATTGAAATCTAGGTATTGTAATTATTGATATCCTTTTTTTAATTTACATTAACTAATTTATCTTTTGCCATTTCTCTGAGCTGCAAAGCCTTTTTGAATAATCTTTGCCATCAGCAGGCCTACACTTCAAATGTTGTATATTTCATGACATTAATATTTCATGCCTTGGCTGCCAATTCAAAAGAAACGATTGATATAACCCGGATTATTTACCCTAATTACATTGAACAGACAATTATTACTCTAAAAACTAGACGATCTCAGTGTAACACATCTCCCAGAGAACACACCCCTGATCTATGACCCCGATATGTAATATACTTTTTGTTACTTCATATTTACTTTGTTTTAATTAATGTATGTGACTCAATTATTTATTTATTTTATATAACTTATATAAACAGATTGGTCCTCATCGTTGTTTTTTTAACAAACCTGGATCATTCCGCCAGAAGAGTCTTGAGAAAGGAGGTAGAAACCCGTACCAAGATGATAAATGTAAGCAAGTGGAATAACTAAATAATTTTATATAAAAAAATGAGAATAAATGTTGCGAAATCCAAAGTAATGACGATAGAAAAGTGTGAAATGAAATATATGGGTGAATTAATATAGATTGGAGCAAGTTGAGGAATTCTCCTATTTTGAGTAGTATTTTCTCAGATGACGGAGAGAAGAGTTACGAGGGATATCGAACGGCGTATAGCAAAAGAAAACAAAATCAATAGGATAGTAAAACATATATATTTGAACTGAATACTATCAAAATTAGGTAATATGATAGTCCACAGTAGAATTTTGGTGTCAACTTAGATGTATGGGAGTAAAACGTGATCGTGGAAAAGGAATAATAGTAGCCGAATAAATTTGTGCATTGAGAAGAATACATGTGGTGATAATGTATGACAGAATACGGAATGATGGGATTGGGGATGAATGTGAACTTAAGGCTGATGTATTGCATAAGATAAAAAGAGCATACTGAGATTTAGGCACGTGGAATGAATAAATAAAAAAAAACTTATAAAACAAATATATGTTGCAAATGTAGGCAAGGAAAGCTTGATTTAATTGGGTGATTGATATTTTGAAAGAATGAAATGCAGAAAGTCAGAGACATCGTTGAAGTTGTATGAGAAGATGTATGGATATAGAAGAGACTAAGGATGTGTGTCGAAATAGGAAAGTCCTGCGATATGTCTTCTTTGCTTACCCCGACAGGGAAATGGCGTTATGTATATGTATATAATATAATATATTTTAAAATATATTAATCATATGTTATAGTTTGAGAACTTTAACTCTTAAGTTTTGTTTAAAAATCGTATAAATACTCATATTTCTTTGAAAATTAAATAAATGCTCCCAATTCTTTCAATACAAAAAAAAATGCTCTCAATTCTTTGAAAATCAAATAAATGCTCTCAAATTATGGTATATCCATTTACCTGAAATAAACATTAGTGTACAAGATACAATATTCAAATTGAAAATCACATGGTCTAGTAAGGCGTCTTTATATGGGGGGTTAGTCCCAAAAAAAATGATTAAATTGTAGACAGGTTGAAAGGTCGTATACAAGGTTTTTATTACATTCTAGCGTGCAGTAGTATTATCACAAATCCGTGTTAGATGTCTACGTCAGGTGCTCTAAACCTAAAGACTCGATCAGTGAGGTAGAAGGCAATATTGTCCGTTAAGGTTATCTCCTGGTCATGCTCTTCAATGTGTTCACGTCACAATTTCCAAATTCCATTAGTGTTTAAATGTACGCGAAAAATATGCAAAACATTTTACCCAAATGCACTAATAACTGGAAGCCACAAATATTAATTGCGTGGTGTGATCATAATTCAGTCAATATAAGATTGGATCCAACTATACTTAAAGCATGCGATAACCACTTTACAAGTTTTTGCTGGTGTAATCATCCTAAATATTCTCTTAGTATATAGTAAATATATGCTTTAACGGTTTTGAATATATTCACATAAATACCATATTTGATTGGTCTAATTAAAATATTGTAAATAACAGTACATAACATCCAATTAAAATAACCACTGATATTGGTAAAAAGCTTGCTTGAACAAAGATATTTGTTTGATTGGAAGAAATTATTGATTTATTAATTAACTCTTTATTGTATAATAATCTAGTGAGTTTATAGACAGGCAGTAATCTCTTCCAACCAACTAGACAAACGTGAAAAATTACATAGTCAAAAAATTCTTTCAATTTATTGTTAATTTGTACAATGTTTGCGAACAATATAAATAACGGCAATAAACCTAAGATATTATCAACCAATTAAAGAAGGAAAACACTTGAAATCAAGAGTTTCTTTTCAACCGTTTTTTTAAACATGTCAATAACGGAGCGAGTGTGACATTAGACTGAACGAAATTATGATATCTCAATTAGCTCACCAGGTTGTACTGTATCCAAAGAAACTTTAATATAATACAAAACAAGATCTTTGATAAGGAAGTTAACATTAAATTTTTTTTCACCCAGTATTTTGACCATATTTTGTTATACTCTAATATTCCACATTCAGACTCCTCAAGTCACTTTCATTGTTGACAGTCATGTGAAATATAGCCTCCCTGTTCTCATCTAACTACTGCTCATTTCTGACCATCATTGTTGACAGTCATGTGAAATATAGCCTCCCTGTTCTCATCTAACTATGTACTGCTCATTTCTGACCATCATTGTTGACAGTCATGTGAAATATAGCCTCCCTGTTCTCATTTAACTACTGCTCATTTCTGACCATCATTGTTGACAGTCATGTGAAATATAGCCTCCCTGTTCTCATCTAACTACTGCTCATTTCTGACCATCATTGTTGACAGTCATGTGAAATATAGCCTCCCTGTTCTCATCTAACTACTGCTCATTTCTGACCATCATTGTTGACAGTCATGTGAAATATAGCCTCCCTGTTCTCATCTAACTACTGCTCATTTCTGACCATCATTGTTGACAGTCATGTAAAATATAGCCTCCCTGTTCTCATCTAACTACTGCTAATATTCCACATTCAGACTCCTCAAGTCACTTTCATTGTTGACAGTCATGTGAAATATAGCCTCCCTGTTCTCATCTAACTACTGCTCATTTCTGACCATCATTGTTGACAGTCATGTAAAATATAGCCTTCCTGTTCTCATCTAACTACTGCTAATATTCCACATTCAGACTCCTCAAGTCACTTTCATTGTTGACAGTCATGTGAAATATAGCCTCCCTGTTCTCATCTAACTACTGCTCATTTCTGACCATCATCCTTTGTAGTAAGAGTGTGGGAGACTAAAGCAAAAGTGAGAAACCAAATATTAGAGTAAATTGAGGAATTTGTCTATTTAAAAAGCACATTCATATACGATGGCCGTAGGCCATGTAAACGAAGAGTAATAACGAAAAAGTGAATGGTGGGCTATACAATGTTTTTGTCGACCGAAATACTTCCACATAAGCAAAACTGGCAGCTCATAATGGACCAACCTATCATACGGAACTCGATCATAACTAGAGAGCGATTAAAGTAATGTATGATAAATGCTGTAAAAAATAAAACACTTCGAAGACTATGTAGGAAAACAATGATATAATAGAATAAGGGATTGTTCCGTTGGGGAGAAATGCGGATTGTAATAAGACTTAAGAGATTGACATAATGAAACAAGTGTTGTATTGCATAAATAATTGTCAGTAACATTTAACAAAGTTTTGTCAACGAACTATTTTTCTTGTTAGTAATTTATTTATGTACGAGTATATACAAACATGTACGTAAATCTCTTTTAACACGTAAGGAGTAGTAGACAAGCATATCCATTTAAAAAAATTGAGATAGAACCATGGGTAAAATCCAAATTTTCTGAAATACAGATGAAAGCATGGGTAAAATCCAAATTTGCAAAAATCTCTTTAATACTCGCTTAACTATCAGGGAGTTCTGGATTCCTCCTGAGTTATATGAATTATACAAAGATCTCATAACGACTTTTATCACTAATCTCAGAACTTTATTGGCAGATAAATACATCCTCTTGGTGGATAAATATGAAACAACATAATATTTTACAACTCGGTATCTCTACGCTATAATTAATCGCAAGGGAACCGCACTGATAAACTATCATGTGCGTGTCTTCTACATGCAGAATATCGGTGTTTCTTTATTTACTTCTGGAGCAGCGTTATTAACCAGATATGTTTAATCTCATTGCATTTATAATATGTATCGGATCTGGTTTCGTAACATTAAGATGATTCATAATAATTTTATCCGGAAAAGTGGCTATTTACCAGCCGAGGTAAATGACATGCCTCTGTAACCGTTTACACGCCGTTAGCTCGACCAAGTGCGCTCATTTACTGCTGGTTAAATGCAGTACAAGCATTCATTGAAATATTGGCTACCAAAGGCGACCATTGAATTGTGGCCTAGGAAATCACTGCAATTTCCCTACTTCCACGAATTACCGTGCTCCGAGTCGCCCCGAGCCGGCCGAGATTGAGCCTGCCACTCGGACAGATGCTGCGCTTTGCCCCAAGAGCTTTAAATATTTCTACCTTGCTTAACTGGAACGCCCTAAATCCAACGTATAATCTTCATTTAAACCCTGAATAACGGTTTATTTTTGTCCCTTGTGAATGGCAAGAGTTTATGGATATTTTCCCCTTTCTAATGAACCGTGTTATGCTCACTTTTTGGATGGATCCGATTGAAAGTGGGCATTTACATTCAAAGTTAAAAAAACAATTTGGTGAATGCCATATTTACCCATACACATTATGTATCCACTTACTAGCACATGCACACGTATACGCACAAATGCAATTGTATAGTGCGTTGACCAAACTAATAAAGCATTGTTAGTTATCATTCAAATAACTATTAAATGTATATTAGGCGTCTATTAAACATGCAACAATCAATTCAGATGTAAAGAAAATTCTGAAAACTTAATGAATTCAGAACTTACTGGAAATCAAACCCTGAGTGCCAGGTTGCTTAGCTGGTAAGTAAACTAAGTACTGGATCATCGTCATTCTTCAAAGGATCCTAGATCCATTTTTTTTCAGAACTCTTGGTATACAAATAATAATTTTACTGGAATAATTCTTCCTATGTTTGAAAGACAGGTCAGGAGGTTAATTTACTCTCTAAAATCATATCATAAGTTGTCTTATGATTGATTTTCAGTTTTCTTTTTTTTTTCTGTATACAATGGGAATTGCTGAAAGATAATCTTAATTCATATATTTCACGACAAAAGCTTAGGTTTCCTCTAAGTTATATATTTTGCATATCTGGTCATGGAAAAAAACATTTTTTTAACATGGTTTTCGGAGTTGTTGCCAATATGCAATAATAAAAATAAAAAGACAATTTAAAGTGCGCCGTTTAGAAAGCAAACTCCCCTTAAGGATGCTCTTACTCGGGATTTGATCCATTATTATTGACAGATTAAAACATGTTACGAAATAAATGTACGAGTATATAAGTTGAGTATATAAATAGGAAGAGGTGGTGGGCCTGCGACTATTATATTAGGTATTCGCGTCTGCATATATTTGGTAAGAAATTATGTTGAGCTAGCTTAAGACATAACCGACGTTTCGAAGGTGTTGCAAGCTTTATCTTCAGGATGCTATCAAAAAACATTGCCGAATATGATATTAGGTAATGTATTTTGACATGAAGTCTCACATGTGACGTCAAAAAATATTACTGAACATGGTATTCGGTAATGTTATTTAACATCACCCTGAGGATGAAGGCTGCAACATCTTCGAAACATCGGCCATCATTTAAAATAACTCAATATGGCAACAACTCTTAAAAATATTTTAAACAAGTTGAAAACAGACGTGATAATCTTTGAATATATCAAATATATTTTTATTTATAATTCAAAGATTTATTTATGTTAATTAACTCCAAAATGTAATAATATTGCAACTATCAAAATAGTTATTTTAATTTAAACACATTAAAAAATACGATTTCTAAGAAATGAAATATTAAAATTATTAAAAATAAAATTAATATGTAGAATATTATAATTAAGTCAGTTCACAATTATAATATACCATATACATTAGATTAGTTCTAAATACTCGTATATAAATTTGTATATAGGTATAGCATTTGGCAAATGTTTGTGTTGTAGATTTGTTTATTAAATAATAAAAATGTAAAACTGCTAAAAAAAATAATATTAGAAATAGTTGTTAAGGTTTTAAATAAATTTGTTTACATATTCCAATACCCACGTAATCCAATATTATTATTAACAGCTTACATTAATTACTTATTTTTTCTCTTCCACAAAACAAACAGGAAAGATACCATCAGTAAAGTTGGAGTTGAACATCACTTTTTTTGTTTAATATAACTCCCGCTGTAAAATATATCGTTCATTTAATGGATCCTGGAGCATTTCCGCATCGAACTTGGAACCCCCATCTCGCATCCGCCTCTTAATTAATCAACCAACACCCTACCGCTCCGACAGGGGCATTTATATTGAGAACAGCCAATTAAGACTGTCTTCAGTCTTTCTGTTTTATGGATTGCCTCTCGTGAGTTGTATCAAGATATTGCCGAAGGTATTGAAGTGTAGACAACCATTCCTCGTTTTTATGTGTTGAGTCTTCCGGCCAAGTATAAAACAGCAATTTGTATGACTATTTAAACCTTCAAGCAAATTATGAAATTAAATCTGTTTTGCGTATTTTAAATAAAAGGTTGGTTGACTTTTTAACCCTATAGATCATCCGTGTTTGTTACATCTTTGAATGTAGGTAACTCAATCGTGAGCAACAGTTATTATAAAATTACTTTAATATCGATATTTGTTAGTAAAATGTCACTTTAGACGCAATTTATTTGAATTTATAAAAAATATGACGTCAGTTCTAATCGTTCTGATAATTATTATTTAATGAACTTCGGGGTTGTTTTATTTTGAAGTGTTATTAAATACAAAACGTCTTCAATTGTTCGTCTGTATTCGTTTCTCTATTTCTATACCCACACTCCATCCTTCCATAAGTTTTCCCTATGAAGTAATTTAGAACATTTCCTTTTGATAAGAATAGAGAAGATTTCAAATTGAAAAGAACGTCCTATTTTCCTAATATTGAAAACTACGCCAATTGTTAACATGAAATGTCTGATTCCCAGTTCTTTTCCAGTATATAATGAAGTTAATTCAAGTTTAATAATTTGTATGTTAAATCAAGATAAACGAAATGTTTATAAGTTATGAAATACTGCTTTTCCATTTAAGTATCATAAATAAAAAAAACATCTACTAAAGACTTGCACACGAGATGATAGAACACCATGGACGGAATCTTTGTAGAAGCAACTTTTCATGATTGTTAATATTATATAGAAGTAACTGTCTACACACATGTAAGGTTTCTTATGAACTTTGAAAAGCATTGTAGTTTTTTTTATCCTGAAATGATAAAGTATGCCTGAAGGTGTCACAATTATTTAATAATAATGGATTTAATTGCCAAGTGAGAGAGCCTTTGAAAAAGGTTTTCTCTTTAAACGGCGCTATATAAATTGTCATTTTATGATTATTATTGAAAGTATGGTTGAGAGTTGATAAACCTCGTAATAAAAAAAAAGACTGCACACAAGACATATAAAACATCTAGAGATATATCAGACTACACTCAATTTAACGAACTACGCAAAAAATGTAAAAATCTTTCCAAAAAACGTTTCTCTGAATTTGTAAAACAAAGCGAGAATAACATCAATAACAACTTGAAAAGTTTCTGGAATTATGTAAATTCATTGAGAAAAAATGACTCAAACATCCCAAGTTGCATGTTTTATGACCAGAAATCCGCTGATACTGTGGATGGGATTATCAATTTATTTGCGGACTTCTTTAAAAGTGTACATGAAGTGGATTCACCCGATGTATTTAATCCCATACCTTCATATTCCAATACTGTTAACCTTTCCTCATGCTTCGTCACCTTGGACGAAGTAGTTAAAAAAATAAATAAACTTGACTTATTTAAGTCTGCGGGTCCGGACAATGTACCTCCCATTTTTTTGAAAACCTGTGCATCAATTTTAGCATATCGGTTGCAAATTATATTTAATAAATCATTGGCGGAAGGTCGATTTCCACAAATATGGAAATCAAGTTTTCTCACACCAATATACAAGAAAGGTGACAAAAGCGATGTTTCAAATTATAGACCAATTTGTATACAATCAACGATTCCTAAATTATTCGAGAGTCTTATCCTAGACAAAATTGTTGATTCGATTCGCAATATTATTATCACTCAACAGCATGGATTTATTTCAGGTAGATCCACACTGACTAATCTACTCGAATATGAAAACTATATTTTCAATTCGTTCTCAAATGGAAAACAAGTGGACTCAATTTACACAGATTTCAGTAAAGCATTTGACAAAGTATCACATAATATACTATTAAGTAAACTAAAAGCTTTAGGAATAGTTAGCCCGCTC
The DNA here is from genome assembly GCA_949825065.1 of Odontocerum albicorne. Classification (NCBI taxonomy): domain Eukaryota; kingdom Metazoa; phylum Arthropoda; class Insecta; order Trichoptera; family Odontoceridae; genus Odontocerum; species Odontocerum albicorne. The sequence continues at coordinate 17,369,129 of OX463845.1, forward strand.
TTAGACTGGATCGAAAGCTACATTAAAAACCGAATACTTACTGTCAAAATCGATAGTTGTCTTTCATATACCTTCACAGCTACAAGCGGTGTACCCCAAGGATCGCATCTAGGACCAATATTATTTCTCCTATTCGTTAATGATATAGTTGACACACTTAGTGACGTAGAAATTTTACTTTTTGCTGATGATTTAAAAATGTTCAAAGTCATAAATAATACTGCTGATTGCCTTAAATTACAAGAAAACTTAAATAAATTACAACAATGGTGTACCACAAATAAACTGCACTTAAACCTGAGTAAATGTGAGTCCATTAGTTTTTATAGAAATAAAAATCCAATTAATCACGAGTATTCGCTAAATCAATATATATTAAAACGTGTATCTTCTATAAGGGACTTAGGAATTATATTTGATGAAAAACTCTCATTTATAGAACATGTGAACAAAATCACTCGGGAGAGTTCAAAAATCTTGGGATTTGTACTAAGAACTGCCCAACATTTCTCGGATTTACGAACATTAAAACTGCTGTACTGCTCTTTAGTACGTAGTCGCCTTGACTACAACTCACCAATATGGTCTCCTCATTACGCCGCCCATGCACTAACTTTAGAACGTGTGCAAAACAAATTTCTAAGATTCATAAACTTTAAACTTGGAATACCGCATGAAGAAAGAAATTATCCCAACTTATTAAATGCAGTGAAACTCTTGAAGCTGTGTGACAGAAGAAAAACAGCCGATATAGTACTGCTATACAAAATCATTCACTCAGTGATTGATGCACCTCACTTACTCGCGAGCATTTCATTTCGTATTCCCACTAGATCCACAAGACAGCTCAATCCCTTTTATACCGAAAATTGTTATACTAACTATAAAATCAACTCCTCTATAATTCGTATGCAAAGACTTGGAAACGAGTTTTGCAACAATTTAGATATCTTTAATATAAGTATATATAGTATTCGCCAGAATATTACAACAATATTTAGAAATAGCTACTAACTCTGTGCTCTCCTTTATTAATATAAATACCAAATATTAAGGACAATATTTTGCCTCTGGAGTTGAGTAACCCTGCATCAACATATGTGAACCTTTTAATTCTGCAAAGCAACTTGCATCTCGTTCCACTAATGAGGCCATGTGTTTTCTATATTTCAATATATATCCATAAAATTCCCACAAAATTCTCAAAGGTTATTAAATAATTTTAAAACGATGACTTTAACTTATTCTACTGCTTTTTGTATCTTCATGTTAGTTTAAGATAAAGTTGTATTATTTGTCAATAAATTTAAGTACTTGTATAACCTGTCACATGTTCATTTGTATATAAAGACACTGTTGTGTCGTTAATAAAATAAAATAAAATAAATAAAAATAAAATAAATTAAATGGTATTTTTAAAAAAGGAAGCGTAGAAAGTCAAAGAAAGAAATCGTAGGAATTGTGTGAGAAGGTGTATGGGTGTGTAAGACGCGAAGGATGTATGTCGAAATTTGCAACGAAAGTCTGCAAATATGTCCTCCAGGCCAATAGAAAAATAGCTTGGTGGTATGTATGTGTATTATTGTTATTATTATGGACGCCAGTGAGATGTAAAATTTGTGTGCTGTGGTTATTGGAAACAAACGCATGTGACCTTAAAATCATAAAAAGTAGGTAAAATCAAGCTGTTTGTAAAATTAAGACGTTGATTTGGTTGTATTTATCTGCCATTTTTTACTCTTATCTTATTTAGTATCGTATCTACGGCTGAGGAGGCGCCCATGCCCGTGTACGCGGGAGCGAAGCGGCCTACCTTGCACCGCTAGCCGGGAGCGATTTCCTATATTTTTAAAATCCTTTATATAATATATGTGTGACGTTATCGGGGAGAATCGCTTGAGAAATCAGAACGGTACTTCCTTTCATTGACAAATATCACAAAGACTAAAAAATATCCGTTATCAAAAGAAGTTTACTTCAGATTGCTACCCTACTTACCCTTGATAACCTTTTCATCTAGAATTGGTAGTATAATTAATTTAGTACAACTAAAAAAATATGTTAATTTAGATGAATCAAAAAATTCTTTAAATTAATACTTAAATAATCAATTTGAAAATGATTAGCACCGCGTAATGTGTAATGAATATTTCGGAAAATTTCGTAATGTGTAATGAATAGTTGACATATAAACGTATTTATTTTATTTAGTTATAGTTTATTCGAAAGTATAACTAAATAAAAACAGTTTCTTCATAACATTTTAAAGAAGATTATGATATACATAAACTTAATATAGACCTGTGATATGATCGAAAAAAAATATATTTAAAAAATTCACACTAAGGCGCAAAGCAATAAAAAAACTATTTTTATAATGAGATATCAAAAAGGAGAGAAAAAAATATTTTAGGATGCAAAAATGAAAAAAAGTCACAATAAAAAGAAAACGAAACATTTAAGGATTACTACACATACTCGTACAGTGTATCTATCGCCATCTTGTTAATCAAAGTGTGGCAAAATATCTTATACTCTGTTGTATTGTATATTATATTATCATCAGAAATAAAAGTATTCATTCAGTTTTAGAAATGATCAAGGTTTCATTCTTCATGTAAAGAACAAGTTTCACAATCACTGATTTATCAATCCCTTGTGTTCAAGCTATGAAGACATTGAAATTATTATTAATATGTTTCTGGTAATGTTGAACATGATACGGAGTATTAATCAATTAAGATCAACAAATACCCGGAAAACGATTGATCCTTCTTATCAGATGAAAAAACAGGAATAAAAATAAAACAAGGCTTTTCAAAACAATGGAAAATAAGTATCGGTGATCTTCAGTTGGAAACCCCGATAGCAAAAGCTCGAGATGGGTGTGCCGCCTGCCGCGCGCCGCGCGCCTCACCATCCACTTACATCCAATGCGTTTGACTCGAGTCCGATAAAGAGAACACACAACTATATTTCTCAACATTTCTCTGATGATGGAACTTTGTTATTAACAAATACTGATGCTGATGAAACGTCAAAAAACCAGCGATTATAAAAAACAAGTAGATTTTTTTGCAAAGCCGAGACATATTAATTATACATGATCAAGTTCATAAAATAATATTTTAAAAAATAAAACATATACAAAACGGTATGAAACAATTCAACTAGATTTGTATATAAACTAAACTGTAAATTTCAAGTCAGTCATGCGACATGTTTCATTGCCGATTTTCCATTCCTTTTCACAATCCTTTCCTTTTTCCGTTGATTGATGATTTCTCATTTTATTTTTTTATTATTTAAAGTGTTGGTGATTTTTGTACAGAATGTGGCTTGGAATAGATAATCACCTGATAAAAGCTTATATTATTATACAATAAAGCGTTAAAATAAATATATGAATTTATTTTATTTTGTGTACATGGTTACACGTGGAACATCTGGCGGATTTATTGATATGCATCAGTTTCTTGCAACTAGCTCATATTGGATACATTAAAAATGTTTATTCCATGATAGATTATACAAAAAATCGTTTAAATTTTAGTAAAAAAAAATCAAATCAATGACCAATCTCTAACAATCATGGTAGAACTAGAGAAAACGAATTCGATCAAGGGTTAAGAAGAAAAACAAAGAAAATTTCAAATGAAAGGATATTCTGAGAAATGTGATACTTTTCCAATTCTCTCTTAAACGTAAATGAGGATGGTGCACACATTATAACACTTGGAAGCTCGTCCCAGATTCACGCTGATGAACCGCAAATGAAGATATGTAAAATGTTGTGTGATGTGTTGAAATTCAAAGGAATATGTCATATAGTAGTCTGATCGAAGATAACATCCGTACTCTGAAATAAAGTGGATGTTCTTCGCGAAGATATGAAGGAGAAGTGGGATTATTATATACACAAAATAACGTTGACAGAAGTAAAAGTGCCTTCGCTGTCTGATCTAAGCCGTTGAATACTGATTTGAAATTTGGCCACATGGTTGTATTATCTTAAGGTATAATATAAATCAGAAGCAAAGGCTTTGAAGATAATATAGGAGGGGAGGGGTTCATTTAAATAACTTGTATTTACTTATCATTGAAAATAATATGGAAATTATCGTTTCGTGCAGTGCAATAAGATGACTTTATTGTTGTTCAAAATATGAGCGACCTACCTACAATATTTTCAGTTCTTGTGTTTTTCTATTGTGTTAAATAATTTTAATCGACTTCTAATGAAATGAAGTAACCAATAATACACTTTCATTTTTTTGGGAAAAAGCTTCAATGCTTTTATAATTTGTTACCTTTATTAAAAAAACTATCAATGTTTTTTTTTTCAAAATTTAAAAAAAGAACTGACGAATTTGTATAAATAAATATTAATAGTTTTTTTTCTCAAAAAAACAAATCCAAACTCCATAAAAGACAGATTCAGAAACTCATATGTGCATGCACGCAATAGTTGTCGATAATTTATAATGAATTTGAAAAAACTAGTAGTAGGAAGAAAAAAAACGAAAGTGTTCATTTACTCGTATCATTCTTTGACACAATAGGAATTAACTCAACTTATCATGTAGCACGTTCATTTTAGACCCACCCAGCATTTTTTTTTTGTTCCATAGTGAAGTGGTTGCAACTTATTATTTGTATAACTCTTGCGTAACAAAACTGCACGGATTGGGCAATAATCAATACGGCTATTGTATGGATTTTTATATGATTTTGGCTTCTTATAGGATCAAAGTGAAATTATTCTTGCCTCATTTGTTGTATTGGGTTCGTCTGGTACTACGTTTTTTCTATTGTCACTGCTTACATGTCAACGTTAGATTTTATTGGTTATTGTTTTTTTAATCTTTTGCATTAAAATATAATAAATAAAATAAGGTAAATAAATATTTACACATGGACGTATGCAAAACTAAAAATTGTAAACTTCAAATGGTGATAGTCGATAAACCCAAAAAGTACTAAAAGTGAACTGCAATAATCCAAAAAAATTAATTCGTGGGGTAACCCTTAATATATCCAAATTGATGATACGGACATATTACAGTGCGTGAATGAGAGACAATATTTGAGATGAGAATCATTGGAGTAGGCAAGTATGGTAAATCACAGGTCGCCATCGCACGTGTTGAAAATATAAGCATACGTGTACATACAACAACACTCGCACACGTTTAGCATTTGCTAGTATTACTACCAGATAAACTATTTAACCAGAATGGTGCACTTTTAAAATAATTTTTTATGGTTACCATCGAAAAAAATCTTAAGCCTCTAGATGGGAGACCAGCGTCTTATCAACTAAGCCATGGAGGTCGTCGATTGATCAAACTGTTAATCAGCAATAGACAAAAGATGGTGCTTATTTAAAAATCAAAGGAAAGTTTCACGTTTTTTCGCCGTTTATAATAATAATAATAAAATAATAATACATGTACAGCCATTTAGAGAGCAAAGTCTCCTCAAGAAGAAAGTTCACTCATTTGATAGGTGCAATATTTAACCAATGATTAAGAGGCTTCAATAATTTCCAATTATGAAAAGATGGACTAGATCAAAAGGTGGAGATTCTCTGCCCTTCAGCAGACCATCGGCATCGTATCATAAGAAGTGAGCAAAATAGACACGAGCACACAGAATGCGGAACTCGAGCATAGCTTACAGCTCTTTTAACCTTTGACCACGAATCATTAGTACAATTACGCAAACGATTTTGTTTAAGAGTCATTAAAACAATTATTATTGCAGTTTGAGCGATTGCTCTTCTACGCTTAATATTTTAACAGATTATAGTAGGGTATTTATTTCATATGCTATATAAACTATCCGTAATAAAGCGTTTTCAGCAGAACAACCGGTGTAATCAAATGTTTTAACCATATAAGGCATTGCTAACTAATCATTTGATAACATTTTAATAAATTTTAAATAATGATGTGTTAATTTGATTTTACAAGATAATATGCAGCTTTCAGGTAAAACTTTTAAAGGTCTAAATTTTTCGTAAAATGTGTTTGCACAATTTTGAAAAATATTAAATATCAATTTATTTCTTTAGAAACTTTATTAAAAAATTTACAAACAGTGAATGAATCGCCAAATGGCAATCTCTGCTAACCAGTAAGTTTCACAAATTAGTACGAATTGCTGGGTGAAGGGTTAAAACATTATTTTCAAAAATAAAAAAATATTGTAAATCTAATTTGTTTTATCAAACATCGTTTATTCCACTTTATGTAACGGTATAACCCTATCGGTTTCAAGGTTTTCACCTCATCATCAGGGGAGCACAGTCTTATTTGTGCTCCCCTGTTGATGAGGTGAAAACCTTGAAACCGATAGGGGTATACCGTTACTTAAAGTGGAATAAACAGTGTTTGATAAAACAAATTACAATGTCTTTAAACCTCCACAAAGTTAATGCCTTAACTATAAATAAAATATAAAAAGACAAACTTACACATATACGAGTATACATTAAAAAAACAGTGCAACCAAATATTTCGAGGCCTAGAGAAAACCTTTCACCAGTTCCAAGTCATTTTAGTGATCAAACAAAATTGTCCCAGGCTAGTTTTTTTACATAAAATGTTTTTTAACTTTCCGTATAGCAATAAACCCGCCAGATTGAACTATCTGCAATGATTTTCCAATAAAATATATGGTCATACCATTAATTGAATACAGGCATTGGTTATACATATTAAATGGTTTTTTAATGAAACAACAACAAATAAAATTCAAAATTGGCCTATAAAAACTAGCATAAGACGAACACAAAACAATAACAAAGCAACCCCATACAATTTAACCAATTCACCCCGGCAAGAACATCATTCTTTAAAACTTATATCAAATGTTCATAAACAGTGACTAGTTTTAGAAAAGTGTTTATTTAAAATTTGCTGTATGCATCTTGAAGTGTTCTTTCTCACAAAATCTATGAAATATCTTCCTCCTCCCATTCTACTAAGTTCTACTAGGAATGTTTGTGGGATGAGCCCGGACCTTTTAATGTCTTCTCTCTTGAATGTATTTTTTTGTCATCTATTTATTTTCTGTGTTTTTTTTTTCTCTTCTTATTCTACATAAAGGGTGTGAGCTGAAAAACATCTGGTGTCCCCGTGGCTGGGCTCGCCCTATATTGGTGGGGTGTATCTTGGCTGGAGAGATGTTATTAGATGAGCCCAGACCTTTTGATAGCTTCTGTTTTTAATGTATTCTCTGCAATTTATGTGTCCTTGAAATATATCTACTATAAATGTATTATGTACATACTATGTTGCTATCAATAAACCTGTATTTATTTATTTAATATGTGCCGTTATAACTTGGTAAGAAATAATTATTCATTTTGTATAAAAAATATCACGCGATTTTACTTTCCAAAACCTACAAAAAAAAATTATTCCTTAACTTATTTCTTGTAAGAAACTCAATTTCATATTACATTGATTGAGAAATCCTGAGGAATTTATTTTGATAAAACGATTAACCTTGTTATTTTTATTAATATAATTTATTTTCTAAACAATATCCGCAATACTCTCTACTTATTTAATGGTTTTTCAAAAAATATTTTCTTCACAAGTTCCCTCTCTATGGTTCTGGCTGCATTTCAACTATGTATGTAGACTTACATACTTATCCCTTCATTACCATCCGGAAATTATTATTTCATCGATTTGCAACATCTTTTATAACATCACAAATATGCTTATACACGTACAACCAAGCAACGTTTAAATAGTCCTAGTGCCATGAAAACGAAAAGATCAGGAAACACTGAAATACCACACGATCGACACAAAAGTACAAATGGTAAGAAATAAATTATTTTACCACGCGAAAACAAATAATACATGCCACGAATTGGAAACAAGCAACAACAAAATGCAGCAATGATAGATGATAGATCTGCGCAAGAATTCCCTCCTCGACAAGACGCAAAGCCTTGTATCGTGTTGAACTAAACAAAGAGCCGTCATGTACCTACACATTCCTCTGTGCTAAGTGTAACTTCACCGGATCATTCGTATCGAAATATCACGAAATAATATAATTTATAAATATCTTGCCCAACACGGCAATCATATCTCACGGCCGAATAACACCATTACTGTTTCCATCACATTGTTCAGATTTCATCCGGTTTATGGGCTGCTCTGGGTGTACCATCGGGTAGCAGTCTCGTAAATTAGTCGATCCAATTATTTGTTTTGAAATCTATGCAATAAAATATATACTTTTATTTATTGCGACTGCTGCCGCTTCTTTTTATAGCTCACAGCAATAGTGGGAACTGATATTACACTCATGTACTGATACAAAGCTTTATTTTGAACTAAGTAATATTTTTATCTATGGTACACATTATTTTGGAGTCTCATTCAATTACTTTATAACATAATAGTGCTTTGATCATCAGCCCGTGCTTGAACTACCTATCAATCTCTTATAATACAGCTTGATTCACTTTACCCACTACATAATTGATACCCCTAGAAAATTTCAAAAACTTGTGAAAATGTAAGTGTAAAATCCTTAAATCGTTTGACATTATATTCTGCACAACGTAGAACACATTGAAATAATTTGATATACAAGCCAGGATGCCCTAAATACGTTTATAGCTCTGCAGCAAACGTTTATTACAACTTTGCAGTGGAGCGCATGACTTGAAAGGCAAACATACAGAAAATCCCATCCTTCTAATGTTTCTTCAAAGCGTTCATTCGCAATTTCTAGGTAAGTTGGTATTAAATTTTATGTTTATTTAATAGTACATGATAGTTTGACTAGATTGAAAGAATAAATGATGAAATATTTAAAAAAAACTAATCTTTATAAGTAGTATAGAAGGCACGATAATACTAAGCCATAAGTTAATGAGGAAATTGTCTAGAATTGTCATTGTTTTATTATATTGACTCATATACTCGTAATTGCATAATTACTTGAATTCGGTGGCACAAATCATCCTACTCATAGTTTGGGTGGATTACCTATTAAAAAAAGTTAACGAGAATCATTTCAAGGCAAGCTTCTAAAAATGGGATTATGGTTCGAACATTAAGATACGAGTATGCAAGCAATACTTGGAAGTGGTAAAAAGTGATGAAAGTATGGAAACACAATGTATTTTAGAATAAGGAATAAGAACACTAGGAAAGAATGCGTCTTGTAAGGAGATAGAGTTCTTAAGATGAAGAACATTGAAACGGTTCTATTGAGTAAAATGAATGAATGATGAAAGATTTACACAAATAATTTATACAAATAGTATAAAAGGAGCTTCGTAGAAACTTACGAAGGCCTCGAAAAAAACGGCATTACCAAATAATCAAATTCTTAGAGGGGAAAGAGTGAAAATTTGTATATACTCGTCTTAAAAATAGGAGAGTATGCATGACGAAGTTTATGGATGTAGCACAAGAGAAATATGTGTGTTATAATAAGTGTAGATTTATTATATTTGCTCACCCCAATAGCACATAGGCGTAATGATGATGATGTTTATGACCATGTTTTGACGATTTTTCTAACGATTTTTTTTATTAAAATGCTAGATTTCTACCAATCAACATAAAATATGACTTAAACCATATAAGTTATTATTGTCCTCTACAAGTGTACAAAAAAATTATCATTTCACAGACCATAAGTTTTTGGAAACATTAAATTTTAAACAAAATGTTCTTTTTACAAGGCGTTCCAAATATAATACACGTATTTAAACGAATAATCTTGACCTACAATCGCTAATTTCTTCATAAGTAATTTAATGTCGTTAAATAACTTCAACTTAACACATGATGCATACAAAAGAGTGGAGAATTCAAATGCTAATTTCATGTCAGATCAACGATTCGCCAACTTTATTTAATAATTCTTTTTTAGACAACGTTAGGAGAATAACAAATGTGGCAAATGTTACATTTTTTTGGATTTTGTAAGAATAGTTCCCAAATTTATATGTATATCATAAATGACAAACCTAGAGCTATCGAATGAATACCGCTCTGCCATAAGAGAAAATTGATGACTCTTAATTACAATCAAGTGCATGTGGACTTATCTAACCGCTGTTATTGGGTACATAGTATTTAACGCAATAGCTCGATTAAACTTAAATGATAAAATATTTTGCGGATCAACTCCACAATTAAGCTATTTATTTAAATGTTTACATGATTCTACTTAAAACAAACTTGGTATATCAGCCGTCTCACATATCTTATTATCTGTTCGAACACAGTTGACTAACAGCCGCCAAATTCACACAAACAATCCAACGAGTATTTTTTTCAGATTTTACAACTCTCAGCTTAACAATAAGTTGGGACTATTTCATTAAAATACCCAAAAGCTGAGCATATTTACGTCAAACCTATCCTGTCTAAATATTATAAAAATATCAGTGTGTTTGTCCCTTCGCCGCGGTTCGGTAAATATTTAGTCAACAACTTACCTGGTGTTAACATTATAAACTATTACTTGACAGTTAAAAAAATGGATTTTTCACAATTATTTACTAAAAAGATTATAAACTCAACACAAAACTAAAGATCCTAACAAACTATCATTGTTTAATTCTGTGTGGGCACTAAACTAACGGGCGGCAATAATTACGTTTATCGTGCAACATTCTCAAAATTACTCTTCATACAGCAGCTACATTGAAACACCTTATTTACCATTATTTTTTAAATTTCTCCTAACATGAAACTTTTTTTTTACAATTAGCAATTCAGGGATGTGACGTACTAAAAACAATAAATCAAAATATTTAAAGAAGCTACACTGATTGAAGTGTCCTGAAAGGGAAAATATGAAATGGTCTGGCGCTGCATTACATACCAATATTGTGTGTTCAAGGCGCGCCCCTGGGAAACGTGGTACGCTGAGAGACCTTGTTGAACCAAATTAAGCGCACAGGCCCAGTAAAAGGGATTGTGCTTTTGACGTAGATGGCACTATGTAATAAACTTTACTGTAGTATTGCTTAGAATAATGAAAACCTTCGAGAGACTTCTCTTTTGACAGGTTTGGTGGGGAACTGCAGTCATTAAAACGGAGGCGCCCGACCAAATTCGTTCACTCAACGGCGCCACATAAGTTTATTTATTTATTAACTTATGGAAACGTGTGATCATCTGCACACATAACATATAATGAACACATTTATGAAGAGCATATTCTAATATTCATTTATTTAATAGATTCACTGTCGATACCAACCTTAAAACAATATCCTATTTTTTTTGTTGATCAATCAACCATGACGTGAAATTATGATGACTTGCGTGACCTTGTTGTTGAGACATTTTTCTTCTAATCCAGGTGTTGCGGGATCGATTTCCGCTGGAACTAGATATTTATTAAAAAAACATTATTGTCTTGTTTTAACTTAAGGATTCTTCAACATCTTTTTCGTTGGTTCGAAGAGATTACCCCACTCAATAAGTCCGACATGTTGTACTATAAAGTATAATACTATACAATGACATTGAAGTTGCTAAAAACATAAATTGTATGAAATAAAGCATAATTTCAATAAACAAAATGATTTTACCAAGTCAGTTCTGATTTTTTAAATTTATTTCATAATGAATTTGGGAAGCACTGAACAACAAATTACACCGACATAACATAATATAATACAATTATTAATTCTCTTACCGGCATGAATGATGATGACTCACAGACTGTGTGCATGGATACCTTTGCTCTACGTCAGGCAATCTGCCTTTATAAGGAGACACGCAGAAACATTCACACCTGCAGCGAGAGTTCACGTATGAATAATGAGTGATACAATTAATCTTGGAATTACGATGAGACCTTTTGTATGTATCGTTGCGTTACACCTAGGAATTAGCTGAACCTATTGAAAATAATCGCAAAGCATTTGATCTAAATTGTTCTAATCGTGGATATATACGACTTATAAAAAAATATTTTAAATAAGTGTCTATTTCTTTTTATTTATTGTCTTAAAACACCTTGTATGAAAATAAAACATATGGTTTTATTTATTTAGAGGAACCAACATTTAAATGGTGCAATATCTGCTTCTTCCTTTACTCGAACATGAGAACGTACTCGTATGTTACTTGAATATTACGTAAGAACAGCTGGAAAACCTTTAGCAATTGCATAATGTGGATTTGAAGCATATATTTATTAAACTTAAGGAAATGCGACCACCTAATATTATATAAGAAAAAAAATAATTGATATAATCACATTTATGTTACACTTTCGTTGTATACAGTTACACCTAATGAGTACATATGGAATATCTTTCAACTAACCTGATAAGTTAAAACCAGACATCCAGGCAATCAATTTGGATAAATGCTGGTCGCAATCTGACCAATTGAAGGCAGCAGTTGACCGGAACCGTTTAGATTTAGTCAATAGGAAGGCCGTCGTTTTTCATAAAAATAACGCCAGACCTGTCTTTGCTGACCCGACAAAAATTGGTACAGCTGGATTGGGATGCCCTACCCATGCATCGTATTAACCAGACCTAGCATCCTCCGATTGCCATTAGTTCCAGTTCCTATAGAATTCACCTAGGAGGAGGAACGTTTCTTTCTTGCGAAGTCCATAAAAATCATTGTGGAGCATTTTTTCGCCCAGAAAGATGCAACGTTCTGGGACGATGGAATTTTAAAGTTTCCCAAAAGATGGCTTAATATAGCGGAACTGCTAAATAAAGTAACATCTCAATATGAAAAAAATTGCATTTGATTTTAATCTCTAAATTAGAAATTGCTTTCCAGACAATCCAGTGTTTGAAAAATATTAAGAATTTCTCGAGGTTTAATTTTAAATGGTTTTTCTTCACATAAGCCTCATTTAATTTCTCACGAAGAACAATAAATTTTCCTTATTTGCAGACAGATATATAGATTTATTAGTTTTCTTCGCGTACATTTAGATAATGATGTTTCATCAGTTACGTGTTTTATTCATCGACATATTTCAACTAATTATTATATCTATTAATCATTTAATAAACGTTCATTTCCGCTCCATGTACTTCTCTGGAAGTTTATAAAATGAAGATAATATATAGAACTAGAGTTATAATTGCAAAAAAGATCCAACACACAGGCTGTTTTCAGATTTGAAGAAATTCGAACCATTATATTTATTCATACATTTGTACCAGTATTCCTCAACATATTCGAATCGACAATGCAGGCACATGCTGAAAAGCGTTGCCAGAAGATAATATTGTCTTCGAGCTCAGTAATCGAACCTTTGAGCTACAGTAGGTTAGCTCACAGTTTTCCATCGCACATATTGGAAATACTATCGTATGTGGACTGGCAACAATACTCGCATACCTCTAACGCATGTCAATATTGTTACTAGACGAATTCTTAAACCATATTGGTATCCGTGTTTTTTTATGGGTCAGAGTCTCGGTCACATAATGAGGAGCGCAATACACGGTATTAAATAAGCGATCGTCAATGGAAAAATAAATGGCAAACGAGGCAGAGAATAACGTCGCATCTCTCGACTTAAGAACTTGTGAGAGTGGTTTTGATGCAAGTTCTACTGAGTTGTTTCAGGCTGAAGTGAATAAAATAAAGATTGCCATGATTGTGGCCATCTTCTGATAGAAGATGATACTTTGAGAAGAATATCGAAAATCGAACCCTTCAACATATCCGAATGTTGAAAAGCGTAACCGATCGACAATATTATATTCGGTCCCATTAATCTTGTGTTCGGGTTGAGAACCTCTGGAGTAGGCACGTAACTCCTAGTTCATCACTATATGTGTTGGAAACATGAATAGTATTGTTACAACTCTTTTAATCAGACTTGTAATTTTATATTTATTTTTTTGGTATTAACTAATCGTCAATTTATCTGCTGAATATTTTTGTATATACTTGAATGAGAAAAGTTCATTCTATATACTTGGAATAAACTAAAAAAATGTGTGTTATTATCATTTATTTAAATAAAGTGAGCTTATTGGCAAGTTGTCACTTGTCTCTTACTTTCTCTTACAACCCATCATGCAATGGATTTACAAATTTGGAAGATACAAAGATAAGAAACGTAAGAACAAAGAAAAAAAAAACAAATTAAAATCTAAGGTTGGATCTATTTTGCATGTTTACGTTCAATTCTCAGGATAGATATTGAAGTAAACGTTTTAAACGTACGTGATGAAATTAATTGAGTTTAAAGAAGTAACCAAATATGGTTAAATGGAAATTTTTCGCTCAATTTCATAACTCCGTATCTAGCACTCGCTAAGATTCCAATATTTCAAAAGGCATCAAATTATTTCCTATTTTACACTTTATTATACTGCTAAAACAGATATAATATGTTCAATGAACACGAGTAACTAAACCTAAAAAGGAATTATTGTGTTTTGAAGTTGGCGATTCTTGACTTTAATAAAAAAAATCTGATATATTTTTTAAGCTTTTCTCTGATTATTTGTTTTATCGCCTAAATCTATTAAAAATCGTGGAAAATGTATTTTTCATGTATTTACATTCCGATAAAAAACAAGTGTATATACTTTATACTTATTTATAATAATACTTACTTTGTAAAATTCATTAATATGATATTTTTGTTGCAACTCGAACTTTGAGCTCCTTTACAGAATATTTCATCAGGCTAACTTATTATTAAATATATTATATAACCTATTTGACCAAACTTGCATCTTGTACACGATCCTTATGTAAAAGCATTTATATTTTTTAATAAATCTTTAAGTTACCTGATGAAAAGCTTGTCAAAGGAGCTTGAAACTCGATGGACGATAGTAATATCGTAATACTGAAATTTACAAAATTAGTTTTTAGAATCCACAAATTTAAGCTCGAAACAATACAAAAATATGATTAGTTTTGTTATTCTTTTATACTTCAAATATTTTTAAATAACACAATTTCTATTTTGTTACAGAATGATGGAGATTAACACATTCACAACAGAAGCCCTCGACCACCGCCTCTGTCAGTCTTTTTCTCATCCCTATGAAAGAATTACGATAAAATATATATAAAATTTACAAAATTGATAAAATAAACGTTAAGTGTATAAAAATTACTAAAGAACGTTTAAACTAAATACATCAAAGGATATTTTTTTAATTTACTTCATTCGTGTTTCATTTCGTTAATATTAAACAGTGAATCTTTTTTTTGTAGATATTGTAACTTCAAATATTTTATATGCATTGATCGTGATTACTTTAATGTATTGTGACTTTTCTTAGTATCCGATCTCTACTGTTAACGATATAACATTAACCATTTTACTCTTGTCACCTTCGTGGCTTGAAATAGTCACTTAAATCTAAGAATCATACTTGTTTTATTGATGATAGTTTTTTCACAAGTTTTGAACTCTGACCCAATGGTTTAAAGATCAAGTTTAGTGTCGGTGTAGTGTTTTAAGAACTAAGGGCCAGGGCCATGGCTCATAAAATAAAAAGTAACCACTATGTGGCGACACACAGGCCCGGCACTGCAGGGTCAGGGGCCCGCAGCTCCCCAGGGTCTGGGGCCTACAACAGGGGATATTCTACTGATGGAGAGGATTCCCACAGAGCTCCTTCTGACAGAACATTATCAGAATACATGGTGAGTTTCTACTTCTAACACTTATTTAATTAAATATATTTTTTTAAATAATAATAGTAATATAAAGACAATTCATCTAACGCCGTTTAGAGAGCAGACTCTCCTCAATGACGCTCTCAGGTGGAATTGTAACCCATTTTTTTATGCGTTAAAAATATGACATAATAAATATGTGTATAAGTTGAGTGTAAGAAGAGGAAAGTGTTGGCAGCGGCCATTACATAAAATACTTCCCCGCATCAACATATTTTTACATATTTGGTATGTAAACCACAGAAAACTTACCGAGGGAAGACAAACTACAAAGAAACCTTTGTGGATATTCCGATATGTGAACACATTCAGCTTTAGATCCCTTTTTCTCTCACATGACATCGGTAATTGGTTATTAGTCATCCAACTTATCTTATTTGAGTCGCTTGACTTCTGAGACTCTTACTTCTAGATTAAACGACAGTGTCTTGAATTTATTTACTTACATATTGTGAAAAACATGAAATAGCTTGGTGGTTGTGGGGATGCATTCTTGAGGAGTTTCATTTTGGGGTATTTTTCTGGGTGTATTGCAATGTCGTATCATAATCGACTAGAAGGTTAATAGAAAGATTGGGGTGGGAGGGTATGTTTTCATAAAATGCTCGGACTGACGGACGATAAGATCTTGTATTGACCCACCGTGGCGCACCTAGCGCAAGTTTAAGGGTTTTTTTCTGCAATATTTGCATTTTTTTATGTGTCTTTCACCTCGCATTATTATTATATCTACTCGAGGTAGACTCTCGTTGTTACAAAAGATATTTTTGTCATTTTTACAGAAGATACAAAAAGCTAACTTATAAAAACGTTATGTTACAAGCGGGGATAATCTTGTCAAACAATATATTTTTGAAAAACGTAAAAAATATTAAATACCCAAGTCAAGTTATTATTTTTTCTTGTAAAAATTTGTATAAGACACATGAAAAGTTTTGTAAAACCATAAGAAATCTAATGGATTTTTTTACATTTCCCAGACTAGCAACGAGCGCTCCAGCCCGCCAGTGGCTCCGCAGCGAAAGAACCGCGCTCTCTCCCCAGCGCGCGGCGCCACGACCCTGTCCAACGGCCGCCGACCTGACCCGCACCTCACCGACAACGGCTCTGACATCTACGTCACCAGTGCAGCATACAAACCCCCTTCGGAAATCAGGTGAGCTTTTCTTTTTTAAATAAAGCTTCCCTAAATTCAAGTTAAATTATGAGTTTAAAGAAATAATCCATCATTAACTTCTAAAAATGAACCCTCAATAGATCTTCATGAGATCCAGATATCAGTTAAGCTAGAAGTGGTAATTCAATGGGGGATGATTTCCTTGTCCCTAGTCTATGTTACCATTGCCATTAATGAAGTATCGTTAGTACAAAGCAATCTCATGGCACATGTCTTTCTTTCTAGAATATAAAACTAACACCAATAATATTGGTAAAAATACAAAACTAGCACCCATAATATTGGTAAAAAATACAAAACTAGCACCCATAATATTGGTAAAAATACAAAACTAGCACCCATAATATTGGTAAAAATACAAAACTAGCACCCATAATATTGGTAAAAATGTTAAATAACTAAAGTTGAAGTATAATCGATCAATTTTCAATTTCATTTAAAAAACGACAGCATAACAATCATAATCCGTCAAATCTTATTATAGAAAGCCACAATCACATAGATCACTGGGCTGAGAATTGAATTTGGTCCAATCCACGTGTTCACACATAATTTGTGGGGGAAACACAGTTTATTGCACAAAGAATTTACAATGCATTTCTGATAGAAAGTTATGTTTTTGAGAAATGTTGCGCCTGCTAATGTTGAAAAATGTTACAAGATGGCTCCGTGATATGTAGAAAGCGGCAGAGAATGGTTGAACTTTTTAAAGAAATTACTTCTCCCTCAAATATTTGCTGTAAAAAAACATTAATAGCGGTTCTCAATGACTTGTTAATCAGGGTGCGAAAATTCAATGATAAATGTCCACATTTTCTCTTGTGGAACTTTTACAGTTATTTATTTCATTGTTGCTATTTTATTTCGAGTAATTTACGCCATGGTCACTTAACATAGTAAATATATAAACACGACACACCACATATATAGTTCTAAATAACACTAAGTATTATATTGGCATATTTTGAAGTCTTGTTCAATCTTAATGAAGGCTATAAAGTTTTTAGCCACTTACATCGTACCTGCATTCACTAGCTATCTTTACCCAAACATAGGTAGAAAATTAATTGTAATGCTCGTTATGTCTAACTATAGATAATTGTATAGTTCTTATGTAGTACTATTGTACAACGAAAGCATTAGCACAAAAGTTTATCTACAATTAAAGCCACTCTGCCATGCAAGGAGGTGACATTAATGGATTTTACTGGCAACCGCGTAATGAGGGAAGCCATCGGAGGAAACGGGAAAATTCTTGTGTGTTTTCTCATTAATTATTGGTGCCCATTTGATTAATCTACAATGTAAGTAAAAAATAACACGTTGATTACGTAAATCACTCAAAATGTGATCAAGAAAAAGACACTAAAAGCAATGTGTTAAATCTTGTGTACATATTACGAAATGACAATCTAATTTAAGCAAATTGACAACTGTTAAATATATTAGTTTTCCTTCTTTAGAAACTGCAGCTCTGAAAAAAAAGTTGTGCTTGTTCCGTACCATTTGCTAAGGTTTACAAGCCAAGAAATTCTTCTTCGGTTACGTCTTACCTATCTTTCAGGTCTACGTTTTACCTATATTTTCTTGTATTCTCCGCTGATTAATCTAATATTTTTCATGTTGAATGATATGACACGATATAAGTAACATACGTACGCATTTCAAACACCTCTACTTTGTTAAAGTCTAGTCATAAGTAGCAATGAATCAAACGCATCTTACCTAAATATGTATAAAAATAAAATTTTAATTTGTTTGAATATTATTCACTGTAAGTATACGAATACAGCCCATTTCATCACTTGAAGGAAAATAAACGTTATATCCACTCCCATGAATAAAGTACTAACAAATGCAATTTACTATTAAGTGTAGCCATAAAAACGCTCACAAGGAAAATGTTTCTTGCCTTACTTACATTTACGTTTTTTTTACGTAATACCATATCAGGAACATAATAAATTCGTTACTTTGTTGTCGGTGCTATATTTCACTGTATTACGCTTCATTTATTTCTCACGATCTGAGTTTTAGACACCCGTACCAAGAATCAATCTCGCTTTATCTTAGCTGGATAGAGTTTGACCTAGTGGCATACCATCGTATGGAGTTGATAGATTGTGACAAAACTAAAATGTCTCGAGACCTCTAAAATAAGGAATTTAGCAAAAAAAATCAGTAAAAGTTTTTAATTTTTAAGTTTAGTATAGTTATTGATATCGCCTATTTATTTTCACTTGTGTCCTACACGTTTTATTTATTTATTATTCTATTGGACGTATGCGTCACACCTTGAATATGCATAGATTCTTGTATGTGATATGTTGATATGTAAATCTTGGATATTTGATATGATTAATATGTGTAGACTTACATTTGAAAATGTTATTTAAATTCTCGTTCATATTGATGTAAATTCTTCTATGTAAAATATATGTTTCTTTGGGTCCGTCACTTTTAATTTTAAATTATATTCTCAGTACAAACCGACTCTACTGTTTTTTACTTGAGACCCGCTAACAACCTGCCTAAGAGGAATCTCTTCACCCCGCTACCTTCTTCTCATCGATCTACGCTTTTGGAACCGCAACTCAATTATCCGAGCGCTACGCAGCAACCAACGCACCTGTCGACAGTTCATTTGTACCCTGTCCGGTACAATTATCAGAATAAACAACACTTATGAATCCTTTACATATCATAGTAACAAATATAAAACAAAAGATAACATATGAACAACTTCCATAAAACACCGAAAATCCAGGATACGATACACTACCTTTAAATATTATAGTAACAAACGTTTGTCCAAAATATAATGAAACGCTGTAAAAGAGGGAATATATTTTTAACAAAATCATTTATATTTGAAGAATAAAATTAATTTGATTTACGAGTACATCGTACATTAGAATTCGTCCGTTTTTATTTCAATGTACGGTAGTCAAACAATTGGAAACAGGTACTTTTAGACACTCAAAAACATATGTTTTCAGTCTGGTACTATCATATAATATCACAGAGCTGAAATTTTGAGAAGAGCAAATCGCTGTAGCATTAAAATTATGGTGTCGCTTGCACGCCTGCGTTGATTGGACACGTGCCCCGCATGCCTGAGTACAGACTCCCAAGGAATGTCATCTTTGGCGAGCTGACGGAGGGCAGATGGAAGCACGGTGGTCGGCGCAGACACAAGGACGTGCTGCATGAGACGCTTAAAAACATTAATCAGCTCAACTGGGAGTAAACAGTAACAGATATAGATAAATGGCATGACACTATTGCTAGCTTCAGGGACCTAATAGAGAAAGAAGTTGTTCAGGGACCCAATACAGAAATGAGACGCAGATAAGCTGCAAGTACTGAAGAGTACTTGCCAACAGGATATGCTTATCAACGATTTTTTTACATATAATAGTTATCTCCGGTGGCACACGCGTCAGTTATCTTGATCACCCACTTTGTATTGTGCCTTGTATTATACTCGTCACGGGTAATGTACATTCATTCACTATCACATACAATAATAATATATATAATAAACTCATTCAGTAATAGGTAGTATATTTTAATTGCTGCAAATTCTTAAATTTTATCAAATTTATACAAAGTATATTTCAACCGATTTTTAAACTCGAAATTTTTGTCTTTCACTCTCCGAACTGTTAATGTTACGCCATTAATGTGACCATTTAATTATATATAGTTATAAGCGTTAGACATAAGTCATTATTTGCAATGAATCGTTCGATGGAATATCGCCGATTATATGTTACGTCACTCAAACCGCTTGAACCGTCGCCTTGTTTATGCGAATCGATATACTTCTTCCTTTTTATCGAATGGTAAAAAAAGATAAGTTGACCTGTTGAAGCAGGTTGAATGAAATCGACATTAGTGAAATGTTCATTTCTTGTAGTCTAGAAAAAAATCTGGAATTTCTTGGTTTTTTTTTCAACTTCCTACAATCAGAATAACTGCAGTTTTATTTTATTTTATTATCGACTTCCATATCTGTCACGCTTTGGATTTAGTTTAATAAATGCAAATGAAATGTTCAACATAAATTTAAATGCTTGTATCCTTATTGTATTTGCTCGGGGCTTCTCAGAAATCAACAGTGGTACGTGATGTTACCTAGTTGGTAATACATTTGAATTCCAGTTGAAGGTTTCGGGTTCAATCTCCGATGATATACGAAAAAAATTAAAAAGGCGGTTCCAGTCTGGTAAAAAAATTATTTGGTCACAATACTTGGACGCACTAGACGTTTGCGAGTGTTGTTTATCTTAATGTCGAGTAATACTGCCGTGAGTTCCGTGTCTTCCGTTACAATGTTGTCTCACGGCCATGCTCTTAAATATGTCCAAATCATCTATTCGGATATGAAGGGTACCATGTGAACAAATAATAAAACAAACATTAGTACGTGTACGGGATTTGAAACATTTTTTTTACAATAACAGCAGATTTAAAAATACGACACAAAATGACTGACTTATCTGATTTTTGTCAGACATTCTTTATTGATACAAAAAGAAAATCATTGTTTGAAAACGGCTATAATAAGATCTAATTCAGTGGAAAACACATGCGAAGTTCACAATCACATTAATCCAAATGTGTTCATTTTTATACCTCATAAATACTTCCAATGAAATTTTTGTTTCAGTTTATGTATCTGTCTTACATTATAATCAAATGTACAAGTACGTTTTGATTTTTAACTTACTCGTAAACTCTTTAAATATTATCAGTCGATCAAATTGTATGCTTAATTTATATTTGAAACATATTTAGGAATAATATAAATAGAAAAAAACCCTATATTTTCTCTCAGCCAGCTAACATATGTCTGCTGCGCCTTTCCGTCGCGACCTATCCAATTATATTTGCTCATGAAACAAATCCTTTAAAAGACCTATTTGAAAATTTCAGAACCTAACTATTAGGAGTCCTGATAAAAATTTTACATCTGACAGAATTTATTTGGCTTGATGCGCGTAATACTCGTATATCTGATTCAAGCCCAATATGTACCTTGGCAAGCATACTTGTCTCGATATGGGGCTCCTTATGTGGACATCCTGTTGCAAAATTCAGCACAACTCTCAATTGAGTGCTAATGACACTTGCGTATCCTTAATTATTATTAGCGTTGGCTTTAAATTTATTGTAATTAACGCAGGTGGTATTCCAGAAGCGATTATTAATATTTTATTTGTAGTCTGTATATAACCTGTTGAGATTGTTGAAGTCATTGACAATAAGTATTTGTTTCTTGATAGATCAATATTTTTATTTATGGTATATATATTGGTACAACAAAATTATTAAACAAACAACTAATCGTGTTACATAAAATTGATTTAATTACTATAACCAGAACCGAAGGTTTTTTCTTTAGAAAGTTTACTAGAAAATAAAGTTTTTAAACAATAGGATTAAAAAAAATACTAATGATGAGGTATCATTTCAACCAGTAGGTTACAAGGAATTTTTGAGACAGATAGAACAGAAGGACAAGTAATATATACTGGCTTGGCAAAGTGCAGAGAATAGATATTACCAGTATTCTCCATCGCAGCGTACCTCCTCAAACTACCAAAGAACAAATATCAAGCGAAACAATTGTGATACAAACGATCCATAGTGTATGTATTATATTAAAAGGTGTCTCCACTAAAATTGTTTACGAATGTATCTACTGTGATGACTAAAATATGTTTTGTTGCACTAATTTATTAATAAAATGGTAAAGATAGCATTTCAAATTTGTAAAACTTCCTTTATATAATCTTGTTAAACACACGTACTTACAAATATTAAGTTTATTAAGCGTTGCATAGTTATGCCCCTTTTAAAAGAGAACAAACTATTTCATCATAGCTCCAAATCAAATGCCTCAATCAATAGTTTTTCTTGTTTAATTTACCTAATCAGTAAATATTTCACATTTTCAGTTTCCCTTTTAATCTCGTGATTTCACTAAAATTGCCTAAGAAGTACGATTTTCCACTTCCTTTTTTATATTGTTAATTGCATGTACGAATAAATACAGATCAATTTCAATGGAGAATGTAAACTTTACCATATTGCAAAAATCTGCGTAAATAATGAGATTTTTCCACGCCCCGTTGGTTAGTATTAGAATTGCTCTGAGAAAGCACCAGCGAGTTTAAACAATGATACGCCATATTAAACTTTCGCACCTCTGCTTGACGATCTACTTTCCCTCACGGTGTTTTTAACCCATTATTTTTCATAAGTTGCATTGAAATATAACAACGATAATTGTTCAAAAATGTTATTTTATCAATTTTAATCCAAAAAAAAGATAAAATTACATATTATTTTGGGAAACTTGATGTGCTTCTATACGTACATATGATAGAATTTCCTCCATGATTGAGTAAATTGTCATGTGACTATATAATATTTTTTAAATAATAGCTTCATACAAATTAAGTTAATCTGTAAATGAAATGTAAATATATTTTATAACTATCCGAATTCACATTAAAAACATTTAGCAATTTAAAACGTTCGATTTCATTTGTATCATAATAAATCGAAATGCCGGTAGTTTGAATACCCGACATTTTTTTTTTAAATCAATAGTTTTCTCTTTATACAAAAGTATTTAACGCTTTGAAAAATGTTTCTGTTTAACTATTCCAAATAAAAAATTAAGGGGAGTTTTCTTGTAATACATTGCAGATTACAGGACTCGACGTCATCCTGAATCGTGAATATTAATAGTTTACACGCACACAATTTTTTATTTCCTTTTTTGAATTTCATCCGTGCATGTTTTATCTTTTTTTTTCTATTATAACTGAGTATAACCACACTATTCCTTAATCGATTAATTCTTAATAACTCGGTAATTACCGAATTCTTCACATATTGAACTATTTTTCATCACTTGGTGTTAACCGAATACATCCTTAACCGAAACATTCTTCATGGAATGGAATTTGTCATTAACCAAACGATTCTTCGTCTCTCAATATTAGCCGATTTCGCCTTTAACCGAACAATTCTTCATCACTCGGTATTAACTGAAGTCGTCCATAACCGAACCAATTATTTTTAACTCGGTATCGAGCAAATATGTCATGAATGTTCAATTTTAACCACCCGAATTCACTAAATTTGTCATTTAAGGATGCTTCGTAATTTGACTTTTAAAAATGTTCTCGGGGCATTCTGTGCATCTCCCATAAAACTTATAATTCTTGCTCATCACTTTGAAAATATGCCAAATAGCAAAATCAATGCCTAAAGTCTAGTAACGGATGACTTACTACTCATCCCGGTTATAACCTATATTTCAAATGTTTGTTAGATAAGAATTGATGGTTTTGAATAAATTCATGACATTGTTTCTTTTTCTTCACCGTATTGGAATTGTTGAACTTCACGAAAGGACGTCACCTCAATGCTCGGTGAAGACAATACTGATGTCAGTCATCGCTCGATAGTCCCGGGTCCGAACCATCTTTTAAGATTCAGATTCGTCGGGCATTTTATGGCCATTTTAGTTCTCTAGGCGAACACCTCCATTTCTGGCGAGACAACTAGATATACAAGGGTAGGCATGAAGCTCTTTCTAGATTTTAATTTTTGGTTCTGTTTCTGGTACCTGTACATGAAGTGGTATGGGTTCATCTTTTGAGCAGTCTTTTCGATACAGCAAGGATTCTTACTTTAGCGATCGGCGAAGGATTAAGGCTCCTTGTCACTATGCGGCATGGATCGTTCAGAGTAGTATCTGATTGTTTAACGTGAGCAGACCTATATCACACACGGCAGGAGTACTTAGCCGCGGAATTGCGCAGTATGAGAGCTCCAAAGTAACTTCGAGGTATCTTGGGTCGCTCACAAATCCCAACTGCGTTTCACCCCAATTGATATTTAGTTGTCTTCCTGCATCCTTATTTCGTAGAAAGAATGCCGTCATTTGGGTTTTACCAGGATTGTGTTTCAGTTGGTTTGCGACATAATATTAGGTCCTTACATATGAAATTGGCGTTTTGTTTGGGAGGAACATAAAGTTGATTTTTTTTTAATATAATATATTTATTTAATCAAAGTATGTACCATTGCTATCTATGCACTTTTGCCATCTCATAGGTAGTTCATCGATCCCTTTACTAAAAAAACCATTCGGACGGGAATCAATAAAATCTTTGAAGTCGGTTTGGACTGCCCCATCGGAGTTGAATTTTTTCCCTTGCAAGAAGTTATCCAAATTTCGAAAAAAATAGTAATCTGTTGGGGCAAGGTCCGGAGAGTACGGTGGATGTCGTAGACATTCCAATTGAAGCTCTTCTAATTTGGCAGCCGTCTGTTGTGCAGTGTGTGGTCTAGCGTTATCATGAAGCAGCAGTGGCCTAGAGCGATTAACCAGCCTCGGTTGTTTAGCAGCTAGCTTTTCCATCATGGTTTGCAGTTGCTGACAATAGACATCTGCCGTAATCGTCTGGCCAGATTTAAGAAAGCTGTAGTGAACGACACCAGCACTAGTCCACCAAACGCTCACAAGTAACTTTTTTGGAGTCAATTTTCGCTTGGGGCATGGTTTGGCTGGTTCGGCAGGGTTCAGCCATTGCGATGAGCGCTTCCGATTATCATACAGGATCCACTTTTCATCACAGGTAATGATTCGATTCAAAATCCCTTCGTTATTGTGCCGGTTGAGTAATGCAACGCAGCAGTCAACGCGCGTTTGTTGATTTGCTTCACTCAATTCGTGAGGAACCCACCTTTCAAGCTTTTTCACCTTCCCAATTTGCTTCAAGTGGATTAAAACAGTTTTATCACTAACACCGCAGCCTGCAGCTAACTCGAACGTAGTTTGCGATGTATCCGCTTCCACAATAGCCTTCAATTCTTCATTACCAACTTTGGTCTCCGGCCGTCCACGGGGCTTGTTCTGCAGGTCGAAATTTCCAGAACGAAAACGTTGGAACCAAAAACGCACTGTGTTTTCTTTTGCGGCACCGTCGCCATACACGTCATTAATCCTTCGAGCCGTTTCTGCAGCACTGGTGCCACGGTGGAACTCGTACTCGTAAATAACGCGATATTTCAAGTTTTCCATTTTGTAAACTGAGTGACGCAAAGAAAAAAAACAATTGAGGAAAAAACAAATGAATTATAATTTTCGAAAGACAAATACTTGAGTAAATAGCTGTATAAATTTGAATTTGGAATTCCTAACCAAAGAGAAGATATTTGAGATCAAAGTTGCCAGTACGGCAAAACGCCAATTTCATATGTAAGGACCTAATATTATGTTAGCCTGTTCAGCGTCTCTTTGAGTTTCAACTTCAATGTCATTGAAAATAAGCTCGAGGAAACGCTGGAAACATTATAAAGTGACTCCATATTACAAAATCGTTTGTTTATTCTTGTATTCAAATGGTTTTATTATTTTAAAAAATTGCACTCAACTATGTGACATCTAATACAACACTTTGGGATTTGACGTGTTAATATCACGCTGAGTCAGTGAGCTCCCAATCACCGAATTACACTAAACTTCTCACTGTTGTGACCGTGACTCTATTTTCTATTTGATCGTTACTTTTTGCTTTTTTTTTCTAGAAAATAAATTTCTTTTACTTTAATTAAATGGGTTACACGCTCAGTGAAGATTTTGTAAAAATTGACTACTTTCGACAACACGTGAATTTCTTTCAATATTTAGATAAATGAGATTTTCACTGAAATATAATTGAAGAGCATGAAAAAGTTATTTAATATTATATGTTGGAATATGTCGGATAAAAAACGTATTTTATGAATGTAATTGGAAGTTTATTTTGTCATTTTGAAATATCATCGTCTTCAGATCAAATATTTAGACCGTACGCTGAATTATATAGATTCCAACATCTTATAATACTAGATTCATATAAAAAAGAAATTAATCCAAAATAGTCGTTTGTCGAGTAATATTTAAGATTACTGTAAATCACTCTCTATTTGACAATAATATTAATATATAAACCATATGCATAATTAGAGAAGTTCAACCCAAAAGCACCCTCCATAGTGGGATGAGGAATATGGGTTCTATGGAGGATCCCGGCTTCAAGTGTGGTCTGGATGATGAGATTATAGATCTTGTATTTTCGGATATCCTGTACATGATATATTTGATTTCTATAAACGCCATACCTTTGTCGCGTCAAATGAACCTAGTGTTTATTTTTTCTTCAAAGATTTTTTACTTGTAGATTGTTTGTTAAATTTTTGAACTTAAAGTCGAATCTTTAATAAGTTACCTTTAATGGTTATTTTATTTTTACTTTAATTTCTTAAAATGACTCATAATAGCATTTTTGGCTTAAATGTGGTGGCACCAATCATCTTAGTGTGGATGAATTGCCTATTAAAAAAAACTATCGATGTGCCCTAGCTGGTCCGCCACCTATCTACCAATCCGTTGGTTATGGATTCGATTCCCGTTGAAATGTTTTT